>JAWWTY010000123.1:6052732-6130330 GCA_035222235.1 Margarornis squamiger
CAGCAGCTCATGCTGGTACCCAGTTCCCATTACCGGTCTCGTCTTCCTTCAAGCAGGACTTGAGGTTCTTGAGGTCCAGTCTGGGAGAACAAGGGAGGGGAAAACATCTTCTCCCCCACCTCAGGAGAGCAAGAGAGGGAAAATCCCCCTTTGCAAGCAGAGCTCTTCCGAGCTCTCCCCCTGCCTTTCGGTGTGGGAACACAGGGCACCACAGCAGGCTGGGCAGCAGAGAGAGCGTGTGTGTCAACAAGGTGTAAGAGCTGGGAAAAGCTCTCTCTCTAAGTGGCAGCACACTAATTTTATAACACTACTCAATTATCACATCTAAAGGTTGCATCCAACCTAAGACATGTCCATACCCAGAACTTCCCTTGGAACTGCCCCATGGCACACCTCTCCTAGAACTGAGTTGGAGGTCTTAAGACCCCTTACGTCATCCTTTATCATCATCTTCATGCCACTTTCCCTTACTGGAACTTCTCCAAGGTTTCTGGGCTTTGCTTTCTTGTTTTGACTAATGTGATATCTAATTGTCTTAGCTCTGGTAGATGTTTCCCAGGCATGGTGTTCCAGCTATTCTCTGACCCTTAAGACAGCTAGCACAGGGTTAGAGGTTGCTACCTACTCTAAATGTAAGAAATTACATAGAAGTATAAAAATCTACAAATACATGAAAACCATGAGTGTGGAAAATAAAACAGAAGCTCTGAAGCTGTGAAGATCAAATCTGGACTTCACTGAAATTTAAATATAGCTGAAGCCAAATATTGTTTCAACACAATAGAAGGTTTGGAGCCAGCTGCAAGTTTTGGCTATACAAGTTACTGTTTCTGAAATTCTATCATCTTCATGAACTAGGCTTTGGTTTGAGCCATGAACAAGAACAAAAGTAGCCACAAAAGTTCAGGAATTTGAGCCCAAAGTCTGTCTCAAAGTTACTTGATCCAAAGTGTGCAAAAACTAACATGAATTTTATTCTGAGATGCAACTGATGCAAAGAACAAAAAATATATTTTGCATGAACATGAACAGTGTGCATTGTGATATAAAAATTGGTAGTGTGGCAGACTCTATGACAACCCTCAGAAAATTACTCCAATAGTAACTAAAAATGTGTATTTTCTTACTAATCTAAATTTATCCAGGTCTCAACTTGCAGCCACTGGATCTTCTGACAGCTTTCTCTGCTAGACTGGTGACCCCAATTTTTAAGTTTCATTCATCTTAGAAGTATGCATCAGCAAAGATTGAAGTAGGCATTAAGCTTCTCATAGTCAGGCAGAACTATATAAATATATAGATGTTTCCTAATCCCTCCTTGATCCTGGCATTTGCTTTCTGATCAGCTTTTGACCATTCAATGGGAATTCTTGATGTTTGGGCACCCTAAAGCCCAATAGCTACTGCATCAAGACTTTGAGATTCCTTTGCTTGTGTATGGATTGTATCAGCTCTTTTGGCCACAGCAGTAGGCCAGAAGGTAGCAATCAGGTATTATTCATTTCAATTCCCAATTCTTTATTCACTCTTTCCAAGTTGGAGACCCCTCTCCTGTAATTAGAGCTGTCCCCTTGGCTAATGGATGTAAGAAGTATTTGGCCATATTCAGACATACTATTTGCTGCATCCAGATGACCATATGATCTAGATTTTCCTTTCTCATTAATCACTCCCCAGACTTCATGCCACTATTACACCATCACTAAAGCTTCTACATTTCATTCCAGCAGGTTAATATGGATAAATGTTAAGCACAATGTTAATGCCAATTAACCAGTGCTAATACCTTTTGCAGATAAGATCCTTTTTATGGTTGTGGAGGGAGACGGTATTTTCACCAGAATGAGGACAACAACATGACCTTAGAAACTTCTTAAAACTCCAAAATCCTCAAGCAATATAGTCTGCCAAGTTCTAAGGTCAGAATCTCTCACTGAGAAGAAGATACGGAACAAGACAGGCATAGAGAATTTTGCAAAATTCTCAGGTTACTTTGTCGTTATTCCAGTTCTTCTTTTCCAACCCTCCATCCAACATTATGGGATGAAACCATCTGAAGGAATGAGTTGGAAAAGTGTGAAGGATAACTTGAAACTCGTTTTGCCCTCTGGAAAACTCTGAAATCCCTCCTATTTAATTACAACACAGCTTGTATAACACTTTGGCTGCATTTCTTCCTCTGCTTTGTTTTGTTTGCGTTACTAAGAATATTTGCATGAAAACAGGATATTTGTTTATTAAGAGCTCATAATCTCCTGCTGTGTATTCTCCAGCTTAAGTCATATTCCTTAACATTTATTAGCAAAAGGAGACTATAAATTCTCTTTCCTGTAAATGTGCCTAACAATAAAATGAACAAAGAAACTAAAGGGAAGTAGAGAGATTCAGGGAGAAAGAAAGAGCAAGTGAGAAAAAGAGATGAGATGACGCATGGTGTAACTTGTCTTTTCAAGAGACAATGGCTTAAAACATTCTCCATGATGTGTAACTCTTCTCTTGCGTTTCTTATCCACCCTTCCATACCCGAGCAGTCATTTCTCAAACTGGGCAGACGCACATGAAAGTTCTCCCTTGCCCTCAGAAGGCAGGTCAATAACTCTGCCTCGATCTTTTTAGTTCTAACAATTTTCTCTACAACGAATGCCAACCTACAGGAGGAACAGACAACATGGGAAAGAAGCACACCTGGCACCACAGATATGGAACAGCCGAAGAAAAGACTTAAGTGCTTGCCAAGAAAGGACTGAGCAAGCCTCAAGTGCAATCTTAGGTTTAGCTTCATACTGTCTTCTCATTTATCATTTTCCTTCAAAATGTGGTTTTAATTTCCAATATGTACTAGATTGATAGATTCTCACATGACTGAACATGTTTACAGTTTTGCAGGCTTTTTTTAGCTGTAAAATCTGCAAAGATCTACAAGTAGTTGGCTAGAGAAAATAAGTGAGGAATTATTCTGAAGTGCTAAGCAATAGTCCAAAGCATTAACATACATAACACACACCCAAAGGATTTCTACTTACACTTTGCAGGATAAAAATGGAGACTACATGCAGTCACTAACCATTTTTGGGGCTACACATTTATAAATGTGGGGACATTTTTCTTCCAAATAGGAGTCTAGGCATAAGAAAAAGATGTAAGGAAAGGGCTGGGATTGATACCACAGCTCTGGCATACAGTACAACCAGTACTATATGATCATATCTTCAGAGATGTTAAGCAAACAAAACCTATCTAAAAATAGCATAAATACTGCCCTTTCAAAATCGGGTGATAAGCTTCATAGAATGTTAAAATGCATCTATGTAGGCTGGTCACAGCTAGTATAAAGCCAAGGATCCACTTACTAAAATTTATTAGAAGTATTTTAAATGCTATCTAAGAAATAATTATTTTTATCGGTTTCACAAGAAACCTTTCTCTTTCCTTTGACTTTCTTGAAACATTACTTTTTTTGCCTAAAGTTAAATTCCAGCTTATTTGTCATTCTTGACCCAAAAAACATATTTTTACTGAGGTAGGGATAAATTCTGCAGCTACATCAAATTTCTTCTCAGTATGTATAAAGTTCACATACACAAAGAGAATCCTAAAATTCTGCCATTTAAAACTCTCACTGGTACAGGCAGCTTAACAAGAGAAAACAAGAAACTTGGCAGTTCCCTATGAATCCAGACAAATCAGTAGCATTCATGGCACCTGTTTTCTGGTGATGTTCTTTAAGCTTCTTAGGTCAATCCAAAGTGTTATAATGGACAAATCCCATGTTAAGGTTTTCAGCATGCTGTCTCTCATGATACCCGGTACTAACTGCAAACAAACCCATTTTAGGCAAATATGAATAAACCCACCCCCTAGAAAGATCAAGTGGTAGGAATAGGCTCAAGCTCTGAAATGATGAGGTCTTTGTCTTTTTGTCCCCCTACAAAAAAAAACTGTACCACAATTCCCAGAAAATGAGCATGTTTTGTTTTTTTTTCCCAATAACATGAGTTTCATTGTTTTGGTTTCTTAGGTGTGAAATCAACACTTTAATAAGCAATCCTAGGTGATGGGCTCAGTGCAGAAAACTAAATTCCTTACTTTCTTGAAAATAGAAATACTATAAAGTAACAGAAGAAAACAAAAAACAGGTTAAGTGCCTATAATACACCTGAAATATATGTATATATATGCACTGCTACAGCTTTATATACATATATACATACCAAAAGACACGCATATGTAACATACATACAATTACAATCCATGGTCCAGGTATTTGGTTCTGTAGCACCCACTCTTCAGCATCACATTTATTTCTTCTGTCATGTGCAGTTAATCAAATGTTCTTGCTGGGACACAAATCTCCAACCTCTTGTCTGCAAGAGCTGATCTCCCACACAAGGGGACAGTACCTGGGATGAACTCCCTTGAGAAGAAAGCCAGATAAACGGACACAGAAAGCATTGCAGCGATTTCTAGTAGCTATCCCAGTACAGACAGCTGGGTCAAGACTGTGCTCTAGCTTTGCATCTTGAAAAGCTCAGAAATACCAAACACCCCCGGAGGTGAACTGTGGGATGCCTTCTCTTATTCCATCTGCTTCCTTCAGGAGGGCTGAGGACAAGACCTCTACTGAGTTTTTTACTTTTAGTGGTACTTCCATGCTCACTAGGACATAAACAGAGGCTAAAAGAACATGAATTGCTCAAATTTTAATCAGAGACTTGACTACTTGCCAAACCATCCCAGAATTGATAAGGAATCAAAAAGTATTAAATCATGTTTTAGACACAGGTTTTGAATCATTTGGACTTTGCATTTATAATAAACTACATGCTTTATATTGTTTATATAAAACTCCATCAGTAACAACTCAAGCCAAACTCTCACTAAAACCAAATTATTCCCATGACTAGAAGTGCAGATTTTTTACCCATATTAGACCAGAATTTGAACTAAAATTATAGCACTATTCCAAAATTGTAACTGGCAAATTTTAGGGAAAGGAAAATTATCAGTGTCAGATACCTGTTGTGAGACTCATAATTCCATATTTATACTACTAAAATGCAACATACTTACTTTCAGAAGCAATGCTACTCTAAAAGTTCATCTGCAGATAGAGATTTAAAGAACTTTAATAATCATTATTTAGGATAATCTCAGCTTTAAGAACTCTTGCTATTTTCCCTTGTAAGGATAGGAAGTATTAACAATTACGTCTGATGTATCTTGTTGGGAATTTGGGACCTGCTTTTTTTACATTAAATAAAATTTGTATATTTCATATTTTTCTGGACTCACCTACACATTTGCCTTGGTGTCAGAATGAGGAGAAATTAAAAAAAAAAAAAATATTTAAAAAGTTCCCAGTTCTCAAACCATTTAAGTTACAGTCCTGAATATTTTCTTATTACTTGGCTCCAGCAAAAGAAGGGTCATGGTGGCATGGAAATAGGTACCATATTTTATTTCAGGAACATTAACAACCATCATAACTAGAGAAAAGAGACTCCTTTGTATTGTGACATGTGTGGCACAGATTATGTCTATAACATAGGTCAAGATGTAAGGACAGATATTTTTGCCTGTGTGATCACCGAAAACCTCTGGATCAGCATCAAGTCTTCAGTATTTTAAGACCAGACCCAACTGCAAGATCTGCCTGTGTAGACTCCTGTTCTTGTGTGGCATCTCATTAAGTTCAAAGGGGCTGTGCATTGGATAACAGTTCAGTGTAAGATGATAGTTTTGATTGCAAGACCTTTGAGGCAACAAAGTTGTCTAATTCTAAGTTTTACAAAGTGCTGTGCACATCTATAAAGCCATCTAAAAGCATAATAAATAAAGTGGAAACAGAAACAATAAAATGAATGGAAGGCTAGTGGATGTCAGTAGGAAAGCAGCAGAGTTGGATGCAGCAACCAAATGTGTCACATCAGGTAGCAGCAGCAAAATGCCTCTTCTACCAAGTGCATTCATCCTATCATTTTTCCAGGTTCGTGTTACTTTTCTATGCCATTATGCATTGGTTAATCCATGTGTACAAGGCAACTCAGCTTCTTGCATCTCAACTTTTTTTACTGCATTAAACTCAACCAGTTAGGATTTCGTCTTGTACATACAATTCTCAATGTGGCTGAGAGTGTTTGACTGTAGAGGGGACAGACAAAGAAACAAGGATGTTACTCACTGAAAACTTGGTTAACCAAGAAAAGTGGCTTCTCAAATAGTTTCTTCTTGGTGGTTTTACTACCTATGTATTTGCATACAATGTAAGACATAGCAAGCAAAATGAATCTGCTTATGATGATCAAGTAGATAGAGTCTAAAATTCCTCTACAAAGGTCAAGCCACAACCCTCAACATCTTTGTGAATACCCAACACTTAGCCCACTAATTTAGATCCACTGCCCCAGTGCTTTTCAAAACAATGTCAATCAAACGCATAAAGAATGAACATCAGAAGTTTAGAAGAACCCAATGATCTCTACATATGAGTGATGAGTGTCTAAATGTCTCTTCACCTGAAACAGTATTTAAGCAAAAAACTTCTGGAAGCTGGCAGAGCTCCTTTAGTAGCCAGATGAAGAAACCTGAACTAACTCATGTAAGAAAGGAATGTCTGTTCTGTTTATATTATATATGAGACCAAGGGAGACACTCAGATTCTTCCTTAGAATTTCTTAATATTTGGAAATGTTATTCCAGTGTCTGGAGTTTTTATCTCTGAACTATATCTAAATCAAGGTGTACATATATGCTTCAAATCAGATTCTACCAAAACCCGTCACTTTAATAGAGAACAAAATATCTTATTTTATGGGTTTTTTCAGGTTTCTTTCTTGTACCTTTCAAATTAGTGGAAAAATAGAGACAGAAAAACTTGAATTATTTTCCTTAAGATTGATTTTCCTCTTTAAGACAGCTTCAAGTTTCTTAATCATTCAAAAATCACGTTAAAAAATGGCAATACAGATCCCAAACTCTGGAGGCAAATATGTAATCTCAGGGTTGAAATGAGAACCCTCTAAAAACAATCTTTACTAAGGATGAGCATGTACAACTATATTACTGTACGCTACAGACCATCAGAAAGGTTTTTCGAGGGTAAAAATTTGCTGCTGAGGACACAAGTCCACACACTAAGCACTTGAGGGGCAGGACTACGGGGCTTGCTGATTTTTGTTTGGCTGTTTATTTGTTAAACTTTGGACCAGTCAGGTTCCTTGGCCTGAAAGCCCTCTAGCAGCTGGAGTGCATTAGCTGCAATGCCGAGGTGTATCTTCCAGTATAGTTTCATCTGAAAGGAATCCAGTTCATCTGCTCCGAGATCACTTGCCAATGCATATCAAAGCAAGGTAAGTGTGGACAACTGGTAGATTCTCTTCAGAAGAGCACTCCTGAGCTGAACTAAAACATCAGGTAGATGCTCCCTGTGAATATGCTTCAGAAAACCCATTGCAATGTGCAGACTGGCAGAGATCACTGACCCAAAGAACCCTTTCTGGTGTTTTGCAGGGGCAATGCCATCATTGATATGGCCTTTGTATTTAAAAGAAAACTAATAAATCATGTGAATAGGAAGCTAAGATAACATCATTCCTTCCCTACAATACAGTTTTTCCACATGACATTTTGTCTGGCTTTACCAAGTCTGCTATGTAAATGTATATGAAAACTAGAGATAGTCCAAGAAACTATGAAATTGATAAACTGATCAGTTACATAATCCTTCTCTTCAGTTATGATCATGTTATAGAAAACTCTGTGAAATTTTATATTATTTCCTCTATTGTTTCCTTTCAAACTTGCAAACAACACACGTTGGCTCCAGTGTCATGGCAGGATACGATGCACTTACCTTGATTTACTCAGTCTAATCAGAGAAAAAATATCAAAAGAAGTCTTTATATTCAAGCAATCTGACATGATGAAGTAGGTTGTCTCCCTGTAGATGTTAGTGCATAAAACCAAAGGTAAGAATGACTTTTTTAAAAATTAAAGAAAAACTGAAAAATTCTCCATATGGCCTTTTCTGTAAAATCTAAACATCTGCTTAAGATCTTGCTGCAGTAACACAATATGTCTGCAGCTTTCATAGTTATGAATAAATGCATCTTAAAACACAATACTTCAACATCCATTTCTTCTCCATTTGCCTGCCAAATTCAGAGTTCAAAAATCTCTGACCTGGGTCCTCTAATCAGTTTCTGGCCCTCTTGCCTCCCTCAGGAGCTGCAAAGGTGGAGGGAGTTGGCCATGGATAGCACTGCTCCCTCCTCCTGCAGGACTGCCCTCACTGGCACATGTGTGCTAGATCCAAAAACATGTTGTGCTTCCCTATTGCCAGCCCTGACAGAGGAAAAGGAGTTGGAGAAAATAGGAGACACTGTAGGGCTGTGCCCAAGGCAGCACAGCTCAGGCAGAGGGATTCACTTGGAGAATTGAAAAGTATCTGTACAGCTAAAATACCCTGTGAATTTTGTTTGCTAAGCAGAATCACAGGCAATAATGATGTCCGGAGTCAAAATCACCTTATCAAAAGAACACCTTTGATCTGTCATGCTATGGTCAAATATATCCCTCAAATACATCAAGGGCTTAACAGGTATGAAAGACTGAAAGTTATTTTCAGCATACTTCATTATACTAAAAAGAACACTTACAGCAAATAAAGCCTTGAATCCCTGAAATGCTACAAAAAAAAAAAAAAAATAATTCTACTTATTTGTGAGCTAGTTCCAGATGAAAAATCAATTTAACTCACTGTTCTTACAATGAGACAAGGACTGTGGTCCTTTGTTGCCTGGGGCTGTGATGCAAGTTCGTGGAACTCTTTTGAAACTCAACTTTAGTTATGTCATGATTACTTAATTTAGAATTGGCTTAGTCAGTGACATTTCTGTACGTTATTTCATGGTTCGCAGCTATGTAGCACAGAAAATGAATGGAAAGATACTTTATTTGATGTTTAATATCAACACACCTTGTGACTATCACGGCATTGAAGCAGCTGTTCTAACAAGAAACACCTTTAAGTTTGGAAGGTTTTTTAGCTGAGTCCATTTTGTTTATTCCTGATAAATTATTTCTGATTAGTTACTTAGTATGAGTTATATAGTTATCAGCCCTTCATGAAAGGGCTAACCCCTCGAACCTGCTATTTTTCAAGAGGGTGGGGGTATTTCTTTGTTGTATTCCACTTCATTCTCTTTTGTTTCATTTTCTCCTGACAGAAGACTCTGCCAAATATTTCAAAGCCCTTCTTGGCAAGTAATAAAATAATTTGGACAGAGTATACTGCAATTAGAATTTTTTGGCAGGTTTCATATTTTGGATGCTGATGAGAAGAGTATCAGTTTTAGCATACTTGACCAGTTCATTATTTCAGATAATTTCCTGCCACACAGCACCACTGCTACAGATTGTGTTTGCTTGAAAAAACAGCAAGGTTTTCCCAATTTCTGTTTTTTCAAGTGCAGATAACATTAAAGAAATCAGTTTTTCTCCCCTATCTGCCATTCAGTGTAACTTAACTCATATTATTTCTCTCTCTAACCTTCTGTATCAGAAAACTGTTTCTTGCACTCCAGAAGGTAATGTCATGTCACTTGTTATAGAAGAAAAGGTTGTAAACCCCATAGACAAACACCTTTGCGTTCCTGTCATTAGAGGTCAAATTCAATTATTCTCTGTTTTGTTTGGCTTTGGTACCACAAAAATCCATGTACATCCCACTAAGACAATATTTTGGGGGGAGCTGGGGGAACTGCAGACAAAGGTTGTGACCTTTTGTATGTTTCTGCACTCCACAAGTCATACAATGTTTTTATTGGATCCTGTTCTAAGTTTGTGTCAGCACTTCCTTTATAAACCCTTATTTTGTTATGGATTATAAACTGTTCATAAAAAAATCCATCCCAGACTAAAAGACTATTTTGTTGGGGTGAGGGGAGCTAAGTGCCAGACTTGATGATTTGGTATTTCTAGACCCTAAGATTACAAACAAAACACTCCTTGTGAGAGTTCAGAAACAATTTTTACCAGTCAGAGACTTGTTCTCTTTATGCTTTAAGGTTAAAGTATCAGGCAAGCTGTTTGCTGGAGTTTTTATTTCCCCTATATAGCTTTTCCAATAAAAGCTTCCAATGAAACCATCAGTAACAGACCCCAATGCAAGATATGCCATTATGCACATTTCTCCCCCTGCTAGGTGAAGTCCTAGTGGTTTGTTTTATTTCTTCCTCACAGACTTATCATCATTTAAGAAAAAAAATCTCACAAAACTAAATCAGGGTGAAAAAGCACTGAGGGGAAAAAGGGGTCAAGAACCAAGTCTCCAAGGTCAGGGAGAGTTGTTTTTCCTTGACTTTCTGTCTATATTGTGGCATTTCATAATAAAATAAAATTGCAGGTTTTTACCTCTCACTAGAGACAACATTGCTCAAGAATCATCACCTGGCTTGCCAGCATCCTCAGTTCTTTGGTTCCATCTCCAACACGTCAGGATTCTTTTTGCAAGTGGAATAGACTTTCATAATAAAGTTAGGAATAACTGAGATGGTGGTGCTTTCCCACCACCCCCCCAGCTCCCCTTCTTTGTTCTTCTGTCCTCAGAAAACATACATTTGGTTTGGGATGGCAAAACTTGGTCTGTTAATCACCTTAACCAGTGATCTCTTCAAATAACTTAATTGCCAATGATTACATTGCAGAGCAAGCTGGACTCTCACAGCACACTTCTCCTCAAAGAGTAGCTTTGCTGTTTGTCTGTCTGTCCTCCACACTCTTGCAAACACCATTAGTAATGTTCAAGGAAAATGCACACAGCCCTCATTATGAGCTGCATATTCCCCAACCACCAAAATGTGTCTGACAGACAACACAGCAACACACAGAACTCATAGGCAACACCTCCAGGAATGACCTCTGTGGGGGCTCAAAGAGGAGGACAACACGTCTTATCAATCTGAAAATGTCAAAGCTAATAATAACTTTAAGGACAAAATTTCATTATGGAAAATGCTACATATGGAGAGAGCTGACACTGATCATGACACCGTTTTATAAGAAACGAGAAGAAAAACCCACAAGAATTCCTAAGGCTGTTCACAGAACTGCACTGAGTTCAGCTTTGTGGAGTCCTGTGTTGCAGGGAGAGCTGTTCGTGTGGTCCCTGCTCGTGGCATTTTCAGGATTCTCGTAATTAATTTGATATGAGCGTTCCTGGCAATGTTGGTGGCTGAGCACTGCAGAAGCTGGATAACACTTCACTGATGATTTGCAGAAATCCTTGTATGTTTATATCTTCAGCAGACCATCAAATCCACAAAATGCTTTGGTCAGTTTAATAATTATCCTGGGAAGCAAAGTAGTGCTTCCATTATCAAGATTCTGACTTCTGCCTAATGACTTCAACCAGTTTTCATACTTGGAGGTCACAGATGTGCTTGAACATTAGGCAGAATACATTACTTCCATAATGGGATTGTGACTTGTTCTTGATCTGCATCGCTTTC
The DNA here is from genome assembly GCA_035222235.1 of Margarornis squamiger. Lineage (NCBI taxonomy): Eukaryota > Metazoa > Chordata > Aves > Passeriformes > Furnariidae > Margarornis > Margarornis squamiger. Next base: position 6,064,243 of record JAWWTY010000123.1, read on the forward strand.
ACCACCACATCCACATCAGCTATTTATGTCAATCTCAATAACTAGTCACATGTCTGCATGTCTGCAGTGGCTACATGAAGGCTTTCAAGGAAAGTTGTTAATCTTGCTCATTGTATTCTGCATATTCTGTTTCATTAACTCTAATTCACATTATTTGCTTCTTAAAGATTTTAATTTTTTTGTTGTTGTTGAATATTAACACCTTCATTAAACCTCATATTTTATTTGTTGACCTTCTGTAAGGGAGTGCTTATCATTAACAGCATTCAGATCTTAGTGAGTTGGTGGAATCTTAGATTTAAAATCAGTGCCATCACACACAATCAGTACAGAAAAAAATCCATGAAGGTACAGTAGATATGTTCAAAAGGGATAAGCACTTAAAGTTTAAAAATGCATGGACATACAACATTTTCCATTGAAAATACCAACCAAAGTTAGACCCCATGGAATGCAGAGAACGAAAAAAAATACAAAAGAATGTCAAATGAATTGCATAACTTTCATCCATGTCTTCAGCTTTCTTGTTTAATGAGGATAAGCCAGGGTCCTAATAAAATCCATGAGATTTACCTGTCCCATACCTGCAAGGATTTGGGCCTCTGTTTCAATTCCTGATGGTTCACTTTTTCATGCTTGCAATATGTTGGTTAACAGCGTAATAAATAGAGCTGGAACTGCAATGTTCTTCCAGTTTTTCCTTTTCCTTCAGTTTTCCTTAAATCCAAGGCCAAATATATGATTCAAACAAAACAATTACACAAACCCCTCTGTATTTTTACTAAAGAAAAGGCAACCCTCATAATATAGCCAGTCACTAATGACAATTGGAAATGTAAATCACAAACAACGGCACATTCTCCAGAAGACTGAAGATGAAGTCAAAACTGCAGCTTGCTCTCCTAAATGAAGGAAATACTTTCTTTTCCTTTGTTTTATTTCATAAGCATGTAAATGACAGAGGTCATTTCTAGTGCTCACTTCATGCTTCAGGGAAAAGAATTTTCCTCAGCACAGAGTACTGGACACTGAATTTAGCAAATGCAGAGAATGAATAAAACCCTCATGATCTTAATAATGACAATTAGAAACTAAATGGAGATTAATTTTAGAGACAATTGCATAGCTAGGGGCACAAAATATCTGCTCACTGTTGCGAAATAAACAGAGCACATGAAGGCAAGTTATGTCTGAAAGCAAATTAACTGTCTATGCACTTTAAAATTTACAAATTAGAATAGGCATATAGTACGTGAGGTCTATACCTGGTATAACTAAGCAACAAAGTTCACATGCTCTAAGGATTTGTCCCTTAGAGATGACTGTGTCTAAGTATTCGTATTTATTTCCACACCTATTTTAGACACTTTGCCCTGTGACCACAAAGGGCTAAGAGAGAGAAAATCAAATCTGTTATGGCCTGCTAAACAACACACACTAGATAGCAAATATTTTAGTATCTTTCAGACAACTATATCACAACATTGCTTTTAAATTACAGTGAAGTTATTCCATGAGATCGACAAAGAAATGAGCTAAATGCTGGTTCACTGAACTTCCTGACGTCAGGAAGATCTGGCATCAAGCCCAAACTGGTTTAAAAGCAAAAGTTCAAATTGAAAAGGGAGGACAACCCCCTGTAATTAGGATGATGGTGTAGATGACCTGATACTGTAGATGACCTTCACTGCAGTTGTGGAACATTGTGACTTTACCTAAAAATCACATAGTTCTGAACATAAAACTGTATTTCCCAGGAACAACTGGGAATATTTTTGAGTGGAACCTGTTTCAGTTTTCAAGTCTAGAAGGAGTTAGTTCAACCTGGTCCTTATTCTATCCACTGAATAACATCATTTTGCATTTTTAGGGTGAGATTGAGGCACTTTAGTGAAGGCATGCCACAATACACCATTTTTCCTCCTGCCTCCCACCTCAAATCTGCCTGTCTTGCTCTTTAAAGCAAGATCCTATCTTAAACCTTCAAGACTTATTGTAGATTAGATTTCTCTCCACTACCCTATCTCACTATAACTTTCTCAATAGTTTGTCCCTCGTGGTCTCTTCCCACACCCACTAGAATGTGGCATGCAGCTCCAGTGCAGTCCCTCTCCCTCGTACTCCATCCAGAGGGAGAAGCATGCCGCACAAGCACCTACAATGTGCTGAGATTTGCAATCTCCTTCACTCCTGAGGGAGTTTAGTCCAAGGCCAGACTTGCATGCAAGTGATTTTTATGCATTTTATAAGGTAGTAGTACCAGACTTCTGTGGCAAAGGGCCAAACATAGCTCTGTCTCGTTCCAGTCTCCATATAGACTATGGTATCAAACACACTGACACTAAGAGGGTACATGTTGAAAGGTCCAAAGAGAAATGTAAAGTAAAACGTGTGGCCTCCATATGCAGCTTTGTTCCCCAGCAGGCAGGGATGAAAAACTGGTTTCTCAGCAGTTGAAAAGAGTGGCCTAGGATCAGGAACCTGAAGACCACTCTGTCCCAATGCCTACTATTTTCTACTGCCTGGCTGTAAGTCTTCAAAAAACACCTCACCCCTGACAGGAATTAATTGGAGATTAGTCTTTCTGACCTGAGTCAGAACTTCAGAGAAACACCGACTAATATCCCCTGTAGCTGTAAGAGACTAATGTGAAACTGCAGACCTTGAGAAAAAAATATACTGGACTGAGTAGAAGAAAAACTACAGAATTCTCTTCAGTAGACCCTGTGTACCATGGGGTTTACATCTAGCCAGGCTCTTCAGTAAATATGTTTGATTCAGCAATGACAGTGGGTCCCAGAAGCTGCCATCCCACTGCTGAAGACAATAACATTTGTTGAACACACTGAAGTGTTCAACAGTATCAGAGTAAAAGGAGGTACCCCACCCACTGTTCCAAGCAATCTATAAGATTCTCTTTTCAAAACACTGGAGGGACCAACCTTTGCTGAACAGGGAATAAGAAAGTACTTTTCCCTGCTCACATGAGGGTAGAAAGAGGCCAAAGCAATACGGGTATTTCACAGGCAGGATTCTAGGTGGAAGGAAAATTAAAATGGAAGGCAGCATCTCTATGCTTCTGTGTATCCTCAGTCTCTTCTACCTACTGCCATGTCATCAGCACCCTACAGAGTGCTTTCTGCATTCATAAAGAGAACCTTTCTGTGACACATGAGCAGCTCCTGGAGTTCCCACACTGACAGGTTGTGTATGGATTCTGGATGCCAGGTAGGCATCAGCCACAGCTGCTTGAAACAACAAGCTAAGAATTTCCTTCAGAAGAATGAAACATGAGCAAGCTCATGGCCCTGAGTTCTGGGGCCCAAAGCACTCTTCCATAGTGTCTCTGCTCCATTTTGGCCCTGACCAGTGTTCATGTTTAACTGCTGAGTTGAAAATTCCCTAAAACTGTAAGCCTGAGCAACACATGAGGTTATTTGACTTACACCATATGATGAAAAGACACTGAGCCAGATTAGATAGCTTAGTTTACAAACAATAAATGAGGTCATTTGACCCAGAAATCTTTTCTTAAAAATTTGTCTAAGTAAAATGTATGAAATATGGACATAAAACATGAAAACAAAAGCTTTCCTATGTGTTCTTAGAGGCCTTTCACAAATATGCACTTTTTTCACACAAATGCCATATTCATCTGAGCTGGCATAAATAAAATTGGCAATATTGTTTGAAAGGTACCTGCAGGTATCTGTAAGGGTTGTTAGTTCTTTTGTAATTTCCACGGGTGTATTTTAAACACAACTGTTTGCAAGTCTGTTTAGCCTGGATGTATTTCTATTCAATCAGAAAAATTCTGAGCAATGCAGATAGTAGAAGCTCTTTCCACATTTGGAGGAAATTATGGGGCTTTTGCCTTATAAAAAAAACCAGTCCATCTGAAGTTTCTTTCAGCTGTTTGTATTTCCCAACAAAAATATATCCCCTATCTTGCAATACTCCTTGCTGAGAGAACATCCAAAACTAGAGAACAGCTCTGTATTATGTTTATGAATTATCTGAGAGCACACTGAAAATTATTACAATATTTACTAACTGAAATTATTTAATGGTCACCCACAAATTGTGCAACTGGTTACCTAATATACATCATGTGACTTTCTCTTCCTTGATTAGATTAAGCAAATCTGAGCCAGGGGCTCAGAATGTGCTTTTCAAGAGTGTTCTTATGAACAAAAAGGTACTTTCACTGATATTCACAGAAGGAAAATAAAAGCCCCAGGTCAGGAAATCACTAAAGCATGTGTTTAATTTCTCCCCTCCTTAGAAAGGACTTAGGCACACACTTAAGTTGCATTGCTTAACTGCTGTCTCAATGCTTTTCTGAACCAGAACCAACAAAGAGGCAGCCACAGTTCGGTCCTCTTTAAACCCTAAAAATGGTTTAAAGAGAATGAAGACTTCAGATTTATTGGAACAATCATGCCCTTTTAAAAGTAACTAATTTTGCATTTTTCTAACCTCTAATAGTTTGTATTCAGTTAATATCAGCTTTCAGCCCTCTGTCCTTAAATTCTCATGCCCTCATGTGTTCAAAATACACTTAATAGAATAGTCTCCATATGTCCCATTAGACAAAATTTGTGTTTTAAAGCTAGATCCAAGAGTAATTGAAGTTAATGGAAATATTTAATTGTTTTCAATGAGAGTTGGATGAAGAACTGATAGTTTAACTCTGGACACTGTCTTTTGAACATTCTCACTAAGGTGCTGATCCAACTCACAGTGAAGTCAATAGAAGGATTTGTGTTGGGATTTGGATCATACCTCTGTTCCTCTTGGAGTCAAATCCCCTTTGTCAATATGCACATGCACAAATACAGAGATATAAATGAAAACAAATGTTTGGCAACTTGTGACAGAAAGTCCAAATCTGCATCTGTGTATTTGGGCCAAACCAAAATTGTTACGCTTGACAAAAACATCATTATGCTGATCTGGTTTTGGTTTTTGCTTACTAGCAATTGTTTGGTGAATATAAATCTAACTTCTCATATTTTATTTTCTTGCATAAATGTATTCTACTGTCACTGTAGACAGCAAAATGAGAGGGATTTCTATGCAAAACTCTCTGTTCAGACTTGTCATAACTTTGACAAATATAATCCTCTCAGACTAGAACTTTCCATGCTTGGTCTCCATCAAGAGCAATTCTGTTTTTGCCAAGTATGAAGAGGTTTGCTTCAGCTCCTTCTTAGTTTCCAAAATACAAAAGGTTTCTCATTTAGGATCAATCCTACACTCAAAACAAAAGGGTTGTGGGCTGGATTCCCAGAGGTGCAGCGCTCTTGCTGTTCTCATTGGCTTTAGTGTTTCTAAAATCAGCTTCTGTGTTTTTAAAACAAGAATTCCAAGGGGATGAGGGAATACTGACTCGGACACAATGAGCCAAACGGGGCCTTGGCTAGCACAGTCACAGGGAGTAGAGATGATGCTGGTTGCTTCATCTGCTGAAAGTGTGTGTTACGTGCCATATATACATTATGCTATGTGCTTAACAGAACAGTTTTCATGGTAGCATACAAGGACAAGAACAAGGTAGAAATGTGAGGGAAGAAATGGTAAATCTTGCAAACCTTTGCAGAACTGTGTTTTCGAAACGACTGGAGCAGCCTTTTCTGATAGATAAATGATTCCACAATTTATGCAGGTAAAAACACAGGCCATTCCATACCCCTAAACATTGATTTTTAAGACCCATTCACAAAACAATTGGTTCAGCTCCTTGCATCTTTTCTAGAATGGTGCTGACACTCTTCCATTTTAGGCTAAGATAATCTCTTCTGTGTTGTGTTACCCCTCCAACTTCCAGCTCAGACTACTCATTAAACATTGAGTTACTTAGTTTGTGTTCTCCAAGATGTTGTGTTGCTGTAGTTTTTACTGCATGAAGCAAATACCATCACATTTATCTCACCATGTTCTCAAGGTATCAGGCAGCCACCTTTAAAGCACATCCATATCCCCTAATGGTGATAAGGACACAAGAAATACATATGTATTGAGAAGTAACACCTAAACTCTAAAAATCAGGGAACAAGCACCAAAACACTACAGTGAGGCTGGCCTAGTAATAATCCTATACTTTGAAAATTATTTGTTTTAATTAACTCATCAGCGAGGTAACACAGAAAACCTTCTGGTTATTCATTCTCTGGCTGGCATAGTCATAAGATACTTCCCTCAACAGGTCTATTTGTTGGAGCAAAAGGGCTTGGGTTATTTTCTGTGTGTTTTGCTTGTGTTTGATTATTTGTTTTTAAACAAAGCCAAAAGCCTGCAGAGCCTGGAAAATCTTTGAAATAATAATTACCAAATTTTATATATGCAGTGAGAATTTGGAATTATGTTACAAGATAACAGAGTGACCAAGAAGTTATTTGGTAAAGGGACACTTCTTCAAATATAGGAAAATATCTTCTTAAAATATCTACATTAACTAGTGAAGAAACACAACACTAGCAAAGCAGAGTAGCAAAGTAGCAGCAGCTTCAGTGAAATGGCAGGACCAGTGAAGAGGCCAGTAGATAAGACTGGCCAAATTACAATTCCATACATGTTCTCATCTGACATGCATGATCAAACAATTTCCAGTTTATTTTGTCTGCTTCAGTTATTGGTCATTGGCTCCTCTTCTTTTTCCCTTTATCACAGTAGGGCTTTATCCCAGTTAGGGTTTCAAGATATTATTATAGTAATATCATTACAGTGGTGACAGAAAGACTAAAGTGACTCTCAATAAAACCTGTAACTTGAGAGTAGAAAAGTCACTCAAGAGAAGGAATTCCACCTCCAGGGACAGAAGATAGAATAGAATAGAATAATGCAGTCAACTGCATACGTGATAGGTCCAGCTGCAAAGATAATAGTGATTTGAAAGACACCTGGACCTAAAGAAAGAAAATAATATAGGTCATAACAAAACCCTGTAGTTTGAGTAGTTACCTATAATTTATGGAAGAAAACTGCTTTCTTAAAAGAGTTCACCAGCATGCTGAGATGTTGATCTAAGCTTTTTGCTTGTTTTATAGACTTTGCTACTGCTTTTAATGACATAAAGAAAACAAGTTAAAATAAAAGAGAATACAACAAGTCCACTTGCAATAAATCGGCTGTGGATTACAGAACAGCAGTAGCTCCTTTCAAAGGCTCGAATGGTAAATGCACACATGCTGTAACAGCCTCAGGGGACAACAGATGCCAAAATTTCTGGATGATCTGTTCGTTCATCTCCAGGCAGGTACTGACAACAGCTCCTCTCGAAAGGGAAGACTCTGTGTTCTGCTGACATCCACATTAGATGACTGAAATCCCACCAGGATGGCAGTGACACACAATTTTTAGCCGGAAGATCAGAGGATGATTTTAAGGCATTTCTCCAATGCCTGATTTACAAAAGGCAGCAACATCTTTGAGGAAATAAGTGATGCTCTTTGAAATACATCTGTAACTTCAGTTATCAAAGTTGTGCCCAGCTTTGTAGCTTTTCCAAAAAGCCAAAATATATAATTGAGGGAAAACAAAAGGAAAGCCTTTTTCCAGAATCAGTTGTTCTGGAAAGGGTACATTACCACTGTAAAAAGAATTTACACTTTATGGTTTTCAAATCTTGATAACCTGCCACTAAACTCCCTACCATGTACTGAATCAGGTGTGTAACTTTAGCCTATTTCCTAATTTAAGTCTGAAAACTGTTTTCTTTACCCTCTTTGCATTTCAAGAGAATTCAAAAGCAGATATTAGAACTCAATATATTTCTTGAGGAACTAGCAGTGTTCTTTGTATTTAACCCTATGACCTATGGGCTAAATCACACCAATCTCTGTGGGAGGAAGATTTCAGTCCCGAGCCACAATCTCACAGCACTGGAGGGGCCTGTCTTTATAAGAATGAAATTAAGCACACATAATGTTTGAGAAAGCTCAGATTGGTAAAACTTGGCCGGACAAAAGGACAAGTCTTCAAACTGCTTTACTTAGCAAGATTTGGGAGAAATGCGCCGACTGTACATTCTCTACCCTCATTATATTCTTGGAGTTTTGACTTCCTCTGTTGCTCCCTAGCCACAGATAGGTATCTAAACACAGGGAAGGCAGACTGTTTTCACAGCTGCTAGAACCGTGTTATACCTATGTACTGAGGGCCACACAGGGGGAGCACAGTCACTCCACTATTAAAATAATAAGATGTTGCTTAAATCAATAGGTTTTAATTGTGCTGCTTAGCATTCAATTCTGCATCAAGAAAAAAAAAAAGAAATGCTAGCAAAAGGAGAGTAGGTAGACTTCTTTGGAGGAATCAGAACAGAAAAGAATGGAACCTTATTAAACCACCACCACTTCGCAGCTCTTTGTCAATACCTGACAGTGCATACACGACTCTGTGTTTCAGGATGTATCAATGCCTCCCAAAACCTAAGCACCTGGTAGGGCAAAAGGCCACCTCAGGAATGTTTGTTGTTTTTTTTTTTTCCCCTTCTGAAGTATCACTAAGAAGATAAAGAAAAAATAGAAGTCCAAAACCTGAGATTTCAATTTATTTTTTTTCAAATGAGAGACATCACCCCTTTCCCAACTGGATACTGCACTTAAAACATCTATACTGTAGTCGAGGGATAAACTACCTGTATTTGATATAGGGCTCAGTCCATTTCTAGCATATACAGGGTCTTATTTCACCATCTTATGCTGGCTTATACTGGCCAATGCCATTTGTTCAGTGGCCTAAAAAAGCATTTATTACCCTTTATTTATGGAGGGACAGGTAAGCACCCCAAAAACGATCTTCAGATTGGTACTGTTGGCAGTGTCAGATGAGAAGTCAAGGACTCTGAAACACTTCAGATGTTCTTGTCCAAATCTGGAACTTCTGGAAATTCATGTAGGTCGTCCATTACAATGAATGGAGTTTTGCCAACAGGCCAACTGTTGACCTGCCTGTTGAAACCAAAGAAACTCAGCCAGGATCATTCTTTTATTGTTCTGATTCTTTTGCAGATTTAGAAAGTGTAGCACAACTGCTTAAAATAACCCCACCATTTATTATTCCAGGAGCAATGTTTTCTTAATAATACAGTCAAAGTGTGTCTGGAATTTAGGAACACAATTTATTTTCCCACAACATGCCAAGCAATCAAAAAAGTTACATTCCATATCCAGAGCAAAAAATCATGGTTGTTACAAAACAAGAAAAAGTAAATTAAAAAAAAAAATACTGCTAAGGCTGAAAATCTATAAAGTAACACTGACCTTTTTATATACCTCATAAACAGCTTAGAGAAATTCCTGCTTCTGCCAAATACTCCAGTTTGCAATGGTGTTCCAAATTTTCATTAACACAGCAACCATGCTGACTGAAAGCCAGTGGCTCAAACTGTTCACTCACTTTTGCTTCTGGGAAAATAAAAAATAAAAAAAAATAAAAAAAAAGGAGAAAAAAATAATTAAAAAACAACTGCACAAGTTTGTTTTATATCACTGTGACACCTCTAGATAGTGAAACATCTGTAAGTCACACAAGCCTCTGCATTTGGGGGCTTATTTTGCCCTTCAATGCTTATATTATTTAAACAATTATACAGATGAACAACATTAAATATCTCTGAGAAGCAACAGTTTAGGCCTTGACTCAGGAAAATATTAAACATATTAACTTTAAACCTCATTTAAGGTGCCTCAGACCTGGTACCTATTGTTAGGACAGCACATGCATGAGTTGGCAAACAAGGACAGTATATTTAAGACAGTTTTGAGAGTAACTTGAAGAATAAGTGTGTGTTTGTACCTGATTTCTCTGAAAAGACAGCAGTGAAATATGTGAAGGTTAAACTCTGTTGATCAAGTTTTGTTTTTTGGTTTGGTTTGGTTTTTTTAATACCCAGTTCAAACACACTTAAAAATTTCTCAATTTGTCTACCATGACATGAAAACAAAACACCATAAGAAAGCTTTTTAGTTCCTTAGTAATATAGTATAAAGAGGAATTGATGGTGTGGCAAAAGCAACAGATAAAAGTACTAACTGTGTAAGATTCAAACATGAATTCTGATTTTACCAATCCCAAAATTCAAGATAATTTGATCTAGGATTTTCAACTAATAAGCAGATATCCCTTCAAAATACTTACACTCTCAGTTTTGGAGACCATGGTGATTACCTTCTTATCTCATTAGACATTTTGATATGTAAGACAATGAAGAGCAGGAAAGGTAATTGGTGGCTACCACTGATGCTGCTCATGTTAGAATAGAAAAGAGTGTGCTAAAATGATCATTACTAATGCAAAATAGGAACAAGACACGATTCCCTAATTCTTTCTCTAATGCAAAAATGAAAACTATATCAACCCAAAGGCAATCCAAAACATGGAAAAGAGGAATAGAGAGGAAGAGAGGAGGAAAAGATAAACTCATTAGTTCAAGGCTTTTTCGGTTCTCTTCCCTGTAATATATAGATGGAAAACAAAACTGATTAAGGGCGCTTTGGGTTGGTGTACGATACTGAGGTGTCACAAAAAAAGTCTATGAAGTCCTCACCAAATATTGTTTCAGCTGCTTCGGAACACACTCTGCAGTCACATAATGTTGAAGGTACCTGATTCCTCATCAGGAATGTTCAACACCTCCAGGGTCTGGGTTCTGTTACAAGAGAAACAGTTTAAAGGAACTGGAATTGAAAATAATCTTTGTAGCAGATAATGTGGACAACATAAGCTCATTGTCAGAAAATACCGGAAATTAAAGGGAATCAAAACTGCTCCTTTGTATAAAGTGTGCTAATGATTATGTTAGAAGACAAAGGATGCCAAATAATGAAAAAAATGAATAATCAAATTTAATTGAAAGGTGCAGTTTTAAAGGGAAGAATTTCATCTATAAGATTAGTAAGAAGAAAGCATGAAATCCATAATACTATATAAAATTTATTCTAGTCAGCAACCTATTGTAACAATGCCATATGACTCAGTAGTGAAATAATTCCTAAGATGTGGTTAAATAAGCAACATTTCATTATTTTAATATTAAATAAAATTATGATTACTTGTTTTCTCAGTTATTTCTTTCACAAGAGCAGTCGTAATCCATCAAGTCCAAAATTTGGCATGTGTTCATATGTGACTTTATTATTTAATTCCATACTCATAAAATTCACAAAGAATAACCTGATGAAATACACATGCATCTTAATAAGTGAAAGGGACAAATGAATTCATTGTCTATTGAAGCAGTTTTATAATATCAAAACATATGCTGAACGAAGCTGCAAGCTATTAAAACAAATCATGCAGGCTTTAATTGCAACCTAAATCTGCATTATTAAGGTAATAAAATGACCCTAAAAAAATATTATGGGAGTCATGTTGTCCCTACAAATGAACACAGCATGGGAGAGTGATACAATAAAACACCCTAACATTAACACGTTGTACGTACCACTGTGGCTTCTCACAGAGCTAAAACAACGAGACGTAACTCTTCTCTTCCATAACTGTGGGTAAAATTCTCCTCTTCCTTTAGTTTACCTTTGTTGGCCACGTTCAACAGATTTGCAGAATTCCCACTAACAGGAACCACGGGTGCAGCTGGGTTCATCACTGCCACACACGGGGCAGAACAGGAACACAGGGACACCACCACCAGTCTGTTTAGGTTTTCTGTACACATTTGCCATTCTGTCTGCACACTCCCCATGTCAAAAATATTTAGGTCAAATTCAGAGTGATGAACGCTCAATGCCCTGCTCAGGTCCGAGGGCTTTCCAACACCTGCTGCCCTCTGTGTGCTACAGTGCCTATTGTAATACTGACATCAGCTTTCCCACCATGCAGGGTGATGGAGCTTGTGTGGGGCAACACAACCGTGCCAGCCCAGTCTCCTCCCCAGGGTCCCTGGAGATCTCCAGTTTTGGGGGATGTCAGGGCACACACATCAGGAGGCAGATGCAGCAATACAGCGACTAACTCAGCTCCACTGCAAAAATAGTCCTAGTTTAAACAATAAATTTTGGCACTACCATGTGGCAGCAAATTACAATGGAGGAGTAATTCTTGATATTATCCATGCAAAGAACATTATTCATATGACATCTACATATGAGAATTTGGAGGGTCAGCCATAAGTGTGGGTTTGGTTTTTTTCTTCTGGGCAAGCACTGATCTTTGAATACACGATCTGATATTATTTCTTAAAATAATCTTCTATTTTAGAATACTTGATGTGTGATCATGACATTTATGATCTGTTGCAGAGCCTATGCTGAAGTCTAGAAACATTTTAATCACAGTATTCACTGCCATTTCCTAAATCATTACAGCCCATATTGGTTCTGACAAAGGAAGAAAGGATGACAGGAGCTCCAAAAGAGTTGAATTTGAACAGAAGGCCGCAGCTCTTACTTAACCATCTATTTTCTACAGACTATGAGAACACAAATAAAGGACTCCTTTCCCCTCCTCTGTAACCCGGACTGGGAGATATCCAAATCCTTTGGTCCAATTTCCGTACACAAAGACAGCTTCTCAGGAGTGTCCCTTTACAAATAAATACTCACAGGTCTCTGTACTTTCTACCAAACCCCACAGGCAACCAGGTCCTTTCTGGACTTCTCCTGTGGAATGGTCCTGAGCACACAGATTGCTACCCACTCTTTGTCTCTGACTACCACCAAGCACCATGGGAACTCTACTACCTTTCCAATCTGACCCACCAAACACAATCATGAATATTACCCACCTTCTCAGCTGTAGGACAGTCACCATTGTAGAGTTCCCAGTACTTACTGGAAGATGCCACTGGGGTTAGCAAAATCAGTTCCCATGCCTGCTGCCACTTCCTATATCATCTCCTGTGGAGCTATTTCCACATTTTGCCAAAGTGCCCCCTCTCAGTCATCAGAGAAAAACATCTCTCATCAAGCAAAGCACACCCGAGCTACAACTACAAAATTATCAGGGCTGGAAGACACCTTCGAGGTCATCTAGTCCAATCATCAACCAGCACCACCATAATCACCCCTAAATCATAACCCCAAGTGCCACATTCAGATGCCTCTCGAACACTTCTGGAGATAGTGACACCACCACCTCCCTGGGCAACTTAATCCAGTGCTCAACTACTCTTTCAGTGACTTTTTTTTCCTAATATCTAATCTGAACTTCCCCTGGTGCAACTTAAGGCCATTTCTCTTGTCTTTTCACTTAAGACATGGCAAACGAGACTGACCCAACCTCAATACATCCAACTTTCAGGTAGTTGTAGAGAACCATAAGGTTTCTTTTCTCCTGACCAGCTCCCTCAGCCACTCTTCACAAGACATGTTTTCTAGACCCTTCACCAGCTTCCTTGCCCTTTTTGGAACATGCTCCAGGACCTCAATGTCCTTTTTGAAGTGAGGCCCAAAACCGAACACAGGACTCAAAGTGTGGCCTCACCAGTACCTGCAATATCAGAACTCTAAGAAAGAGATTTCTGACTTCCCCATGGTTACCCACCCCTACAAGGGCAAACATAAGAAAAACAGATGAGAAGATGAGCATAGATCCTCTCTATCATACAATATGAGATTTCAACAGACATTAGACCCCTTAACCTTGTTGAACACACAGCTGAGGGTCACAAGGGTTTTCTGCCATGTCATAGTGTGTGGGCCTAAAGTGTCCAGACCTGAGTAAAACAGGAAGATGATCGCAGTTTCTGCAGCCTTCTTTGAATTATGTTGATTCAGCTGATTCTTTCAATTATGTTGGGCTCCCACTGAGATGGGTGGGACACACAAAGACACTGTGCATCCATCATAGACACTGTGCTCTTCTTCGATGCATTTATGAGAAATATATGAATGCATGAGCAAAGAAAGAGAAGGAAGGCAAGACACTGTGAAACTGTGACTGTCTGAATAATAGGTGAGCAAACTACCTGAGCAAAATTAAAAACTACTACATGGTAATGGTCCCAAAACTGCAGAACATTATACAATTATATTCTGTATCTTCCCTGTAATTTCAGGATACTGATTATATCTGAGTGAGAGCATATGTGGATAACAACACTGTTAAAAATATAGATTCCAACCTATCTGTTCTAAAAGATGTCAAAATTCTCAGCAGCTTCACTAAAAGCACAATGATTAGACTTAAGGGAATAATTCAAATATTTCAATTCCTCACAGTAGCATATAACTCTTTCAAGTCAAAATGTATTAGAAGGATGAACATTTAACAGCTCTTATACTTACATTCATAAATAAATAACTTGCAATATTACTGAACTCCAGATTTTGCCAAATATGGTTGGATTTTTTTTCTATTGAAATTGTCATTTTTGGCTACATCACGTTGATTTTTCCTGTTTCAGTCACAGACAATAAAATCATTCCACAAGATTTCAATTTTATATTTCAATATGTTCAAATTATCTTACTTGACTTTGCAATGAAAATAGGTAGAAGAGCTCACGCACTTCACCATCTTCACTGTACAGTACTGGCTTTTGAAAATGTTTCTCAGCAAACCCTAAGCCTTTTTCTGTGTAAAGTCAAAAAGGTTTGTTTAAACCACAGGTGACCACTTCAACCAAAAAGGCAGCTTTACAAGCTATTACCTCTCTTCCTCTTAATTACCAACTTTCACACCCATGTATGTTTACAATTTTTTCACCTACTACTGTCTGACCTGAAGACAGAGGAATCACAAGTTCACCACTGTTGGCTGGCTTTGCTCTAGCTCCAGGGGTGATGTAAAGGGATGCAGAGTTTAATATGTTGGTCAGTAAATTACAGCTCAAGATCAGATGCTACAAAGGCTCTGTGTAACAAGCCTGTGCAGTGTGAGTACCACTGTAAAAGGCACCTTACTGAAACTGAAACATGTAGTTCCCATGTGGGGAACTAGCAGGGAGTAGCAGTGGTACTGCAAATTCTCACTGCTGTTCACTGCACATTCATTTTTTTAGGTAGAAGACTCTAATTAAGTGCAATTTTAGAACACACATACTGTAATGGTTATAGCACCCTCCTAGAAGGGGAGATATCAGATTTCATCTGGGAACTGTAACATGGGTCTCCTCCTTCCATGTGACTGTTCTGAAATGCCAAAATATAAACTGTCTTTGTGTGAAATTTAGCCATGCTCAGTGCATGCCTGCCAGATGAAACCCTGAAGGTGAGGTGTGTGAAGCACCAAAGCTGTACACAGAGAGTCCTGTGTGAATTAAGCAGGAATTAGAGGCAGCTGCCTTCAACTTAGGTGGCTGAGTGCACGTCTAGTAACAGAAGCAGAGATACTACTGGGACTTTCCTAGAAAGCTTTGGCACCTAAAAACATTACACACCTCTGAAGGCAGGCAAAACTGCATTTCTGCAGACACAAGAACATGTAACTGTTGAGCCTGTCACCCTACTTAATTTGCTTTAATGAGGGCCTATCTATTAAGGCATATATATAAAACATATAAAACCTCATTTTATACCTGAAGCCTCTCACAGCGCTAGGTTTCAAAATCCTGTTGATATCAGCCCTGCATATATGCAGGAGTAGGACAAAACAGATGGCAATTTCTAAATAATGTGTGTTACCCAAACTGTTATTGCCACAAAAGTATGCAGGATCTATTTTTTTTTATGTTTTAAATTGATACAGAGCAATCAGTAATACAGAAAATATGAAAAAAGATGGCTCTGATTAACTTAAAGTGCTAGTTATCTTTTTATTTTTCAAGGTATTTACATGGCTTAGACATTTAGAATATGTTTCCATTTTAATCTCTAAATGCACAAAAACATTCTGATTCTCTTTCCATTCATTAGGATCTTGGCAAAAATTAATTCTTCTGAACTGCAATGTATCTATACAGCCCAACATTTTATTCTTTGGAGAAATTACTTCAGAAAGGTCTGAGCAGCTATAAGACATGTTCTTTTATCATATAACTTCTGTGATTCTCGTTCAAACTGGGATTAATCACTCTTAACCAGCTATTTTATAGGCATGATGTGAGAATGTCTAAGATTTATTCAGAGTATTGCATCTTTGCAGGATAAAGCAAAGCAGACCAAGTCAGCCACAGAAAAATATTACTCACTTCCTTCTCATCACCCTTAATTGGGATCAAGTGGGTTTAGGTCAATCACTTTCGTTGAGAAAATTTATGAAAAATACAGATCTGTTTACACATGGTAGAGCTAATAACTGTTCTTTTACAGACAGTCATTATAAAAGCGTTTCATTCCTCATCCTTCACTGCATCACTGTGAGAAATTCTGTGGAAGAAATGAATGGATGAATTGTAATATTGATTTCCTTGGGTTTTCTGGCATATGCTCAGGGCAACACACAGCTCAGTATCACTAACTTATTAATCATCAAACACACACATACAACAAAAAGCTTGTTTCAGTTTCTAAATTTGTGTAATTTGACCAGATGGTAATCTCAGCCTGACAGGTGTGTCCTGAAAGCTAATTTAAATATTTGTAAATAGTGGCACCATTCCTGCATTAGGTGATTAATAACTGCTGATCCTGTCACTCTTTTTTTAACATCCTTTCTGTCTTAACAAATGTTAAACTAAATAATTCAAAGGAAACTTTAACAAATGCCTTTTCAATCTTACTTACTTGTCTTCATTAATTATCCAGCAACTTCTTTCCCACAGACAGCAAACAGCATATGTAGGTTGTGAAAATTGTAACTCTTATTTACAGAGCTACATAAATTCAGGTTTCACTTATCAGTATAGCAAACATGAATCCTTGGGCTGAAGTTTTTGGATATCTACCCACCTGTTGGTGAAATATCAGACAGTTCACTAATTTAAAAAAAAAAATAAAATCTAATACCCTGAAAAAAGTTATGCTTCTTTCATCTCTCCATTTAAGACCTCTTGCTGTGTGAGAGTACTGGTCATGCTAAGCTTCATATACAGCAAATGCTCGAAGGGAAGGAAAGAGGAAGAAAGGAAGGGGAGGAAGGGAGGGGCAAGTCATACGAACCAGACTGACTGTGGGAGCAGAAAGCAGGGAGAGCAGAACCAGGCTTTGAGGACAGGATGGCAGAAGTGGAAGGAAAGAACAGTTGACACAAAAGGACAGATATCACAGGTGATATCCCAGTTTGTGGGAATGAACAGGAATGGAAGAGACTCTGGAGCAGAAGGACAGACCAAAGTTGGGGAGAACACATAGACTGGAAAGACAAGGAGCAGACAGAACTGTGAGAAAATAGGCTCTTCCAAGACCCAAGACTGCAACCGGGACATCACTTTTCCGGGGAAAAACATGTGCTTCCATTCCCCTCTAGTGGCAGGTACACTTTAAAAAAATCACCCATCAGCAGCATTTTATTGCTGTGGTGCTCAAGGTAACACAATAACCTAAAGTTTAAACCTTGCCAGTGACCTGTGTAGGGTGTTCATAGTGGTTGCTTTACACCCTCATTCTTCCCTATTTTGAAACATGTTAAAAAATTTTTGAAATCGCAATTAAAAAAATTATATAGATGTTAAATATGCAAAATCAAGCTAGCGAAATTAGGAAATTAAGCCTTTCTTTTAATGCCTTCCAAAGGGCATATCTAGGATAATTCACTTTGCTCTTACACAACACACATTTTCCAAAGAAACACCAATCTATGTATTTCCAGACTGGCTGGTTCTCAGGAACAAACAGATAATTATTGTTATGCTATCCCATGACATATACTGGGAAATTGCCACTTGGCATTCTGACACTATCCCCTCTGTGCCATGATGTCTGTAATTTCCATGTTAATAAATGTCAAAGTATGCTTTCTGCACTAATCTGATTTCTATTCTTTTGTGTGTGTGTGAATTTATATTTTTCTGTATACATACTTCCTGCGTGACACCAACCAAATTATTCATCTGGAAAAGTCACAAAAAGTTAAATTCATTTTACTCAGTTTGGTTTTTTTTAGAGGACTATGCATTCAGCTATACACAGGGCTCTCATTATGGTAAGAATTAAACATTGATCACATCCCATACAAGACTGTTATAGATATTGTACGTTCCAGACAGCCACACCTCTTCAACATGTCCGCCGCTTGGTTTCTTCTGATTCCAGATTCTATTTTCAGAAACATGATTGCTTAAGTGGAAACTGAAGCAAAAAAGGAACTATGCTGCTTAATATACATTTATTTTTCTATGCATTATGTTGACAACTTTATTAACTCACTTCAAAGTGAGTTAATTACTGCCATGGAGTTCCGTGAAAAATTAAAGTGAAAGTAATTATTTGCCATCACTACAAATTAATAACTGTTGGAATTCTATGAATGACCTGATTTGAAATTTAAAACAGAGCAGTCATGGTTTGGAGGATTTATCAAGTGACCCAAAATACAAGATCAGCCTAATAGCTTCATTAGGAACCTTTTTTTTTTTTATATATCGTTTATAGAAACCCACAATAGGGATATATTCTAAAAGTTATCAAACCTTATTAATCCCATTCCCCTTATCTTTAATTGTTCTTATCCTGACTTTCATTGTAGACTTCTAGAAATCTTGCCTTCACATATCTGAGTAATGTTTGCTTGTGTTTTGATAGCAGAAACCTTTTGTAAACAGTATTTTACACTTCAGAACACTAAGTTTTTTATTTAAAACACTTCCTTTCATGAAGCACAAGAAATCAGTGGCAAGGGTTGCACCTGAAGTTCCAGCACAGTTAGAAGGCCTAGCTAAGCTGTCTGATTTGTTAAGTTCATGCTGCTAAATCAACTAGAAGAGAGAGCTTCAAAGACAAATGTGGTAAATGGTTTGGAAAGCCTGAAACCACCAAATGTCATTTATTTTTTTAAGAAAAGCAAATATAAAGGAGGCTCATTCTTGCTGAGACTACCATGGCTTATTTTCATTTGCAATGCAGGGAAAATGTTCTCTGCTTTTTAATTGCATGCTCATAAAGTTTTAATTAGCAAAGTTTCAAAAACATGGCAATCATGCTGCTGAAAATCAGCCACAGTTTTGATTTACAAGTCTGCAAAGGATTACTTGGTAGCAATCAGAATGGATTGCAGTGCTTAAGCTCAGAAAGCTCTAATATGTTATAAACACAAGCAAATGATGTAGTAATTGCTCTTGATTGCACTACTTAGAAGATTTTTAGAGCCAACCCAAAAAGAAGTTGACAGTACCTATGTGTCTATGGCAAATAGTATGTGAGAAGATGGAACCCATGCAGGAAAGTATGAAGGACTGTTTTATTTTTCCTGAATGCAGGTGATATTTAGGAGACCTGAGAAAGTCACCTCTGAGACAGAACATCATTGGGTCTGAGAATACACGATCCTGTCACTACACAAAAGGGGCTGTGCAAGAAGAATGTGGGTTACCACAGGGTCTGCCAAAATTAGCAGAACCATTAACGCAGATACCACAGTCACAGAGGGGTGGTTTTCTTCCCTACCTGGTTTAATGGGAATGAGCTTTCCATTTATTATATACATAAACCATGTCACTAGCAAACAAGAGAAAGGAGGTGGATGAAAACTTAGAGGGAGCTGTAAAACCTGTCAGGTTATGACAAGCAACTTTTGTAAAAGCAGTAAATAAAATAGTTCTTATGCCCATTATTTATGAATCTGGAAAAACCCACAGTACTAACAACGAATGTACAACTCTTCATTCACATCTTGAGATACCCACTTACTAAACATGAAGGACTTACGTAGTGTGGCCAGTTTCAAATTTACAAATATAAACTCCCATAAGCTTACACTGTATGAGGGTGATGACTAATTTTAACTCTGGGTAATGACCTTTATCATATCTTTCCTCATTGAATTTCTAAGAGTATGTACTGGTTTATACGTAAACGAGCAGGAGAAATGAAACCAACTCCAAAGGAGATTGCAAGTCAGAATTACCTTTTAATAAAAAAATCACAACAAGTACAATGATGCAGAGAAAAAATACGTTTGACCCCCAAAGAAAGAGATGTACAACCCAGCACCCTGGGGCAGGAACAAAATGGAGCACGCCAGCCCCTGTGCTGAGCACCACGTGGACCCCCCGAGCACAAAGTAAAAGGAAAGGGAAAACCTGTTGCTGAGGATGATGTCTGCAGTCTGGTCAGGAGTGGAAGTTGCAGTCCTGTTGAGGTCCTGGTCTGTCTCTGGATCCCACAAGTGGTCACAGAAGTCCCAAACGCCCAAGGTTTTATATGCTTAGGTTCAGATGGGAGTACTCAGTACCTTCCCCAGGGCGAGGAGTTTCACAATGGGTGATTTACTACACTATGAGTCATGGGATACTCCTTGATGGTCCATTAGCAGACATGGCCCCTCAGGCTGGGTGTGACGGTGCTAATGCCTCCCTGGAGGGGAGTTCCTAAGTCATTGGTGTGAAGACAGGAAAGCTTCTCTATCTCACAGAGTTCCTAAATACCCAGCTTGTAACCTGAGGGGCTAGGTGTGCCCTGGGCAGCTGCTGTGAATGATCCATTGTTAGCAGCCCATGAGAAAATGACATAGAGCATGTAGAATACAAAGACCTGGCCACACCCCCACGGTGGCAAACTGGTCCTGGCCACTATAACTAGGACAGAGTCAAAATTGCCTGAAGACTGGGGCTGGAGGGAACTCTGCTCAGGAACCTGGGGCAACTCCTCCTCCTCCTCCTCCATAAGTCTCAGGGTTGTCCTGTGGTGGGAACCTGCTTTGTCTGGCCCGGGGCAGCCACAGCCATCCTTCCCAGAGCCCACCCTGCCACGTCCCTGTTCTGGCTCTGGGCCACCTGCACCAAATACAGAAGCACAGGTAAACCTCATTACAAAATGGCAGACTGATTAAAATCACTGGAGGATTTGGCAGAGGCTGACCTATGTTTGATGTAATTAAAGGGGTTTGTAGAAAAAAAATTGTCAATTTTTCCCAAAATGGGCCCCTCAGTGTTGGTTAACCATGGAGCCCCAAAGGAAATGGGACAGTCTATGCTGGTGTTGTGCTTAAATTGAACAATCTCTGTCCTTTTCCAGACTGTATTGGTCACTAACCACACAAGTAACTGCCCTGGACATATCCATGTACATGTATTAAACACTGCCATCCTAACTGAGAGCTCCCAGCCACTTACTGTGTTAGAACAACAGTATAGATACCCATTTCCATACCTGTGACTGCAACAACCCCCCTTGGTTATCAGAGAGGCACAAAAGCCAGGGCTTGGGGTGAAACTGCAACCACAGAGGATCATGGTGCTGGCCTCACTGCGTACATAGACAGGCTCTGGTGTTGTTACTGCTGCTGGAAACAGTTCAAATCTCAAGTTCTTCAGCTTTGGGAACAAGCATATTCCTAAATTGACAATTTATGTTTGCCTTCAAACAGTTTTAGATTAGCACCCCAGACATGGATTATTCTACTACACAGGTTCACACATCTGATAAAAGAAAGGAAAAAAAAGGGAAAAAAAAAAAAAAGGAAAAAACTGCACACCAAAGTAAGTAAATTCTGTTGTGAGAATACATATTAATAATTTTCCCAATAAATTCTCCAGCTATAATAGCAGGCTTTCAGCTGTAGCAAGAGTATAAACTTTAAAGTATCCAGAGGTTTAGTGAGCTAGACTCAGTCTCCTTCTAGTCTCCATTGTCTTCCACCAAATCCTGCTTACCTTGCAACCAGACACCTGCAACACACAAACTCTCTGCCCAAAATTTGGCTGTATTTATGAGGGTATTCCTTCCTCACAAGGGCATCACAGACAGGCTAGGCATAGCCACATATTCAGAGAAAGCACAGCAGTTCTAAATGTACTGCAGGAGGTCTAACGTCCACACATGTTAAATTTAACAAATAATTGAACACAAATTCTAAATCCCTTGAACTGCTGGTATTTCAGACGGTTATGTTTGCAAATATTTTACAAGTAATTGCAAATACTGGGTTACATGCACAACAGAGAATGGTTACTGTCCATACCAACTTCAGTGGCAACACTACTGTTTTACTCGGTATCGCCACGTTACACCTTTAGGCGTAAAACTTAAAGCTGATAACAAAATTTAGTCTGATCAAATTCCTAATGACATGGCAGTAAATTCTGACTGTTGCAAAAAAATTTTACTTTGTAACCATATGCTACCACAGTTAGATAAAATTACTGTTCAATTTTACTGTCAGATTTGACAATACTATTTCTTGAACTGAAATTAGAATCCTTAATGTTTCTAAAGAAACATTTGAAAGCAAGAAAGAGTTATAACCCAGCAAATTCCCAGACAGAGGAGCTCCCTGTGGTACTGCTAAAAGAATTGCAAAATCTCATTAGAAAGCATTTCCACAGTTCTTTGAGCTCTAATCCCAAATGGAAAGAGCTAGATAAAAGGAACGTGGATTTAATAATTTTGTGTCATCCAAACTCTTTTTGTATAGATAGTTTGCAGTCCCATAAAAAAGATTAAGCTGACCAAGTGAAATCCTCAATTCTACAGTAGCAGTATTTATCTGCTGGCTTATGTGTTAGCTCTTGGCTAATTGTGCTAAAATCTACAGATTTATTTTCTTTTAGGACAAATCACAAAGAAAGAGTCAATTATATATGCCAATGTTCAAGGTTCTGTTCAAAGCTAATATGCATATCGTGAAAAGAAATGCAAAAGTATTTTGCAAATTTTCCAAAAAAAAGACATTGCTTTTTAAAGAAGGACAATAATTTTGCTTTAGTTAGTATCTGCAAAGATCAAACATGTTTTAAGGATATTTACAAGTCCTGAGAATCTTGTTTTAGATAAATGTTCAACTAAATATTTAAGAAATGAGAAAGAGACCTGTACTGTCTCCTGACTTTTTTACCTTCTTTTGGTCACCAACAATAAGTTACCATTTCAAGACCACAAATGTAGCACTCCAGCTCCCATTTGATTCACATGTATACATAAAGCAGGCCTATTCCTCAGTAGCTTTATTTCAGGCTAACTGGACACAGACCCAGAAGGAAAATGAATGAATCTAATGGTAACTGAAGTCTTGTGATCTTGTTTATGATGACCATGATCTTGACCAAGTAGCCTGATGGTGGTGAACAAAAATGTCATAAATGGGCATATTTAAGCATTTGCTTTAGCATTTATATGGAAATGCCATAATCTCTTTTTAAAAATGTAGTCGTGTTTATCCTTAAATCCTGTTTGATCCATGTTACTACACACACACAAAAAGGGAGAGAAACAGAAAGAGAAGTCTTATGTCATATGTAATAGCACTATATTCCATTTAAGGAAGTTTAAAAATTACTAAGTATTGCCTCAAAAAAATTAAAGACCCTTGTCTTTGAATTAAATAGAGAGGTGTTTATTTACTCTTAAACACAGAAACTTGATTTTATCATAAAAATAAAGAGCTATTCCCATTTGATTTAAAATACAACTAAGATCTATTCCCAGTCTGAGAGAGTTCAAAGGAGTACCCAGTTACCTCAAACATGGGCAAAAAATGTTCTTTTGATAGATTGTACATTTTGAGGCCAGAAGTACCATTTGATTATCTGATTTCCCACACAGCAGTTAACAAGTAACTTCCTGTACAGACCCTCACCAAGTGATTTCTTTATCAAGCCTTTATTTTCTGATTTAACTAGATCATATGGCTTATAAAAGAACCAGCTTTAATTCATTTGATGTTGACGTGCTTTTAATGGTAGCTCATGTAGAAAAGGGCCCAACTGACTTCTGTGAGTACCAGAATGGAAACGAGATGTTCAGCACAAGGGACAAGCAAATACACCTTAGAGCTTTACATTTTCCTGGTTTTGTAACTGCCAAGTCTTAGTCAGTTTATCTTCTTCTCCTAAATCTTTAAAGTCTTATTACACCTTAGTCCTTTGATATTGATGACAAGTTTCAGAACCTTCCCAGAATATTAACACCAGAGACACACTTCTCATTCAAAAAGCCTGAAGAAGACTCGATCAAATGATTTTCATTAACAAGTGGAACAGACAATATTTTTCTTGCCACTTGAAAATGCGTCAAGTCACACTATGGACTTAAAACCACTTTTCCATTCATTTGTCTGCCTAGAATCAGCATTGTTAGAAACAGAGCACTTAAATTGAATCTCCTCTCTTTCTGCTCACAAGATCAGGGTGTTCCAACAAGGCTGAGGACATTTTGCCTCTGAAACCAGTACAAGAGGTGACTTGAAATCATGCCTGAATTTACTCAGCTCTAAGTCCACAGAGAAGTGCTGCTGGTGGCAATGCCACAGACTCCAATTTACCTTCACAGAGAAGTGCTGCTGGTGGCAATGCCACAGACTCCAATTTACCCTTTTCTGAATTTCAAAGGCACCTGAGCAGCTCTAAAGTTCAAGGTGAACACCTGTCCTGATGTATCATTTGTCTGAAAGAAAAACACAACAAACAGGACAACTGACAGAAATTTCCTTTCTCTCCAAAATTACAAACAGTTTATTTAATTTCCCAGTGCCTGGAACTTCAGTAGAGCTGATTTATTATACTGCTACACAAAATGAGACTGATACACCAAGTCCCACAACTGACCTCTGGTTCAGAAACATCTGGTCTAATGACATGAAAAAGTTCACTACATCTGTACATAGTAAATCAATTAGTCATAATGGAACTTGGCAGCCAATAATATAGAAGTATGGCACACAGAGTAAGTAATGATGGCTTTTACTGAGTTTAAAGGTACTTTAGGACAGACATGGTTCAAGGGTCTTCTTTCCTAGGGTGTCACCATCTGTGTAACATTAATGATGAAGACAGATCCCAGGTCCTGCTTACACAAACAAAATATATTTTACCTTTTTTTTTCTTTAGGGATGAGGTCCTTATGCTTTGATTATATGATCTTCTGTTGGCGCTCCACAGCAGTGATAGAAAAATCTTTCTACAACTACAGGCGACTCTCATGTTAACAGCTGGCAGTTTACAAACTAAGGTTTATAAAGTCAATCTCTTCTTTAATCCCTTGGATGACTCTCATTTATTTTTTTTTTTTATCTGTCTCTACAGAGAAGTTTTATAGGGATAAGCTGAATTCGCTTAAAGCACATCTATTAATTTGACCTCATTTTACCTTATGGTTTGTATCCTCCGACTTGCTGGAGAGCAAACAATATATAGAAGACAGCTGCCCTTTCACATTTCATCTGAAACTAGTGCAGCCTGTGCTCCACAGGTATCACAAGTGACCAGAAAAACACTCCAAACACTTGTATATCTGGAACCTAAATCCTTTTTCCCTCCTTAGTCGAGAAAACAGGTAGGTACCACACACAATAGGAACAAGCTCATATAGTGTACGGAGAGTCTCGCTTTGGAACTCAGCAGGAAAACATCTACAAGGGCCCTACAGCAGTTCCGAGGATGGTCCTTGTACCCAGAGTCCCAGTGTGAGGTCTCTTCAAAGTCTACTTTACTCTTAAGACCAAAGGGTAGTCTTGACTCTTGTTTACCAACCAACCCAGTGCTAAGATATATGTAGTAAATGGTAGACTAGGATTAGTTTTTCTCCACAGCTGCACATTTCTCACTTTTCAGGAGAGTACCTTACTCCATGGCTGCGTGGGAAAGAAGAAGAGTTCACTCCTTTAATTCTTCTATCTTGAAGTGGAGAATTCAAGACTTAGAGGTGAAACCTGAACAGAAGTTCATACAATTGAATTTTCTAGGGAAAAAGACCTGAGGTATTTTTAAAAATATTTACTGGTCTGAGCCTCTTAAAGACCTGGCCTGTAGGAAAACCCTGTTTGGGGACTCAGAGTTACACACCCAAAGCAGGCACTGAGACATCATCCACCACAGTTAAGTTTGGCATGAAATGAGGTGTAACTAATAAGGTGTAGGCTTTGGGGAGCTTTGCCTTAGAATGTGTTTTACAATCTACTGTTTTTGTGATTGCACTGCATGAAAGTTGAGTTTGCTCATTAGACATGAAGGAATCCAGAATGGATTCTCTGGCCATTACTTACACAAAGGGTTTGTTTCTGCGGATAAGCTCTTGTTCTCTGCTTATTCCTTCACACTGATTCTAGATGAACTATTCCTCATTTTTTCCCCTCAGTGGGGGCATTAGTACAATATCTTTGCTGTATTTGGTCCCTATTTTGGATAATAAAATCTCTAGATCCCTAATCCGCTGCCAAATGTGGATAATTGGTTTAAATGTCCAGGAGGGATAGCATTTTTACATATTTGTTTTTGTGGGAGACCTACCAACAGACATTCAGTAAGCAACCAAAAAAAGAGCAAACCTCAAAGCGACCAAAGCTTTAATTTCTTAGGAAAGTAGGCTAAAAAAAACCAAATTATTAAAATTAAAGAACTTCTTTATTAAATAAATTTCTAAAATTTAAACATGTATCTCCTGAATCAGGAGCTAGGCAAGCAGGTGTTTGCAAGGATCTCAGTTCCTGCCTTCCCCTGAAGAGCCATCAGTTGCCCATCCAGTGCTAACATATCAATTTACAATGGTTAGTCCTGTCCATAAGAAAACATTTAAATACAGCTGGGTTACACCACTGCATTGTAACCAAGCCTTGTATTCCCAAACTGCTTTTCCTCTGCCCTGACACGTCTTCTGTCTATTAATGACTGTAATTGTTTTTTCTTATTTTTATCTTCCATTGCTTCTCTCCCATTTTTCAATCAAAGGCTGTTTTTTGTTTCTCTCTTCACATTTTGGAGCTAATTCTTCCTTTATCCTTGTCCCTTATCCCTTTTACCCAAGCAGCCTTGTTAAATGCTTGTTTAGGGACAGCAGGGCCTCTAACGTTGCTCCAGTTAATATTTTAAAAGCTTGTTCAGTGCCCTGCTGCATGAGCCCCTCAGCAATAAATAGCACTATCTAACCATACTAAGCTCTCTGTTGTGTTTACTTGTATTGTTGGAGCCTAGAATTGAAAATGGGAGTTTTAAGAGTCCCTCCTTGATGAGTAACTGATGTATGTTTAGTTGAGCTAGTGCAGCGTTCTTTCTTTTATGGTTCAGTTGTGTTTTCATAAGATTAGAGGAAGGATCTAATTAATGCACCAAATATCAGTTCCAGCTGCTATGTGTTTTTTTTACTATCACTTAGCACTTTCTGGTGCTGTGCTGTATTTAAGGTTGGGAAAAAATAAATTACTATTTTAAATAACTATTAGCTCTAAAGCATAAAACAATAGGCTAGGAAACATCAGGCTGGAAAGAGGAATATTAGCTCTGCAGCACAAAAACTGGTAGATTTTTGAGAATGAAATTCAAAACACAGTGAGCTACAGTAAGATTCCCCAACAGCTAAGGAAAATACACAGCTCTTATGTGAGCAGTACTTTCCTCACTTGTATTTAGTTTTGAGCTACACAAATTGAAAAACTTCTCCAGCTGACCCAAGCATACAGCTACTGTATCTGTGGAGTTTCATGCTGTTTGCACCAGGACGTGAAGATGGCAATGCCATCAGACTGCGCTTTGATGCAATCCCACTTAAGTTACAATAAACGTGCACAAAATCCTGTCTTCCCTCAGCTCTTCACAGATCCATCAGGTAGAGATGGGAGTGTTTGCTTCTACTTCCAAGATTCTTTCCATCAGATGTTCTACCCCAAAGGCTACCCTGCATGCTCACTGTCTCTGACCATCTCTCTCACATGTACTAGTTCTTTTCTGAAGGAAGAAGCAAGTCTGAGCATTTCTTTGGCTTGCTCTCAGCTGCAACATGGGCCCCTGCACACACTGCTCTGCAGTTCTCTTTTCGTACTCAAGGTCTGACTCCTTCTTGTATATGCATACTCCTCCACTAAAAATACTCCCTGTGTGTACTCAGACCGCAGGGAAAATTCAGAATCCAGCCTTCTTCATGTGGCCTGGTGCTCTGGGCATTTGCAGACTGGGCAGAGGCTACTTAAGTAATGACAAATTAAAGTGCTTCTGACATTTTGCTAACTGACCTCTCATGCTTATCAGTTCCAATGAGATTTCCTTCAACTCCCAATACCATAACTGGCAGACTCACTTAAAAGTAAGAGTAATACACAAAATTCTTAATTTTTGAGTTTTTAACTTATATGATCTCTACCTCATTCCCATGCTTATGCAATTGCAAGAAAAAAGAGTTGCTAAAAGCATCGTGCTTTCATTTAGTGGTTCAATAATAATGAAGAAGTATACTTAGATACTGCAATAAGGGAAAACAAATATATAAATGAAACAAACATCTTCACCAATAAGTTAAACAATGCTCTTGAGGCAGATTCTCCAGCTGCCTATTGTGAAAAAGTGATCTCTTTCCTTGAAGACTAAATTCCATCAATGGAATACAAGGGGAAAGATGATCCTTTGGGTAGAACATGGTTTTCACCAGAGGACACTGATAACAGCCACAGTCTCAGAGGGAAGGCAGTAGTTGGGATTTGATTCAGAGAACTTCCTGGCAGGCAGTGGCAGCATCACTGCTCTGCTACATGGTAGGAAATGGGACAAAACAAAGTATGCCCAGTGATGGGGACGGGTGAGATTGAATCTGAAGCTAAAAACTTTCTTAGGTGAATTTAGCAGAGTTCCAAACATTCTCTTTGTACCTGTGTATTTTGCTGTCAGTACCTTTTTCTTTTTGCCCATAGCTGCTGGACCAGATACAGCTGCATAGATGACAATCTCACTTGCCTCTCAGAAGACAGTCACAGCTCAGTGAGGTGAATGACAATTACTTCTATCACTGCACTATATTAGTCCTGAAATTTCAGACCTTCCAGCACTCTCCAAGTTATCCCAACTACTTCACCACCCAAAGAAATTTTATCCAAACAATATATATAATATCTGGAGTTGGCAGGGACCCACAAGGATCATCGAGTCCAGGTCCTGGCTCTGCACCACACAGGATAACCACAAAACTCAATTTGGACTGCCTGCTCATGCCCCAACTTTTCATCAGGGATTCAGCCTTTTTCACTCTGAGTCGTGACCTAACCCTAACCAAATTCACTTGCACTCGTTCAGAACTCTTTAGTAAACACTTTCATTCCTACCATCTGTACTTACATTGGCTTTAAAGCAGATCAGCTGATTTAAAGGTACTTTATTATCTCTGTTCCTCTTCTGTCTCCTCAGTAATTTAGAAGCCTTGCCTTGCTAGACCCTCTTATTAGCTCCAGGCCTCGACTATCAACCTATATTAGCATCAACAACAGTCTCTTCCACAGCTTTTAATGGCTCTTTGTTCAGTTATGGTGGAACATTAACTGTTTCCTTCAAACGGGTGTATCTGAGTTACCCTTTGCAAGTGTTTCTATTTCCTTAACACCGTTAAAGGTTCTTGCGCTGATTAGCAACCTCAATAAAATTTCAGCTTCATGTTGGTGGTTTTAATTTCTTGGCAATTTTTCTCACACTTTCACACTTTAAAAAGTACAGATGGTGAGCATGAAAATATTCCAGAGGCTAGACATTTGAGAGGTCATCTGGCCAGAAAATCAAAGCCATGAGAAGCATTAGAATTTAGCATTAGCAAGGCCCCCATGACAACCTTTATGATTGTCAATATTCAAAAAAACCCACCCCAAAGCCCCAAAAATCTTGTTTATTTTCTTTGATAGTTCACCTTGAACAGAGAATTTACTTTTTTTTCTAAAATGAGAACCAAAAAAATGCAATTCTTGCAGAATATACTACACTTAAAAATCGCCTCTAAAAAAGTAACATAGATTTTTAAGGCATGATCTTTACTTCATGTTTATTATTGTTTCTACATCACAAGTTCCCCTTTAACAAGCACTGTCTACCTACTCACTACCACTATCCCCACTTCTACCTCTGTTATTAGAGAGAGAAGGGTCCTTGGAACTCCAAAATTGAAAACAGTGCACAGAGGAGCCAGAGCAAAGGACACAAAAGGCGACATTTGGAGACTACACTAAGCTCTGTGTATGTCTCTCTCCTACCTAGGATAGGCTAGAAAAACCAGGAACGTTCTTTGGCTTGCACCCAGTCCCGTGTTTCTCAAGCTGGGGTTGACCTACCTGCCTTTCCCTACAACAAGCACAAATCTTGCCAGCCAGGAAAACAGGGAAGCAGCAGTAAAGGACTCTTCTCCACAACTATGAGGGATCTCATGGGACTGGGGACTCACCTGGGAAGGCAAACAGTTTTCCATCACAAACTCTTTGAGGCAGCAGACTCTGGCAGAGTTTTATATCAAAGGATCTGGGGAACTGCACTGAGGGCAATCAGACCTAAAATTAGAATACGTGGGTGCTATT
Source organism: Margarornis squamiger (assembly GCA_035222235.1). Taxonomy (NCBI): domain Eukaryota; kingdom Metazoa; phylum Chordata; class Aves; order Passeriformes; family Furnariidae; genus Margarornis; species Margarornis squamiger. The sequence continues at coordinate 6,094,489 of JAWWTY010000123.1, forward strand.
TCAAGAATACCACTGGGATGGCACCTGCTTACCTTAGCTTAGTCTATTTGTAACTTAATTCAGCTAGACAGCAAACTTTGATGCATGCAGATTTGTTTCCAGAAAAACTAATACAGCATTTACAAAAACAAGGTAATTTGAAATACTTCTCTGTTTGGTTCTTTGATGACTTAGAATAATTTCCAAGGAGACATTCTGAAAGCTGTCCAAAGCTTCTGGCATTTAGGAGGGAGGCCACGCTCACTTTATACGGGTCAGCTCTGCCCTCAGATGTGTGATTTTTATTTCAGTGAGATTCCTACACTGTATACCATCACCCAAGAACAAAACTAATTAAGCCCTTTGTGCCCAATTATTGGTTCTATTAATATGTGCTGAATTACCTATCTTCTTCCTGAAAATGTATTATATCTGTACAGAAAATTAAGACTATATTCACTGTCAGCTGCTTCTCTGGGGGAAAAAACAAAAACCCACAAAGAAGCCTCCTCCCTTCAAGCCTGTTATATTCCAGTGTAAATGAGAACTAAACCTGACCCTTACTGTTTGTGCACAGTTGAGCTTGTTATGATGAGAATAGCAGTCCTGTGATTGCCACTCTTGAATCTTATTTTGAATAATTTTATTGGTGTTCTGGTTGTTGTCTATAAAGATGAGGCCACATCTGGTCAAGTGTGCACTCAGTTGGTTCAAGGCATCTATTCCCAGATGAACATTGCAATATTCAGCCACTTTACTGACCCGTTTCTTTTTTTATAGACCCTGGATGTAGAGAATTAAATAGTATTTACCTCCCAGAAGCTGTTCCCTTCTAAGACCATCTGGGTAATGAGAGTATCATTTACACCACATAAAACTGTGACATCTGGAAAGGAAAAGGCCAGTCTGATAAGATCACACATACAAGCAGAACGAACCAGCTTTTAATCAGCTTTTCTCAGTTTGTGGGGTGGCTGTTTTTTGCAATTTGTTTTGGTTTTAAATAGTGGAGTTGAAGTAAATGAGTGTTTGTTTTTAAAAAGAGCAGAAAAGAAGATAAATAAAGGATTTTTAAAAAAAATCAATTCACACTGCAAATATCTTAACTAAAAATATGAATACAATGAACAATCACAGTCAGGATTTCTTTAAAAAACAAGTATGAACAACTCAAGTGTGTAGTACAAGTCTAAACTTCATAAGCATAGAGGAAAGCAGATCCGTATTTAAGTATTAAGAGAAGATGACTTGTCATGTCATTACCACTGTTTGGGCTCCCAGTGCCACTTTACTAACAGGATTAAATTATTAAAACCCCCAAACAAATGCACAGTAAATACAGTTCTGCTCCCCCAGTAAATTCACATGCACACTCAGTTACTTACATTTATCATTCCAAGAGCAGGCATTTTCTGCAAGCCATGTCTCCCGTTTTTATTTCATTTGAGATGACTCATCTCAGGCACAAAAAATCCATCTCATTGTGCCAATGTCCAGCATCATCTTTTTGCAGTCAGACCAACTAGGCAGTAATGTGGAAAACAATCTAATACGTGTGTCTCCTGGGGACCTGCATTAAAGGGATCAAGATCAAGGGTACAAGAATTACCAAAGGTTCCCATGACAGATAAAAGCACATCTGCATTTAGTAGATCTGTGCCCCCACTATGATCTGGCCAAATTCCTAATTCTTTATTGTTTCCTCTCATGCAATGAAGGCACTTTCCCCAAGACTAGTGTTTCCAGGAAGGCTGGATGGAGTGCAGCTGTCCTTATGTCCTTAGGTGTTGCGTGGGATGAAGTTACTTCCTTGGTCCAGATTAATCACAGCACATAATTACTTAGCCTTTTTTCCAATAAAATGAACAAAAAGCATCTTTGAGCGTAATTTTTTACACACACAAGAGTCAGGACTCAAACCCAAAATCCACTATGCTGGGATTCCGTTGCCTAAACAAAAGTGCCCCATACATCTGGGTTGCTGAAGGACATAGGAAATGTCTGCACAGGACACCCACATTCTCCTGGAAGTGCAGTTGGAGGCCCTACAGAATGCTCTAGAGTATCTCAACTGGAAATGTGGTATAGACAAATGAGTTTCATTTCCAGTGTGTTTGCTGCTGGAGGAAGTTATTGCATTTTCACCTCTCCAAACTGTTTTCAGCCATATGCACTCGGATGGCTGAAACCATGAATTTATTCTTATTTTTTCTCTTCTGGGAACACCAGGTCAAGTACCACATAACTTTGTAAAATCAACACAGCTCTTTTAGTTCCCAAGTACAAGTCTCTGCTATATTGTCTCTTTGGATGCAATACTGGGCAGATTCTTTATATAAGCTGTCATCTCTTTTTCCCCTCTGTGTATTTTTCTGCAGTTGTCCTTCAAATACCCTACCTAGCTATGCTAAACTTTTGTTCCTTCTTATCTGATGACAAGCACAATACCAGAAAACTTACAAGAAATGTCACCACCTCTATCATTTTGTTTCTACTTCTGTTCAGTACCTGATTTATATCAACACAATGAAATGAAAATCATCATTCTTAATTAACTAGATTTATTTCAAATCTATTTTATTCTAATGTTATTGACACACCTCACTGAGGACTCCTTCTTACAATATTTAAGGGCATGAATAATGCAAGTAAACAGTGCCAGGGACATGAGTGAGAAACATGAATCCAGTTATATACAGCATAAAACAAGACAGGCATTTAGGAACATAAACGGATCACAGAGATACCCAAAAAACTCCTACCTAATCCTTGAAGTGTCCATATTCCTACCAATAAAGTAATTTTTCATGAAAAGGCTGCACCTGTCAGCAGTAAGTTACTTATGACTCTCCAGCCAGCTGCTGTACCCAAGCTTCCCACCAAAGGCATCTACACACTCACAGCCAGTGACTCCAAACTGAAAAGGCAACAGGAGACTCATGGCAGACCTCAGCAGGGCAGCGACAGGCCCACTGTGAGGCAGACTGCGTGTTTCTTGGAGAGACTCAATTTTCTCTACATGTTTAGATTGTGTGTCAGTTCTGATAAACACAGAAGTGTGACGTCGACTCCTGTTTGCACATCAATGGCTACATTTGACCCCCAATAATTTCTTAAACATCCAGTCCAAGAGATCAGGTTTTATGAACAATGAAAACTAATTTCACTGACAGATCGAATACGACCATGACTTTCTTGCAGCTGTTTAAGATGTTTAAAAGCCAGAATAGTTCTTCCAGTTGGGAAAAGTAAGGCCAAGCTGTACCTAGGTTTTCAAATATTTTCTTTAAATAAAAGCACAAATAAATTTTTCCGCAGGGAGTCTAGAATAACTGTTCCAGAGAGTGAACGAGTCATGCAATCACTGTGAAAAGACCTAGTTCATGGTCATACTTAGCACTGCCTGCTTATAAAGAAGCAGCCTTTTCATCTGACTTGGTTGGTTTAATGCAAGCTATGAGTGAGAGTGAATAATTCAGTGTGACTTGCTTGTAAACTCTCTCCCTGATCATGAGGCTAATCTACATTTCACACCTGAAAGCAGATTGCATGAGCACTTCATGGTGTACGCTTATCTCTGCCCTTGGATGGATGTTACTGAAAAGCTGGATGGACAAAAAAGGCTCCAGGTCCATAAGGTAGCTATGTATCTTACACCTTCATCACATGAGGAGGCAGAGGGTGACACTGTGTTCATGTCATATTCACAGCAATAGTCTGAGTAAGAAACTGTGTTCTCCATCAGTAATAAATCTAACATTAAGGAAACAAAATTCAACATATACTTGAATATTTGATGGCCCATCAGTGACCTGACTGAATGGAAGTACAGGACATAACACTGATTTGTGCTGTCTTTGGTTGTATCCCATGCAAATCACACCAGAAGAAAGAGGGTGAGTGGCTAGAACATGGCAGACCCACACAAGGGTCAACTGTAACCACAACTATGTCATTGGATCCAGAAGTATCCTTGGCTTCAGGCACACATCCTGTTACAAAGCTCTAGCTTTGTAACACAGAGCCAGACACACACCATTCCCCCTTTGTACTCCTTCCATACCCCAGTTTCCACATCAGGGAAACTCAGGCACACTGACTGGGTTTAGTGAATATTTTTTTCTGTGAGAGAAAAGTTTCATTGTGAGAAAATTAGTAACTATTTAACAGTTCTTTAGCTCATTCAGAAAAATGCTGACCAGCTGCACAAATCTTTACAAGGGCTAGTTAATGACAACCTGTGCATTAGGCTGCAGGTAACAACATGTATTATACAGGCAAATTACTGCCCTTTTAAACTAAAAATTAATTATATTGCATCTGCACAGGCACAGATATTTTCACCAAAACAAGAAAATCTAGAGAGATGTAGCTACAAGAGATCTCACACCTTAAGCCACTCAAATAAGTTACTTTAGTTTAATACCTTTACTGTTCCCTGTATTTCCTCATATGCAGCTACTAGAAGAATATGGAGTAAGCTCCTGTGTTCCAGGGGATTGGGAAAAAGGAGCAGGATCTTGGGAAAGCCAAGGTGGCCACCAACTGCTGAAGGCACAGGATTTTGGGACTGCAGCTTTCTGGGAGTACAGGGTGCACAGCCTTCTTGCCTCCCTCCTTACTGACAGCCTCTGCCGTGACTGCTGTGGCCTGAGCATCTTTAGCACACAAGCAGTCTCTGCCCTAGGGAAAAAGAAATAGTTTTTCCAGCATAATTTCTTCTCTTCAAATACTGAACTACATAACTAAGAATTTTTGCAGATACATTACTACTCTTTCTGTGTTTGCTGTTCCACATCCGCCTGTTGATTTCAACATGCTGCTGATTTAGCTTTACCTTTTTTAGGCAGAGTGTTTGGCACTGAGCTGACCAAAATCTTTGGCAGTGTTGCTCCTTGGAAAATGGAAACCACACTGCCAAAATAACTGCCTAGGATAAGGATAGATTCAGACTCTGGAAAAGACATAATACTTTCAGATTGCCAGTTTTCACCTGTGAATACACTGTGCACTTTGGCTAAATACTGCCTAAGCATGACTCCAGTGAAAACAGAAAAACTCATGACCAAAGCTCTGACTGGTAAGGCAAATAAGAGTGTCCTGTCCCAGCTGAGAATGGAGGCCTGGAGTATAAAGTATATGCTAAGTATACTCAAAATAGCTATGTGCAAATAGAGGAGAAAAAAAGGGCATACTCGTTAAGTGTTAAGCTCAATATTTTAAGAATTCCTTCAGCTTTTACGGGCTAATTTAAGACAGTTGGGGTTTGCTTTTTTGAGGTTCTGTGCAATTTCCCTGTCACTTCAATGGGATTAACAGGTGCCTGACTCCTAAAAATTAGGAACTTCTGTGCCTCAAATTATCTTTTTTTCCCCATTATATGGTGATTTATACCTAAAGTTCGAATTCTGTAGAAAGTAGAGGTTGACTTTTCCTTTAGTATAATCTCCCTTCATAAAATCTTTTATTCACAGAATGTAAGGAAAAAGAATCCATGAAGTTATCCTCTGGCATCTCCTGTAAAAGTGCTCCTGCATTAACATCAATACCTTATTCATAAATTCTCCATGAACCAGTTAAAAGGGACTGTTCAATTCCTCAAAAGTGTTAGAATTTGAGTTCCTAGTTCAAGAAACATTTTCCTTAGTCCTTCATTAAAAAGGCTGTGCTCAAGTGAGCTTTATTTCTTTCTCAGCTCTCCCATTGGTAGAGGTGCAGGTCTCATTTCCAGGCACACTCAGTTTTTGCAGTTGTGTTTGAAGGTGCTTTGGGGACCTCATGACAGATGAACAGTCTCCATCACCTCAGAGAGTTGGAGTTCTCAAGTCAGCTAGCAGCTTCATTGATACCTGACAGTTACTCTGAACTGGATGGAAAGACCCACCCAGAACTTAATCTCTCCTTTTCCTTAATTATAAAGCTGCTTTAGTTATGAAATTACTAAACAGGAAAATTAACATCGAAGTTCCTGGAAAAGACATCCTTTCTCAATATAGGCAATATTCTAAAATGAAGTCTCCCATGTAAAATACCTTGGGGGGAAAAAAATGAATTTAATTTTCAAAAAAGCTTAAATCCATTACTATAGCTTGCTTTCACTTAGTACCTTTTCAGCTCGAGCCCAGACAATGCAGACTTTGTTCTACCTTCAGCTGACAGCAGAAATATCTGGGATGTGCAATAACATATGGAGTGATCTGATGAGAGATCAGCCAGCTGAATGCATAGGCATACAACCTTCTCCAAAGGCAACCTCTGCGAGCTCCATCCTGCAAGGTGCTGAGAGCCTCGTCTCCTGCTGACTGCAATGGGAATTGAAAGCAGACGAGAAATTGCAGGAGATGATCAATATCCCCAAAACATGGGCCCTGCAAGGACTCTGATTTCAAATGCCTGGTTCTTACTGCAGATGTGCAACAGAAATAAAACTTCCAACAGCTCTGAGGAGCTGTTATACTGGAACAGAAAACATGGCCAAATCTTAATGCTTTTAGTCATATTGCATCTTCCTAAAACATGGGAGCAAGCAAGACAGATAAGCAAGTGTTAAAACCAGGTTGAAAGCAAATTCCATAAATGTACTAGCCAAGAGAGATAGTTAATTTGCCTGTGGTTCAAATTACAATATCATCTCTCTTCAAAGGAGCCATGAGGGAAAAAACAATCACATAACCCACCAAAAGACAGTGTGCCTTTGACTGACAGGGACTCCATCTAACTGTGGGGCTCAGAGATATTCCCTACGATGGCATGAGAGTCAAATGCTGCTCACATGTCCCTCTCCTTCCTTTAGAGCAAACCACCTTCTGTAAAAGGAGTCCTTTTTACAGAAGAATGCCCTGGTCCAGGGCTCGTTTCATTATTCTTCCCTTGTTGGCCCTTCTTCAGATTCTTGCTCTACTCCTAGTTGTGTGCAGCATTCCTTTAAGGAAAAGACTAATGCCTTACCCCTTTTAGTCCATTTGCCACCATTTTATTACTCTATTTTAGTCTAGTGCTTGAAACAAAATGTGGTTTGAAGACCAGAAAACACAGATAAATCCTGAATCTACTTCCTTTTTTTTTTAAATTTTTTTCCCAACAAAGTGCTCTATCCAACAGCTGTTATACAAAAGATTTGCAGTATAATTATTTTTTTATTAAAATTATTATGGTGGCCATGCTCTTAGATAAACTCTGCATTTCTGCCTTCAGTCAGCTTTTTATTTGGCAGCTTTATTTTTTTCATTTTTTAGTATTTGCGCTGTTAAATATGTATCTAGTCAATAATTGTTGATCATACATAAGAGATTTTTAAATTTTTGGTTTATTTACTAGGTTTGAAAAGTTATGGCAAACAACTCTTAAATATTACAGAAGACTTACTGTTAAGAAGTTGCATACATAAGCAATTGCTCATACACATTATTTGATGGCAGGCCAAGGATCCACTTTACAAATTCATGACCCGATATATTTAAGTGAAAATAGGTAGCTAAGTATGGTATATGAAAGAAGAAAAATGACATATGAAACCAAATAAAAAAAGATCCTTTCAACAAAAAACACTAAATATGTATGACTATTCCAGATGTTTCCTGAGATGAAACAAAACATGCAGCAATTGTTAACAGATTGATGATAGAGGATTAAAATGGATGGAAAAAAATTCCAAGGCACTGAATATATGTGACACCTGAAGGCTGCAAGGTTAGGCTGGGGGCCCAAGAGAACTGAGGTTCCAGGAGGCTGATCATCCATCAGGTGTATGCACAAGGCTAAAGGAAACCCACGAACAGGGAAAATATTAAGGACCAGTCGTGAATGGGAGGTGAATGAGTCTGAACATATGGAAGAATTACTGCACTTGCTTTGTGGATTTATTTTTACCTCCAAGAAGATAAAGAACAAGATCCCAGAGCATTTAAGTGCATGGTGGCTTGGGATCCAAGGTTTTGGATTTGATTACAAGGCCCACAAAGACTGCATTTTTCACCTCTGCAGTAATAAGAACCTAAAGTTACATGCAGCTGAATTGATTCTGTAACAGACAAAACCCAGCATATGGTATTTTGATGTCTTTGTTTTAATCCTGTCGTTCCCATTTGTAACATTAAAATATGTAAAACCCTCTAATAGTTTTCCATCTTTGTTCCTTACTTTTGAAAGTGTTTAACTAAACAAGAAAAAATGCACACTCCATACAAGTCCCCATCACAGGTTTCAACATAAACTAATAGGCTTTTTTATGTCTCCTAACAAAATACCGTGTAAACACCCAAAGCAAATGTGTGGAACCACATCTCTGGGCCAGGTCACTGCCTTTTATGAATTACAACATGTACAGGAGATGCCCAAAGAAATGGAATGATGCCATCTCTCTTAAAATGGACTAGAGTTTTGATTGTGCCTACAACAGCATCTACAGCAAGTCAGATAAACTGTTGCTCATGCTATGACAGTTCATAGCATCAACAGTCCTGTGTGATCCAGAAATAACCCTCTTCTCTTTCTTGTTTCCCAAAAATCAGTCATGTCTGACAGAAGCATCCAAGATTCCTTCTGCAGTGAGGACTCCACACATGCCTAGTTGTTCTGCTTATCCCCAGCTCACAAGAGCTGCAGAAGTACACAAGAGCTGACACTCCAGCTTTCAGTGTCCTGCAATTCCTAAATTGTACCCAACCCTCCTGGCTCTCCACATCAATATCAAAATCTCTATTGTTCAACTTCACTTGTTGGTCTGAATTTCCAGTGTGGGTATTAAAAAAATTTAGAATCTCTGGATTATTTTCTTCTGCATCCCCTCACTAGTACTTATTTTGAATTCTGGCACTTTAATACTGGGGAAATACCAGACCCCACTAAAATCAGAAGTGTTAGATTCAGCAAGACCACTGTTTTCCATATTCTCTCTCTTTGCCATCATAGTTAGTTGCAGCTGAGTAAATGTGTGGCATGAAACAATTTTCCCAGGAGGAGAATATGTTCTGCTGTTGGCATTAAGAAAGCGGAAGAATGGGAGGATTGTAAACAGATAGGCTGAGTTTAGAAAAAGGAGCAAATCTGTGCCTGTGGATCACCTAGGTCAAGGGGAGAGAATGCAGAAATATAAAAGTAACTCAAATCAGAAAGAAAAAACCTGAGAAGGTAAGTCCAGCAACCTGAAAAGAACAATGCTTAAGTTTGGTGAGGAAATTAAAACAGATTTGAGTGCAGGCATTTCTCACCTTTCCTCCTTCCTTCTATTTACTTCCAAATTCACCAAGAGTACCACAAAGACAAAAATGACACAAATACAATCATTCCAAGTATATTTGTCCAAAAGTCCTGCAAGAAGTGAATCGTAACTGTGTTAGATCCAGGCCACATGTCAGTGCTTCTTTCCTTCTGCCTGAGAAGAAGAATAGAACAGAAACAGAAGACTGGTGCAGAGAACTGCCTCAGATGGTGGGGAGGCAGCAGAACCTGTACCAACAGATGCAGAATGAAGCAGAGGATGTGCTGAGTGACTTAATATGTACAGCAGTACTGAAATTTCTCCGATCAATAATTTTGAGCCAACAAGCAGATGGATCTCACATGGAGGTCCAACTGTAACAGCCTCGGTCCAACCCAGAACCCCTTTGTCCTCTTCCAAAAATGAAATAAATTAAAACCAGCAGCTATACTGAAAACGAACTCAAATTCTTCTTCCAGAACAAGCAGGTTCCTCTGTTCCCAAATATATTTTTACCTTATCATGGGAAATGATATGATATATGATATATGCTATGGGAATTCTATCCAAGATAATAAAGATAAGCTCCAACCATGTAGGGCCAACTTGTGAGCATAAATGAGTGAGGAATGAGGTGATAAAGTATTACTAATATGGATAAATGTAGAATATAGCACAGTACACAGAGGAAAAAAAAATCCAAAAGACACCTATCCTAATTTCTTCCACAAAAAATGGACTCTGAAAGAGTGATTACCAGTCAGGAGCAAAAACCTTGGAGCCAACATATACAGTGTCATAAAAATATTGCTCAGTAGCTTAAAAAAACCCAAACCAAAACAAATAACTTTCCAATGGGCAGCCTCACCAAGCCAGCATGGTAGTTGACATTCTAAGATAAAAAAATGCAACCTCTTTGATATCAAAATTTGTTTCAGATACATGCTTGAAGAAAAATGAAAGTCCTTCTAGACTGACTAGTGAGGACAGAGCTGTTTCTTCTTTTCCTTACACAGGAGCTTGACTTTAACCCACAGGTGAATATTAGTCATGCTTTATATAATTGTCACTGTTCAGATTCTCTTCTTATTTTTTCCCTATTAACACCTACTTCTGGCCCCAAAGACAGGATAGTGCCTAAGTGATCTCACCTGGTTAAACTGCTCTTAGATGCTCCTCTCCCCTCAGCAGGAAAATGAAATCAAAACCTTTCACAGGGATGTCCACACTGCTTTCATTTATCTGCATTTTCTCCTGCCAAAGCAAAAGCACTCCATGGTAAAGAGGGGCATAGACTTGTCCAGTTTCAGAAAGAAACAGAAAGGAAATACTTGGCTGTTCTTACAAACCTTTCCAGAATACAAGTGAAAATTTGAATACAGTTTTTCACAATGAAGAGTGGTGATGTTTTCTATTTATGCTTCATTCACTGGAGATATCTTAAAAGCAGCATACCTATGCCATGAAATCCCTCCACTTTTTAGAGTTTTTCCAAGAGTATTACCTCATTCTCGCAAGTGAAAGTAGATTCAAACTGAAACTTGCTCGTTTTACTCATTACAAAATCACACATAACCTTTATCTACTTCACTCTCTTTGCCATGGTATCTAAGCACTTAAGAGAAGAATTGGATTTCTCATTTTCTACAATTATGTTTTGTGAACTCTGGTCATTTATTACCAATTTTCAGACATAGGTAGTATCTCAAACACACTTGAAATTAGAACTACAAGAAAACTAATTTATTAGCATGATAAAATATAGTAGGTGAGGCTGCTCAAAAATCCAGTGAAAAGAAAAATGATTCCCCGCACCAAGACAAGGAAAAGAGATGGCTTCGGGGAATGAGAAAAATGGAGGTGAAGGCATGGAATTCTTTATCTACTTTGTTCTTTTATAGGTTTCCCCCTCCACCCCAAGTAGTGGAATAAGATTTCTTGACATTTCTGGCATAAATGCCTCCAGTGACGCAGGAGGAGAATTGAAACTTAATAACTAGAAACATCAAACACTGACACAGATTCATTGTACAAAAAAATGAGTTAGAATCCCAAGGAGGTTTGCAACAGCCATGCTTAAAACCTTGATGCTGCTTTGTTCCTTACCAAATGGTGTCATTCTTGTCCTTTCCTGCTCTGCTGAAGCCATTATCAGTGCACCTCATTCAGGGCTCTGCTGGCTCTCCCAACTCCCCCAGCAGATTTGGTATTTACTGGCTGAGTAAATTCAGTAGTGCTGTATTTCCACTGAGGGAAAAGGAAAAAAGCAGCCCAGAGAATCCAAAGCAGAGAGAAACTGAACAGAGTCAGCCTAAGAAGGATTTTCTCAGGATATTTTTCAGTTTCATTGCTAAAGAGATTTTACTTTCAGAAGGAACAATTAATGATACTTTAGTCTGACTAAATTTTACTGTCTCTATTCAGCACCTCCAGTTCAATTTGTAACCTATTGAGTAACCTTGTCACTTCCCCTCTCAACAGCCTCTGCAGGAGTGAGAATATCATTTATCTCCTGTGATCTGAGATCTCTGGATCTCCAAAAGCTGGATGCCATCCCTTAGGAAAACTTGGGTACTTGCCAAATAGTATTAAAAAACAGGCCCCCTGCTGACCCTTCACATGAGAAACAGCTGAGTGAACCAAGTGTCATTTTGTGGTAAATCTAATAAAAGTTTTACTGGTTTTTTTCTTTCTTTTTTTTTTTTTTTTTAATTTAAATTAGAATTATCTACTTTTTCACTGTCAGGCCTTAGTAAAAGCTGTAACATTTTGGCCTATGAAGAAACTTCAGAGGAAAAAAACCTGCCATTATATTGAAGTGACAACATAATTTTTGGGGTCATTTAGTGAGACACAAAATATTTACAAGATAATAGTAATATAATAAATAAACATGTGTTTAGTCCATGTATTTAAGTTAAAATCAAGATGATAAACACTCTAAAAATTTCCTAGGGGGCCTGCAAAAAAGAAAATCAACAGTATATATCTTGCTATTCTTTAACTCTTTTAGAAATTTTGTTATGGTCTGTGTATTTAAAAAAAACCCCTAAACACTCTTTCTTTGCTTAGTTACACTTTCTGCCCTTAACTCTGCTCTCAACTGCCCTCCTCACCCACACTCGTCTTGCTAAATCAAAGTACAACACACACACCTTGGGCATCCTTACACTCTGCTTCAGCTGCCTGTGAAGAAAAGGTATTTTGCTGCTAATTCTGTACCAACTTACAAACCTGTAACCTTGCAAACTCCCGGGAGGAGTAGGGAGACCTTAATTCAACAAACCTGCTGAAAAGCAGGAAACACACATGCAGCTCTATTTTCAGACCTTCATGATCTGCAAGCTTTAGAGATGTGTGTCTAGAATACCTGTGTAACATCCCAGGCAAGTTTGTTTCTTTTAGACACTGTGTTGGAGCACATGAGGAATAAACTTTGCCCAAAGAATTCACCTTGATTTTACACCAACATCAGTAAAAATGGGACCAGAGGTTTTGGTCACCTATTATAATATGAATTATATTACACTATGTAATATATACTAAAAAATTAAAATATAGTTTATATAGTATGATAGCTCCACAGAGGAATTTTATCAATCCTGTTTAACAAAGATTTTCTTACAGGGATTAGAAGAGCTCTGAACAGTCTGCCAGTATAACCATGGCATACAGATTCATCCCTCTGATATGACACTTATTTTTAGTATCTTTAGTATTTTAGTATCTGTATCTCTCATGCCATTGTCATAAATTTAAGCCAGGAACACTGAAAAATTTGCCCTTAGAGATGTGTTGCAAATACTATTCAGTTCAAGGGTGCCTGCCTGAGAGTCTTACCACATAGTATCTTGTCCTTTCTTTCCCCACAATCCCTCTGCTGCAACGTAGCTAAAGCTGCACTAATAGCTCTAAAGAAAACTTTCCAAAGCAGCACCTTCCCCTTGCCCATCTAAGATCCTTCCTTGCAAACCCCAGCAGCTCAACTTGTCTTTCTAAGCATAACTCTGTGTCTTTTTTCAAAGCCCACTTTTGCTCACATTTTGCTTGTCCAGACACAACAGGTCTGAATTCATCAGTTTTCGTGGGAGCTTCAAGGACATGCTAAAACTACTTTTTATAAAATATTTGCCTTGAAAATCAAAGTCCCTGATTTCCTCCAAAATTTAGATAGTTATATTTCAAGAAACGGAATGGGTTTTTTTTGAAAAATAGCTTGTCTTACAAAACAACCACTTTATAAATTGCAGCTATTAACACTAAAAGCTTTCTTTTTGTTGATAATCATTAATATAAAGTGATGCAACTAAGAATTAGATAAAGGCAGTTTAATGTTGACTTAAAAATGCAATTATCTAAAGTGGGGAAAAAAGTAGAAAAAGGTTTTAGTGGCTTTCTTATTTTCATTAAACTCATTAATATCAGGAGTATCTTTATAAATACACTGTAGAATGGAAGAAACCTACCACTAGGTACTTGGTAGCTAATTATTGTACTAAATTGTTTTAGAGTCTGGCAGGACATAAGGCCACTGTGATTACAGGTTGTGTTTACATATTTATTTACGTTTGTCATAGTATGCATGTTTGTTGAAATTAGCTCACATTGTGTCAGCCTCACTTACAGTTGCCACATCAAGTACAAACTTCAGACTAAATCCTGAGTAAAGTTTCATACCTTTTGGTCTCAGAGGACAGGGAGCCCTTGTCAGACCTCCTACTGCCTTTCTCTTGGCTGACCTTAGGAAACGTGTCTTGCTCCTTGTGCCTCAGTGCCCACCCCATCTCCCTCCTGCAAAAATATTTACAATAGGATCCTATTCACTTATTACTTCATGAGGACATTGTGTATTTATTTTGCCAGTAGAAATCCCAAAGTATGTCTTTATTTCCTAAGAATAATCTTTTCAACAGCAATAAAGAGGAAGGAACACTAGATCAGCAGTAATGAGAAGAGCTGTCAGAAGACATCAGTGAAAATATTCAAGGTACCCCTGTACTTCTAAAATATGTACTTCCACTTTTAAGTAGCTGTTCTAGCTTATAAAAAACCCTCTTTAGCCGTTCAATATTTATGTTTTCTTAATAACTGAACAGAGCTTTCAGTGCCTGGTGGTGCATTACAGCCCTGCACTGAGGTGATACCCTCAGCTGCACAGTCTGGAGGAGGCTGTGGTCTGCTGGTATCAAGTTGGCTCTCCAGCTGAGAACACTTCTCTTCGGTGCAGTATTTCTTTTCTCCTTGCAGCAGTATCATTTTCCTCCTCATGCAGGGGCCAATAGTCCCCAACTGTTCAGTCAGCTATTATTAAAATACCAGATTAAGAAACTTGACTAGTTCTTCACTCTGCACATCCTCTCTAAAAGAAAGCAGACATAGTCAGGTAAAAGAAAATAAATGCTAGAATGAGTGAATGCTACAATCAGTCATTTTAACTCAGCAATAAGACCTGTTTACAAGGTTTCTTTCCCTGCCCAATAGCCTAAAGACTTTTTCTTCTTTTCAATTTATTTTAGATTATTTTCAATTAGATAATTAGATAATTCTTAGTCTCTTTAGCTGATTAATTGGCATCTCTTATCGCAACACATGAAAGCCTCACAATTTTCAAAGCAGTTTTTCTTCTCATTTCAATGAATTTGAATCCTTTATTGGTCACCAGGCACTGGGGAGATCTGCATTCTGAATCTACTGCCTATGCACCCTCTATTAAGCAGTCATTGGAGAACATTTACAAGGCACTCTTAAAGCAGAGATCAAAACCTAAACTTTCTCCAGTCTGGGCGAGCAAGTCCTTCTGGTCCCATAACTCTCATATGATTATGTCCAGCTTCTATAGAAAGGGGAAAAATCCCTCTTGCCTAGCAGTGTGTCCCTGTAAAAGGAGAAAGCACAGGAGAAGACCCTCTTCCCATTAAGAAGCCACACATACTGGCAAATACTGTATAAAGAGGGCAGTACCACAGACACACTTTCCTGAGGGCTAATGCCCTGGTGTGTTCTGCCCAAGGCTCAGCAGCACCTCACCCCAGCTGACTCGAGCACCATGCCCAGGGCAGCAGCACAGCAGCGTGTGGGTCACTCAGCTGACTTCATGGATGCTGTAAATGTTGAGCTCCTCACAAAAAACTACACACTCAGGGACATGTGCAAGGGCAAAGCTTGGATAACCAAGGGTATTTTAGCTAAGGAAAGGTTTGCTTTCACCCTTTTGTGAGCGAAATCAGGCCCACCAGGACTGCTGCCTACTTATCATAATCTTACTCAAACCTCACTGCCCAGCTGAAATCTGTGGCCATTTGCAATCCATCAAGCTCTGTTCATATTCTCATAAATCCAAACACCTTCTGTGAAAGAGTGAGCAATGAGCCCCAAATTATCAGCTTCTCCCTGCTCAGACTGAGCCAGCCAGCTGATGAAAACAACAGGCTGAGCACCCAAGGGCATTATTTCATAAGTCTGAGATATGATTTAAAACTCACAAATGATACACAACTCCTGCTGCAAACCAGATTGACGGGCATCTCCTCTTTCCAAAGGACCCAGGCTTCTAGCATGCCAAGTGTAACACTTTCAAATGGTGTTAAAGCTCAAATACTATGCACTTAAAATAGGTTACACACAGATATGTGTGGAGAGCGAGCCAGAGGGAGAGATGGCTCATAAAACAGGCTCAAAGTACTTCATTTGCTGCCTTAGATGATTTTTTTAATAACATATTTCTCCTCCAAGAAAGAGGGTAGAAGAAGTAATTACAAAAAGGACTCCTTTTAACCCGTATATTTATTACTTTCCCAGTATAACCTCACAGAGCAGTGGGACTGGCTGTGCCAAACCCTCAAAGGATGCCCCCTTCCTCACATGTGCTAGTCCTTTCCAGGCATTTTTGCAAGCACAGTGATTCCCCTGTGATTCCCCAGCTAGAAAGCTTTCCCAGCTTCTCTGCCAAAAAACAAAATTGCCAGGACAGTCAGGGTGGCAAATTGGTTTTCTTGCTCCCAGCTAGTTGCACAGCCCGTGGCCTGGCTCGTGCCATTAAAAAATGAGAGGGAGGAAAAAAAAAAAAAGAATTTGGGAGTTGTACCGTTTTCCTTCTCCTTGTCCATTTCTTTACCCCAATACACTGCAAAAAGTTCCTTGTCACACACTGGCAGCTAAAAATAATTTAAGCTAAGATTTTTTCCCCACCCTCTCTACTCCCCTGTATTAGTTCGTAGGATTTAAATGACTACAGTAAGACAAATTACATATTAGGACACATTCAGTTTTTGGCAGGTGACCTAACACAATTTTTCAGAACAGTTTATGTTCTGTCAGATGTTATGCATGATAACTATTGAGTATTTTTATAATAATATTTATTCATTAAGACCTTTGCATCATCTTTCAAATTTCTTTCTCTTTTTACCTAAAAAGTACTCCTACAATTTAAATGAAATAAGATGAGCAGATGTCTCTCAGCTCTTCTGAAAGTACCTGAGTGATAGTACTAGCCAGCAGTGGTCTTCTTGGAAACCTGCTAAAACTGAATTATGGCTCTAACCCTTGAATCTGATTGCTTAGAGGCTTTGTGAACATTTCTAATCAAATTGGGCCTGTTGCAACTTTTTTCTCCCCTTGTGGTTTCATTTTAAATTAGTTACCATTAGCTATATCTCTCATCTAAAACCAAGAATAAATAAAAATTGAAGGAATCTTACTCTAAGATTAATCCAGTAATTTGTCTTGCAGAAAATATCCTGTTTTTTCTCACACCTCACACTCTTCACCTGAGCCTTTCTGGCTATATGTAGTTCCACTCCAGTACAATCCCAGCACACTGTTTCATCAAATAACATAATTTACAGTTTTTTGATTGCCAATGCCAAACATAGTTTAAATGATAAAAACATATTTCTTCTTTACCTGGTATTTTAGCCATCTTTAGCAGGGGTGTGTATCCTGACCTCCAGATTGGATGTGGAACAGGAGAAAAAGAGTATACCATCACCAGCCAATAGATTTTCCACCCGAAAGAGACAACAAAGCAAATATCACCATGAGAAATATCTGTGCTCAAGCAGCTCCTGTTGGGGTTCTGAGGGATGATTATTGTACAGGTGTATTGTCCACCTCTCAGGATCTACTTTAGAAATAATGACATTGCACAGAAGACCTGGCAATGGCTGCCTTTTATTTCCCTCAGTGCTTACAAAGATACCATTGCCGTGTGCTGTATACACATAAAACAGAGACATGCCCCTGGCCTCAGAATTAGTGACAAGGACAGAGTTTAACAGCAGCTCTGCAGTGTGCTCAGAGATTCTGAAGGGATTCTTCAAACCCAAGTGTGTCATACAAATCTTTGAAAGTAAGTTAGACCTTGCTAAATACCTAATAAGAACAACAGCAACCAAAAAAGAAAAAATTAAATCACACAGCATAAACCACTAATTATTGTCCTTCAGCAATGAGGAGTCTTTACCAGCAGGGAAGTAGACACTGCACTCTCTCCATGCCTGCTTCTGGAGCTTCTCAGCTGGGACAATGTCTCTGACAGAAGCAGACACTGAAAACAAATATCAGCCCCCCAGACTTTTTCTCTAAGACATACTGTTTAAATATAACTTAGAGTTGTCATTTTCAAAAACCTGAAGTGGGAAGACATAAAAGAAAACCTAGACATCTTCTGATAAATAAAAATCACTGTACAGAACAACTGTCTACCCCTAACTAGTTCCCTTCACGCCATTTGTGAACACAGCCCACTCGTTCTCATCAGCAGTCATGAACTACTTTTAAAGGATTTGTGAAAGGCAAACCAAAAAAGAAAGCAAGTATTATGTGGCTTAAATTCTCTATAAAGGTGCCCATACCAGCAATAGGAAATGTTTCCATCTGTATGCTCTTATTTAATTTCTAAGCTTCCTTACCTCTGTGGTCAGGTACAAATTCCTTTCCAATTCATTCTGTATTTAATTCTACTGTTTCCCCATTCCCCTTACAAGTAAATAAATCCTCTCCACTCTAGAGGTGATGTTGGTGGGGCCAAGGCACACTGAGTATTCTAACATTCATTACAGGAATTCTCTGAGCCAAGCACTCCCTGAGACTTGCTCAGTTGTTAGAGCCTGGTGCTAATAATGCCAAGGTTCTAGGTATGATCCCTCTATGGGCCACTCAGTTAAAAGTCGGACGAAATGATCCTTGTGGGTCCCTTCCAACTTAGAATATTCTATGGTTGGTCTGATTGTTCTGGGTTTTAGAGCAACTGCAAGGGAAGGTGACAGGCAGGCTCAGGCTGCAATGTTTAATATGTACCTGGTCACCTCTCTTCCAGTAGTGCACAGGAAAGTCTTTCACATGGATTTAGCTGCTCAAGATCAAAAAACAATAATCCTGGTGAGGACAGCAGTGGACATACTGACTTCTTGCTGCTGAAGCCACCTTCCTGAAGTGAAGAGAGTCATGCTGGCATGATGAGGTGGGATTTCTGAAAGTCTTCAGGCACAGTTTGTCCAAATCTCTTTTGAAAACCTGGTCTGGCAAGTGTAAGAGCTACATTAGCAATATGCTGCTAAAATCACCTCGAGGGTTATCAAACTATCCATCTATACTTCATGGAAACTGGGGGTGGAAAAGAGCTCAGAGGTACTTAACTCATATCTCTGCCAGCAGGAGACTGCTCCATGCTGTGTTCCGAGAGGTTTGTCCAGTTTTTAATGACTCAAGAAAAGTTGCTCCCACCACTTTCCTCCAGAGACTATTCTCTATCATGGAAGATTTCACTGTAAAGAAACAATCCCTGACAATCAGCCCAAAATATTCCCTTGCTGACTTTTCTATTCATCTCTATTATATGTAAATATACATTGTACACTGAAAGCCAAACTGCTCCCACTTACATCATACAGTCCTTCAAAAGTTAGTCACATTGCCTCCGTCTAATGCCAAAAAGAATTTGTCTTCACATTTTGTTCTTCAGCAAAATGATCTTGATGGAAGCAACAGCTTTTTTTGCATGACACACATTAAAAAAAATAAAGGGCATGAGCTGTCAGGAACCTCAT
Source organism: Margarornis squamiger (assembly GCA_035222235.1). NCBI lineage: Eukaryota > Metazoa > Chordata > Aves > Passeriformes > Furnariidae > Margarornis > Margarornis squamiger. The sequence goes on from JAWWTY010000123.1 coordinate 6,113,716, forward strand.
GTCAAATGAAAATCTGCAATTCTATGTTAGCCAGGCCCTTTTGAAAGTTGCAAGAGAAACAAAGGGCCAGAGTCCATTGGGATTTTACAAAGCAAAAGGTGCTGGGGAGTGTGTAGATACCAGAATGATGTCATTTACCAGTAAACAGATGCGGCCTCTGGGTAAATTTTCTTCATTGCAAGAAGTTCACTCCTTTGTAGAGCTGCTGTGTCTTAGTTTTTAGAGTGCATTATCCATAAACAAAACCAGCAACAATAACTCATTGCTAATGTGCAGAGCCCTTGGCTCCTAACAATAGTATTTAATCGGAGAGTGTTCTGTATTTAAACATTTTTAAATTATGAGCAGCCACCTTTAAGAATGTGGAACTGCTGCAACTCCATGGCACATGTAGCCTAGGGATCCATAAATCCATAATCAAACATCACCACTTGCACAATGGTTTTGCTAATATTTTTTTTCCTGGATATCCCGTAAAAATAATCTTTTTTAAGACAAGCCTGTTCCTTTCAGCCTAATATTCCTTTCAAAGCAGTAACTAGCAAGGCAATTTGGCCTTAGGTTTTAATTTTGAACATTTTGATTATTGATCAGATTGTTTAGTGTAATTTTCTAAAAAATTATGCTACAAGTAGTTCTGGAAAGAGGTGTGTATACTTCAGAGTTAACATCTTCATATGTGAAATAAGAAATGAAATTGAGCCCCAATAGATATTAAAAACAGATGATTTTTTTCTGATTTTCACTGACAAGTCCTTCAATTAGTTTGCTCTTTAGTTCTGCCAAACTTACTTGTGACATTTTGTTCCTTGGCACAAAAACAACAGGTCATTTTCAATAAACCATGACTAGCCCCATACAAAGAGATTAAGCGAATTCCCTTTTTTCTCATAGGAAACATTAAGGTTGTTGAGAAATGGAAGGGTTAAAATTCCACTACCAGAACTTCTCCAGCAATTACAAATGGAAAGCAAAAGAAATCAATGTTAATTACACCAGTCCCTCAGGATGGGGGGGGAAAAATTTGCATAATGAAAAAATATCTTTCTCTCCTTTTTAAACTGGAAGAGGGAAGTACTTTATTACCTTCTTTTATTCACATATCCCCTGAGGAAGAAATTCTGCAGAGACCTCAAAACCAGAACATCTAGTATGGGTAACCCTAAGTGCAGACCTCAGTTTTTGTTATTCTTACCTCCTGTCACATCTCTGATCTTAAAGAAAAACACTGCTATATCAGAATGTGTAGAAATAACGAGAGAAGCCCATAAAAGTCTCACAGGAGATTCACTGACCTTGCTCTCTTGATCTCTCACTGATCACCCTTTGGGCTGTGACCAAGACCCAGGCTGAGCCCATCTTTTGCTGATTTGGTGTCACTAATTAAGGATTTGGTATTCACAGTGGATAAGAACCTTGGGCAATTTCTACTGAGAGACAGCACCTGGCAATGCAGGGCAACTCCCAGCCCACCCCAGTTCCACCCTTCAGGTTTATGACTGCACCCATTTACACTTCAGTTGACACCAGTGCAGTACAAACCATACGAGCAGCAGAGCTGTAGGGAAGGATGGAAAGCTTTAGACATGAGGAATTCCTTTTACTCAGCTCCTTATGTCTCCAGATCCCCTAAAGAAAAGCAGGCCAGCCGTTTGACAAAAAACATGCTGCCTGAGCTACTGCATTTTGTGCTTGTGGTGCCATAGAGATTACACTTGCCCAAATCAGCACAGTTTTTCTTCTTTTTATAAATCCTAGAATGCTTTCCCTTATGGACCTGGTTTGTCCTTCTGACCCGTGGAGTGTGGTGGTTCTGCAAAAACAGCCCTTCAACAGTGGCTTTGTGAGAATCTAAGTATGGCTCATTGAATTGAGCCAGCAGTTCCTCTGTTTATTTATTTAACTTTGCTAATGCAAACTAGCTCCCTCAGAGCTTACCTGCAAGTGGAGACTGGGATTTTTGTTGTTCTTGGTTGTGTTGGATTTATATTTTTCTTTTCTAGGTTAAAAAAAATAAAATAGGCCTCAGTTAAAATTAATCCCTCAAGTAATACCGCTACAATTCAATGTATAGTTGATATTTAGATATCACTGGAACCAGAAACTATGATGATATGGTAACTGTTTTAACAGTTAACTCATTCAAACTAATTTCTCTGAGAGTAGAAACTGAAGATCTGAGTAATAGAATCCTAGAGAAAGGTCTCTGTTATTCTTGCAAAAGTGAACTCCTTTGCTTGCAGATAAGGCACAAGGTAGATAAAAAGAAGTGACCTGAAATAGTAAAACCAGCAGAAACACAAAGATACCTAAAACAGAAATATGGGATAAAATTACTTTTTTATTAACTTCGCAAAGCTTTAGCATGCCTGCTGGAGAAAAAACATTTTAAAGACAACTATCTGAGATCAGGCAGGGAACTGAAAGCATTATCTGGGGGAAATTGTCCAGCAGGTCACGCGTATTTTGAGCTTATTAAAGTAAATCTGAAATGTAACTGTGAAATAACATTATGTACTTCTGCCACTGCTGTTGCATGTGAAGAAAATGTAACAATGGTAGAACAATTCTCCGAAGTACCATTATAGGAACATTTAAGAGATGGACTCTTATCAGTAAATCCATAAGTCTTCCATATTCCTCCCATATCACCGGTATCTGTGAAATTAGATATTGTAGAAGAAAATGGACTATTGAACAGTACATAAAACCCATCTCACAGTGTTCAAGTGTGTGTTGGTAAAGGTTTGGTTTGTTATGATTTTGTTTCTCATGCTTTGTAAGAAAAGCACGAGTGGCGTGTTTTGCAATGTAAACTTTTGGGGTTTTTTGAGGTAACTAACTTTTGGCGACAAATTGAATCTATAAAGGAGGAGGGTCCAAGATAAAATATGAGTCTATACCCAGGCAATTGAAATTTCCATTCATATTGAAAGCTTTTGGCAAGAAATTTCGATATTTTGCTGCAAAGTAAAAGAGCCCTTACTTCAGATTATTACAGAAAAGCAAATGGCTGATGACTTACCAGCTTTCAGCAGTACTTTGCCAAGGACATGGATTATCAGCACTTGGATCCCTGCTCAAGCCTCATGCACCTCAGAGTTGCAGGCCCCTGGCAAGAACTCTTATTGTAAGTCTTTTCAGTTTCAGCTCTGGCTGCTGATATAGCTCATATTTGCCCTTATCTTCTAGGAGGAGCATATCATTGTGGATTCTCCATCCCTGGAGGTGTTGAAGGCCAGGCTGGATGGGGCATTAAGTAGCTTGGTCTAGGGGAAGGGGGTTGGAATGAGATGATCTTTAAGGTCCTTTCCAACCCAAACCATTTTGTGGCTCTGTGGTAATACATGAAATATGATGAAGGGCCATTGTGAATCATTTAAGAGAGCAAGGCACTTTAAGTGGATGGTCTCAAACTGGTGACCACCCCAGTGTCACAAAACTGTCATTAAATGTGAAAAAACTCCATTGGTGTGACAAATTGCAGGATTTGGAGCAATTGCAATTGCCAATCTGCAATTCTCATACAGAGGCAAAAATATCAGCAATAGTGATAAAAAAAAATAATTTTTCAAAGTAATAAAATTCTAGTTCATATTTGTAATTGTAAGTATGAAGGTCTTTTGTTGCTACTGAATGTCATTGGTTTCTGTTGCTCTGATTCAGTTCCTACTGGGCCAGGTGTTATCATCTGGCACAACGCTGTAATTCGTGGCCACTGTGAAAGCCTAGGGAAATCCCTAAGTTATTTCAAACATATGAGAAAATATTTTGGAAAATGGCAGCCTGGCTAGTTTTGTCATTTTGACAGGTCTTTCTCATGGCCTTCTTTTATCATTATTTTATCTAATGGTTAAAAAAACTTTGTTTGCTTTTCATTTCAGGAAGCATGAGCAAAATGACGCTGATCTTTCACACTGGACAGCTTCAGCTGAGCTCCAGATTTAGAATTGTGTGCTGGCAAAAGCCCCATCTTCTTCCAAATTTATTTTTTATCTTGAGATACCCCAGAGTAAGTGCTTTCTGAGATTATTCCCTCCCAACTTGCATCATTTAATCACGACACACATCTTTAGTTTGGATTCTAAATCTGAATACTGACCCTCCCAGTCCTCAGAATAACGAACAGTATGAATGACTCACTGTACCTCTGTTTTTCCCTCAAATTGCATGGGGCTGGTGTTCAGATCAACACTTCTGTTCACAGTTTTTGTGACCCCAGTAGTACTCTGAAGAAACTACAGCAGCTGTATGAAGGACTGAAGACGGCTGTATCCACCTTCTCTCTCAGATCTTCGACCTTGGATAAACAACTTGACTGCAAAAATGAAACTTGTTCAGCTGAAAGCTCATGGGTGGCAATTCACTTACACAGCCTGTGACAGAAAAAAACATACATATTACACTAAATTTGAGGAGGACTTCCCCACACCTCTACCACTTTGCACTTCCAGGAGGCGCCTTGCACACTCAAGGGCTTCAAGGAATGGTGAGCAGATGTCACCCAGGCAGCACAGCTAGACAGAGCTCAGGCTCTCCCAGAGCTTTCCCAGACATCCAACAGAACGTTGCCTCATACATGCCAGGAAGAAGTGGAATGATAACCGAAACTGAGGGCAAAAAGTGATAGGGTAAGAAAAGAGTTTTACAGAAATTCAGTCCTGACAGTAGTGCAAGCAAAGCCATCATCTCCTCCAGGTTCCAGTACATCTCAATGCTGAAACCATATTTGGCATCTGGCAACGTCATTTAATACGTTCTTATGGCCCTGCATGCAGTTAAGCATGCACTGTATATTATTTTATGATGTTTGAATTGGAATCATACTTTCTGGGTACAAGTATTCATGTTTTTGCAGATTCTTGTGTGAAGCTCGGAGAACCTGTTTCCAATTTCAGGACCGTTTATCGCTAATCCAAAATGACTGCAGCATTACCTACAGACAGGAAGCTGGATGAGGTCTTGTGTGTTTTGGATGCATCGTGCTCTTCCCAGGAAACTCTGTTAAACTAGTTTTATTCTTACATGAGAGGAAGACAGAAATTACTAATGGACATGACTGTGCCTAATCTATATATAGTTTAACAAAACAGAGGTAAAACTGAGATGGGTCTTATAGTAGCTCTTCATCCGTATGAGCTCAAATAATCATTTCAGCATTCCATTCAGATTTCTTCTTTTACTTTCTCAAAACTCAAACTGAATAAAAGGACCTTGCACTCACTAAATCCAGCCAACCTTCAGAAATTTTAGAGGTTTTAGTCTCTAGGCCTAACAGTTAGCTTTTCCTGAAATAACCAAAATCTTACTGCAAAACAATTCTTCTATACAACTCACACTATCGTCTTGTGAAAGGTTACACTGAACGGCAGTTGTATTACATGTCAAAGGAAACATAGCATAGAATATTTCCTTGGGGAGCAAAAAAAAACGTTGATGAGAGGACAGAGTAAGCTGTCCTCCAAAACAACCAGGAACATCCAAAGAAATACATACTTACCATTTTATGAACTTCTAAAACTTTAGAGGTTCATTTTGGCCAGCAGCTGATTTAGAATTGTTCTAATAACTCTTGTGAAAAAAGGCTTTCTCCTGAGATTTAAAGCAGTCCAGGGTTTTGATGGATAGAAACATCCATCCAATTACTCACTTAATAATTCTGGACTTTTATGTTTAATCATAATCATACAGTAAAGGTGAACATATTTTTCTCCTATGCTAAGTTAACCATTTCATGTTGCCTTTTACAAGCTTCACTGAAGACCAAGCAAATTCAGTCAACTGAGTCCAAATGTCTGTGTGTAACCCTTTCCCTACAAACAATTCTGTATCTAGATTTTATTCCCTGAGAAAAAGCTATACTTACACTTGCTCCTTGCTCTTGAAAACCTTGTGATCTCAGAGGTCTTTTCCAGCCTAGTTGATTCTGTGATACTGCTTTCAGTGTTTCTGCTCATGATGGAGATCTCTGGAGATAGTGTTTTCAAATACTTGCTTAGTCTGTAGATTATAATTTGGCTTTTTCTTCCTGTTAAAAAAAATTCATGGTTATTTGACTAACATAATTATGACTTACACCATGCTTTGGTGTTTCTTTGAATGATTTATATTTTTCTATATTAGTTAATAAATGTCTTCAGGGTTTTTCCCTGTAATTTTATTACTGGATTTTTACGTATTTAGTTACAGTAGATTATGATTTCCATGCCTAAGTTTTTAACTGTCAAACCATTTAGCAGAATGGAATTTAAAAATCAACAAAGAATGTATGTCAAAGTATGTTCACAATCAATTTCCAATCCCCTAAAAATAATTAAATTTGTAGGGAGCTAAAAACAAAGCTATGTTTTTCTCTTGCCACTAGAGCTCTATAGTGTGAATCCCACCAGAATTCAACAGCTGTGAAGCCACAGGCACTATTCAATATTCTGAGGGGGAAATAACCTGTCTGAGGCAGCTCTCACAGCTCCCAATATCAATTCAGTACAACCTCCCCTCTCCTCAGAAACAGCCTGTCGCTTGGTCCCAATGTTTTTCAGGCAGAGCCTGGGTGATTTCATGTAGGAAAACATCTGAGAACCACATCTACCCGACCAGAAGGTATCTACAGGAGTTAAACATCTCAAAAGGGAAACCACCTGTCCATCATCTTCCCTAAAGGAAAAAGTACTTTAGCATGAAAGGGAAGTAGGAAACAAGAATTTCCAGGATGAGAAAGGGGGCACAGGACTATGAGAATGAATTACCTCGACAAACCAGTGAGGCACACAAGGATCCAGAAATCACATTAACACCTGTGCCCAATATGTAGTGAGTCATAAAATGCTCCACCCCTTCTGTCTTTCCTGCCTGCAAAATAAGGGACTTGATTAATGTTCGCAACTGCCATCACATAACTAGTGCCATGCAAAGGTGTCACATCCAGGAGAAAAGGAAGTGAGAAAATGCTCGGCTTGGGGGAAAATATCGCAGTTTGAAATACCTACAGGGCTATCAAGGACGCAGGAAAGGTCTCATGGCTGAAATGCAGGATGAAGCATCAAAAGGTGCCTGCTCCATTTACAGCTGTCAAGGCCTCCTGGTAAGACTTTAAAGAAGCTACTCAGCTTTCGTGTGCCATAATATCCCCAAGATGTTTTCCCACTCCAAATTATTCTACAGCTTTTTGAGAAATAGGCTTAATCCCTTCTGTTAAATGTTTCACATGGAATAATTGAACAGCAAGCAGAGAAAAGAGAGTGTGAAATCATCAGGCACCTTCCCAGCATGACCACACGCTGAGCTACAGTTCTTCTGCTAGTGAACATTCCAAAATCTTGGATGAAGCACTAATATATGCAGGCTCTCTGTACTCTTTGGGACTCTGCACACTTTAAATGGCATCCATGGAACGGGCAGAAAGCAGCATCTGCATTCTCCACAGCCCAATGGTGAGCTGTCTTCACAAAAGTGTGTCTTTGATTTGCTTTAGACCAAAAAACTGAATCAGCACCCTGGATGCAAGACAAAGTGCTGAGGAACCTGATATGAAGACAGGAGCTGCTGCAGCAGCACAGCCTCTGCTCAGAGATCCACAGCTATTTATTTATTAGGTGAGCTTAGGGTGTGCAGGTGGATTTGAATCCCCCCAGCAACTCAGCTGGGAGAACGCTTGGAGTGTGGTGTTGGACACAGCAACTGTGCCCATGCACGCAGGCTTGTAATGCTGCCATGGGCAAGGTGCTTCTGGGCACAAGAAGCCAGAACACTTTTGGCACCAAGGAACTTGGGCACAGCAAACCCAAAAAGGCTGTTGGAAATGCTGGTGCTGGACAGGAGCTGAGCATGACTTCTGAGGAGTGGAATTTCAGTGCTGGATGTTTAGAACATAAATCACAGGACTTAGCAGCTTTGGCCCAAAATGGCCACATAACTACAGCTGCTCAGATTTTTTAATTTCTACTTTTTTTTAGTCTTTAAGAAAACTGTTTCTCTTCAAATAGTGCAGACTCATCAAAACCAAATCTTTTGTACGAATATATCAATTGAAACTTTGTTTCATGTCCAAAACACAAACGGCGTTTCAGCCCCAATATTTCTTACCATTACCCCTCTTTCCTATATTTTAAAGACAAGAAACTCATCTTAGGAATACAGATTTAAGACATGAATTAAGAGGTCTTGAACCTCTGTCTCATGCAAAGCAGAAGTAAGCTATAAGTTTAACCTTAGGATAGAAGGTTCTTGTTCATGACTTTTTTTTTTTCTTAATTGCTATTTTCATCCAGAGGCAAAGTAGGAAAAGTTCTACATTCCCCTTTTATTTTATTTTTTTTCCCCCCATGGGCTGGGAAATCTATTTCCTGTTCAGCTTTAGGCACAACTTACTCGCCCTACACCATTTGGCTATAGGAGGACTTTCTGTACATTCAGTTATTCTCTCTATTTTTGTTAAGCTTCCACCAGGCAAATAGTGCCCCAGGTTCATTTTTGAGCAACTTCCAGGGTTAAAATGTGTCTGTCAAAGCAAGTGCATTGCTCCTAGTTAGTTATATCCTATCTCTGAAGGCAGGGCTTGGCCCAAGCACTGCACATCAAGGAGCTGTTAGTTCTATCCATTTTGGCTTCCCATTTCAGGACACAAACCAGCGTTTCCCACAGCATTCTAGAGTAGTGTTACACACAGCAACCTGCTGTATGTTTAAAAATACCCTAACCACATGGGCTTCTGAATGCACTGAAAAGATATAAGACCAGATACACCAATAAATTCCAGCTGCTTTGCAGTTCTTTGGCAACACAGAACAGCTGTAAAACTGGTTTATCTGGATTTAGCCAAGCCTATGGATACTTTGCATCATCAGAGTATGGAAAAGTCAGACTTTGTACTAAATCTAGTCAACAGAAGACATTATACTGCTACTATACAATGCACAGGGAGATAACACACAAATGTACCTTCAGCCTGCCATACACCATTATTCTGGACTAAATCTTGTCACAGGATGCACAGACAGGGAGGGGGAAATCTCCATTTTACACTTCTCAATTATATGTCTGAAAAATGCCCTGCACACATGCATCGTCTCAAAACAATGAATAACTACATTTTAAATGTTCCAAAAGTATCAGGGTTTTAAGATACTTTGAATGCATTTTGTTATACCACATATTTGAAATATTATGAAAATTGGCAAAGTTGTCCCATTTTTAAACAGACTATTTTATACAGGCAATATATATTTTAAATATATGTGCAATAAATTTTAAGCAAATGCATTACAAGTATATAGAAAACGATATTTTTTTCCATATGTGAAGCAATGATCCCTGTAAGAGCCATTTTATTGTTCACTGCAGACAGTTATGTGAAGCAGACTGCTTTCATTTTATTTTTCTCCTAAAAATCTGGATATTTTTTTCAGATCCCTCACATACCATTAGCACGATACCGAACCCTATTCGTGTAAGTGCAATGTAAAAGCTGTTTCTTGAGCTCTATTGACAGAGCTGTGTGTTTCAACACAAGCTCTTAAAAAGCTGGAAAGCAAATCAGTCCTACTTGGGTTCATGTCCTTGGTCCTCAGAGATCCACATCTTTATATTCTTGACTTCATCACGTTGCATCTGAAATCTTCTACTCACAGTTTCTTTTCAGTATTGGAAATATCTACATCAGCTGCAGAGGACCATAATTACGAGAAGTTGGTGACTAAACCAAGGATTACTTGAAAAATCCTCCTACTGTTGGTAGAGTATTTTCATTTCACAACTAATTTGTTGTTGTTTCCCAATTTTCAAGTGTTTTGAGCACTCAAAGAACTGTCACTTGTAGCTTAGCACTTGGGACTATAGATTTTGCTCAGTTGTAAAACAGCTTGTTTGTTAAAAATAAATTCTCAGCTGAAAGCAAATTTATTCATATAGTAAAACCAAACCAAGTGATCTGTTCAGGATGCAGAGTTCCTGGCCTTTATATGGCACTTCAGGTGCTCAGAGAACAAGAAATTAAGAATCAGGAGGACAGATCCATTCACCAATCATGTAAAGTTTTGATGCTACTTGTAAAGAAAACTATTGTCCAGGGGCAAATCTATTTCTAGAACTTTAAAAGGTTTTTGACTGTCATCTCATCCCATTATTGCTATTTTATTTCGGCAGTCAGCTATTTTAATATTCCTTTTTCCATGTCATTGCAGACTAGATCTGTCTTCTTTTGACAGATCCTAAAGAGCAGGGTGTGCAGAACATGCAGTCATTTTACAGCTTTTTCAGATAATAAATTTTATTCTCCACACAAGAAATTGTTTAAATCATATCCAGACACAAGCTCACTTAGGAAGCTCCTGGCTTGAGACATTAAATAGTATCTTCCCCACTGCTGTGGAAAGAACAATACTTAATTCCCCCATGAAACCCCACCTCAACCACAGCCAGTGGATGACACCTCAGACTTACTGAGAAATCCCCTCTGAGGCTTCAGGCTCTTTCCAGCAATTTCTGTGTATGTGCATCAACTGAGCATGAAGAAGCCTGGCATCTGAACAGACAGAAAAAGTTATGTGACTCCAGTAACAGTCACAAAGACACAAATGTGGTTTTGGAATCACCAGCTCAAAAGGTGACAGGGCCTTTAATTGCTGACATGGCAAAATACCTCATTATTTAATAATCCATGAATTGTAGCGCAATCAGCAGCTCAGAACCACAGCACTTTTCCTCCAGCTCTCAAAAAATGCTGTCTTCTAAGAGAAATGTTGAAAGTTGGTATTTTCTCTTTCCTCCTTTTATTTCAGTGGCATGGAAAAGGATGTCTGAAAGTCCTACAGTGACTTCAGATATAATCAAAGAAAAAAAAAGGAACTGAAATGGTGACTCCAGCACACATGATGGTAAACACGTTCTAACTAGGCAATAAAAGCAAGTGAATACACAGCATTATGGTCTGTGATACCAGCGCAAAACCACAGCTGGGGAAGAGTTTGAACTCTAGTTTTGATATATATAAAAACTCATGCCATCTCAGCTCCACTGTTATTTTATCATGCTAAGCAGAATGAGTTAAGACAGGGACACAAGCACGTGCCAAATACTTCCCTTTTTTACACATGGATTTACTCTTATAATTACAAGTCACACTGACTATGGTGTTGGAAGCCAATGCATCCTGTTGGGTAGGAGAACTCTTGGAAACACCACCCAAAATGGGAAAGTTCTGTGAAGTTCATATGTCTTTGTATATTTAAATGACAGGTATAATATACAAAAGCCCATGCATATTTATATATATTTACAGAGAGTGTACATATCTGCGACTGTATGGACATACATGATCAGTTGTTATATAAATTTCAGTCGTGTTAGTCATATGATTGGATGCCATCATCATTAATGAGTAAATAATTTTACAAAACTTACATTAATCTGTATCAGCACTGCATAAACTGTCACAGATCAGAGTTAAGATAATGTGTGGATTTTTATTTTTTATTTGAAAGTCAAATGTTGTCAGAACAATTTTATTTTTTTATTTTTTTGGGGGAGACAAATGGCTTTGCCCATCATCTTGGGTACCTTTACTAAACCAAGTATGTTTCCTAAATTTACCTGAATATAAAAAAAGACCAGTTTCCAGACTTCCTCAACTGTCTCCAAAAAAAAGAGTCAGTTGTGGCCATATCTCTGAACATACTTCAGGACAACTCTTCTGGAATGAACCTTCTTCTTATGAACTAAATATATACCAGGCCCAAAAATTAACATGTCTTTCTCCTTCCACTTACCATCATCCAGAATACCCAGAGGCTGTATCAGAGACCAGGTTCACAACGAAATGCCAAGAAAGCCATATCATGGTATTTCCATCCAACAGGAAAAGAATATCTACCTCTCACATACTGCCACTGATTCTGAAAAAAAAAAAAAAACAAGCAAAAATTCATATATTTTTCTAAAGGGTCTAGCTAACCCTGACTGGTTTTTAGCACCACCTGCAGTGAAAGCTCTCACAAACACTGGGGAGCGTCATCCAAGCAACACTAAGCACTTTGGAAATTCCCCCCTGTATTATTAAGCAAGCATTTGGGGGAATATTTGTTCAAAGTATTTTTCTGCACAGAAATGTTTGGGAGGCTGCATGTGTTCCTCTGAATGCAGCACCTGAACAAATATGTTTGCATATAAGTCTGTAAATATCTAGATTAACATGGATCAGCAGTGGAACTGTTGCTTTGACCACCCCTTCTCTAAAGCAATGTCTTCAAGTAATGTGACCAGAAAGAAATGAAATGTAAAGCTTGTAGGTCAGCCAATAAATCTGGCTTGTGTCTTTCTCTCTTCCTCAGGCAGGAAGAAGCCCAGTTATTTTTAAGTGTGGTGTCCAGGTACACAGCCAAAAACAAATACTACTTCTGCTGGAGAAGAAGACAGGAAAAGGTTTTATACATTCTAAAGATTTCTCAAGGCTTGCTAGTCTTCTCTCTCTTTGTCCTTGGTGTGCCATACACTCTCATCCTAGGATAATTTACTTCCCATTGATTTTTTCAGTTGCTGCTTTATCCAGTTAGCAAACAGAAATGCCACTGTGTTATTTAGAGTAGAGGCTTAAAAAAACTAAGCGAAAAACCAAATCCCAAACAAAACAAAAAAGCCCACAAAACTACTTAATTCTGTATTTGCAAAAGTCAAAGTAATTGAGTAATATTTGCTTCAGAACATGTACAAACAATCTCATAATCCAAGTCTGTTCAAATTATTTACTGTAGTAATTTCAAGGAGTAGGTATTGTCATTAGTATTGCAGTCAAAAATGGAAAGAAAGGTCAATGAATATTTTAGTTCAATGATCTGTTCAGGACTTTTTTCTTTCCTTATGTTATAAAATTGTTCAGAGAAATAACTCTATTTCACCTTATAACTGCACAAGGAAGCTTTACATACATAATGTATCATTAGAAATGCTACCAAACATTCACAAAAACAATTAATTTCAAACTTTTAGATTTTTTGCAATTATCTTTCATAACTCCTCAGCATTTACATTTTATCTTTCTTGATAATCAGTTAAAAAACCATAATAACTAATGCTTTTAAAGCAACATCAAACTTTCTTCATCACTTCTGTGTTTTTACTTCTCTCCCTTTTATCTTTTTTTTTTTTTTTGGGGGGGGGTGGTTTTTCCAACCCTTAAGGATTGACCAGAGCTTTTGGAGACTGTATTCTTTCAGCTATCTTTCCTAAAAAGCCTACGTGATTTATTCAACACTGTATTTCTATAGTAATTCCATGCTATAAATTAAGATCTACTTGCAGCTATTCTTCTGAGAAGTTCAGATGGCAGACAGCTCCAAACATGGGCAAGTACTATCTCAAGTTGAGTGTGAGTTGCCTACAACAGAAATATCTCACATCCAGTCAGGAACTAATCCAGATCCAACTGATGCAACTCTTGAAACTCTTCCCACACAGTCAATTTGCCAATTTCAATACATTAATATGAAGTTCTAGTTGCCAAAGGACGTTTTGAGACATGAAACAATATAATTCTCTTTTAATCATGCAGAAAAAAAGGTACGTGTTCTCTAATGTTTTTGTGATGGATACAGCTGTAACAGTACTAAAACAGAGAAAAACATCATGAGTGCATCTTTCAGGCATATGGGGAGCACAATTAAGTGACAGAATTCTGTGTGCATAACAACTGGGTGGATTCCCTGGGCAACAGACCTAAACAATACTCAAGATCCTTTCCTTTGAAAATTCAAAACTTTCTTAACTTTTTCAGCACAATCATGTTCAAAATTCATGATGACAGTTCCATGACCAGGTTTTCACTAATCGTTGAGATAAAATGTGGTATTCAATTGAATTCCAAGGAACACATGAACCAACAAGAAGCAAAATGTGCCAGTTCTTCACCACAGATTGATTTTCAAGGTCATGTGTTGGGACTGTTTAACTACAGTTACTTCATGAGGCCACGCTGTGCCCTCACTCATCCTCATGCAGTGCCCCCAGGTGAAAACAAGTCTAACTCCAGCAGGATGGTGTAGTCCCAGCCTATTGCCAGCAATTTAATTCCTTTGCCCGTGATTTTCCCCAGGCCATCAGGAGCAGGTCACAGCAGTGAAAATTCAGCTTGACAAGGTCACAAGCAAGTGCCAATTTTCTTTGTGGACATCATTGACTTCTTCCCTTGCAAATGTGCCAAAGGAAGCAACAATATTTCCCCCTGTACATTTTGGAGGTCTTCTCCTTGTGCTTGAGAAAAGGCAATGGGCAGAAACTGAGGCAGAGGAAGTTCCACCCGGACACAAGGAAGAGCTTCTTTGCTGTGTGGGCAACCAAGCACTGGAACAGGTGGCCCAGAGAGATTGTGGAATCTCCCTCACTGGAGATATTCAGGAACCATCTGGATGCAATCCTGTGCCATGTGCTCTGGGATGACCCTGCTAGAACAGGGAGTTTGGACCAGATGACCCACTGGGGTCCTTTCCACACTTTGATTCTGTGGTTCTAGGAAAAGGTCAGTGTAGAGCCCCAAAATGGATCCTTTCTGGACTTGAAAAGGCTGAAGCTATGGTGCCAGAGGGAACAGTCAGAGTAAGCCAGAAGGAGCAGCAGAGGAGGCCTGTAGGAGAAACAGACATTTATCAGTGGTCTGGACAGACCACAAGCCAGGCTGGCAGTGAGTGGACAAGGTGATCGTGTTTGAAGGATTTCAAAGAGCAGACTGAAGCTCAGATAGATCAATTAAGATGCTTATAGGAAAAGGCTTTATGACCCTGTGTTCTCTAATAAACTTTTCTCATTATAAAAAGGTAATGAAATTATTTGGTTTAATAAATCCTCTGTTGTTTTATATAAAATACAGTATTAAATAACGAGAAAGGAAAGGTTCTGCTTTTTTTTTTTTTTTTTTGCTAAACAGATCGTTCCAGAAAACTATTAGAAGAAATGCATTAAAAATATTCTTTGCTTTCATGAAAAAAAAAAAAAGGGAAATGTCTCATCTAAAGCACTTTCTACTGGGAGTTCAATGATTTCAATGATCAAAAGTCCAGAGTCCATCCGGGGAAATGCAGGTGGAAACCTCTGTTATACTCTCCTAGCAGAACAGTGTGGGAGAGTACATCCAAACTTCCCTGTCATAGTTCCACCTGGCCTGCAGGGTAGCAAAGGCATCTTTAGGCTGCAACTTTATGAAACCTTCATGTCATCACTGACACTCAAGAGCATCACTACAGTCATTTTAGAAGGTCTGAAGATAGCAGGAAAGCTAGAGATGGGAAAATAGAAAGCAATAAGATTTGTTTTCCCCAGAAAGCTTCTCTATTTATCAGTAACATTTCTTAGTGATTAAATTTTGTAAAAGCAAAAAAATTAGAAGGGTCTGTTCTGAACTCCTTGTACCACCCACAAGTAATGCAAGAAAAAAATCAAAAGCAAAGTGTGGAAAGATAAAACAATGCATTTCCCATCCATGAGGTACAACAGGAAACATAAAACGTTTGACTCACACTTGATACTCCACGATGCAGTCGTAAAAAATAAAAGTACTCCAGGGGAGCACCAGCATTCTCAGGACTAAAAAACTTAGTGGTTTTATTCCAACATATCAGAAGACAATGTGTTCTCTCATTATTTTCTCCTCTTTCAGCTCAGAGGAAAATGCTTAGATGGTGTTTTTGCCATCCATATCTCCACTTTTGGTCTCCAACTACTGAAATCTCATTCTTGTACTACTGATCAGTTTCCTTGCACTGTCAGCTTTCTTATGGCAAAAACTGGTTCAATAAAGATTATGATTAAGGCATGATAAAATAATTCATTTTGAAAGAAATTCCATGAGGTTATCCAGTCCAGTATCCTGCTCAGTTCAGGGTTGCTTATTTGACAGGCTAGGTAGGATCTAGATCCCCAGGTCAGGCCTGACTCTTCCAGAGACAGAATCTGGAAGAAGCAGATTCTTCAGGAGATAAAATCTGACTCTTGTGCCTGTGTTTGTGGTAGCTGAGCTGCTTGAGGTGGAAGCTGTTTGCTGTTTGCTCCACTTGCTTAACCTTTACCTGGAAAATCTGAAGGACTCAGGGCTTTGACTTACTCCCTATTTTTTCATTATTAGCATGATACTCTCCACTCCTCCAAACGACTCTTCTTGAGAGTTCTTAGCACTGCACATTAGCCAGCATAACTTCCTGATGTGTGTTTCCTTCCTGCTCTCTGCCCTGAGTGGCAAGCAAGCACTTTGTGTATGTATTCTATATATACATGCACAGAATAACAGGACAAGGCTGTTAGAAATCCTCCTCCAGGTCTTTAGTGATCCGTGTCACTCAAGGGCAACATGTTAACATACTCTGAGAAATGCTGCCTTTTGTTATCAAATATATGGTACTTAAATTGAGCCAGATAAATGTACTGCAAAAACTAAGGAACAATCTGTGGTGCAAAAGAGAAGGTATCAAGGATGGAAGGTTTTTTGCAATACGAAAGGGATTAAAACAGCAATGTACTAGAAAAGAAGAAATGACATTAAACTCATTTACGAAACCCAGGAATGTGGCAGTTAGCCTCAGAAGATGATAAAGCTTACCATGATGTTTCAAAAGGCATAGTTAAAATAGAGTTTGTCCCT
>JAWWTY010000123.1:6130430-6171959 GCA_035222235.1 Margarornis squamiger
CCTTGCAACTGGGGACCACGGGAACACGTGGAAAGGGGGAAGGGGGAACGGGGGGCATCCCCCAACCGATCGTCGTACAGGAAGAGTAAAACCAGGCAGTTTAGATGTATTGTATTCATCTTCCAAGTCACCAGAAATTTGAAAACTCTTTATGACTGTTTCAACTTTGCATTTTTTTCTAAACTAGCACCTTCTGAAAGTTCACCACTTGAACAGGTTCTTTGCCAGCCTTCTGATTGTGTTGATTTTTTTAGAAAAATAGTCTATACAAGGTTCTCTTAACAGCATCAGCTCACAACTAGAAAATGCATAGAAATGCCAGAATTAAACATACATATATTTTAAGAAAACAGTCATGTGCTGAAGTAAAACATCTCAGAAAGGAAAGAAGGCTGGTTATGTCATAACAGAAAAGACCCAGAGATGCATGGATGACATGCTCTGGATGGGACAAAACTAGTGTCCCCCTGTATGGTGCTGTGTTTAAACTGGCAAGGACGAGTGGCATCCTCCCTTGTTTGCTGTTAACTGGCTGTGAGACTTAATACTTTTTATTAACCTATAGCAACCACAACTGTGTTTATCATTTCTGTTTGCTAATTGGGTGGGTTAAAAAAAAAAAAAAAAAAAAAAAAAAAGAGGCCCGTCCAAAACTTCTCTTCACGAAGCTCACTGAAATTTGTACTACTGAAATTTTCTAGCTCTGCTATTCGATCTAGATGGCAAGGGATAAGTGAGCTCTACTGAAACACCCCTACTTGCTGGAAATGAGCCTGATTTTGCCACAATTAACAGAACCAACCTCACATGCACAGTTATTGGCTAAATTCTTACCAGTTATTGGCTAAATTCAGTTCAAGTTGCCTGATGTTCTTTAAATTAATTTTTTTCAGTTGTAATTACCAATGCCAAGGATTATTTTTATTCCAGGCTGAGAGCCTGATCTACAGGTAGTAAATGGAAAGTCTGCCAAGCAGCAACAATAAGAACATGGTGCAGTATCTGTCCTTTGTTTATCTATTATGACTAAAACAATACCTTGTTTGTTATACAGTGTTATTAAAAGTTCTGTATCTTTTAATCTGGCAAACATACCAGAAAAAAATAAATTTGAATTTCATCTTCTCCCACAGAATAGTCTGATTCAGGAGTACCACGTAATGGATAAAGTTGCAAAGCACTCTTCATTTCTTCATTCTTCTTTCTCACTGATACTCAGAGCTGCTTATAAAAATAAAAATAAAAAAATAAAAAAAAAAAAAGGAAACTTGTTCTTTAAAATAAGTCTGAAAGTCTTTCCATGGGAGTTGTATAAATAAAATTACATTTGGATTCTCTATAAGACTTAGAATAAGGCACTGAGGCAAGAAAATGGCAAGACCTACATTGAAATGTTTTCAAACTTTTAAGTATACTGAAAGGAAGGGGATTCTTGTGTTTTCCACTTGTGAAATTTAAAATCTTAATTAAAAAAAAAAAAAAAAGGAGGGGGGAACTCAGCTAAAATGATGTGCCCCTGAGTCATTACATCCCACTGACTATGAGGTGAGCTTAGGCTGACTAACTTAGATTTAGCCATCTAATTTAGGGCAGGTAAATCTCATCTTGCCTAAGATGATCTGTGTGTTTAAAAGCCCATCTGTTTCCTGCATGCACATACCACATCACAGCTCTGGAGGCCAGAACTCGAAATATTATGCTATGATTGCTTTAGCCACAGCCTTTATATAATAATTTTCTACACAGACTTGACACACTGGATCTTTTGATGGCAACAGATCTTTCACAGCCCTCTCTCAAAGGTAATGTGCAGGTAATCCCACATAACTCGGGATACTGTATTCCTGTCTCATACGTTAATTTAACCAAGGTGTTTCTACAGTATCACTCTATTTCCATATTATTTCCAGGACTTATTGTACTGGATATATGCAGAACTGCAGCAAAGAACTATTTAACAACACCACTATCAAAACAGAGATTGTTTGTGCCAGACTTGACTCTGCTTCTTGGACGAGCTGCTTATAAACATTCTTTGAAAGGCACTGTAGGAGTAAAAAGTATATTGTATTCCTGCATTTTTTTCTCACAGAAAGAAGTATTTAAGCAAGCCCTGAAGCCCTGCATACCATTTCCGCCACTGATTTACATTCTCTATCACAGGTGGAATGTTGTGGTTGCTCCACTTTTTGATTGAGACATTTCCTCCTGCGCTATAAGGGCAAGTCACCTGCCTGTCCTTTCTTGTTTTGGGTTCCTGTTCCATGTTTCCCCTTTTGACTACCTGACAAAAGGTGCTTTTTAAGCCATTAGTTTTATCTGGACTATCTGTGAGGGAGTTTTTTGTTTTGTTTTGCCTCCAGACAAGAATTTAATGAGCTCCTGCAAAAAGATTCCAAGCATATAGGTGAGCCATCTCCCTCTGAACTCTGTTCATCATACTTGGCCATCATATACAGTGTGGTGTAAATCCATATAACAGCACTGTAAGACCACCAAATATTTTAAAAGTATCTGTGCTGAATTACACCAGATGAAAGCCCATTCTCCTGAGATTTTCTTAAGCATTTCAGTCCTCCCAGCTTCTCTTGAAGCTACATTTCCTATAATATCCTGCTGTACCCATTTCATCACTCCACAAACACACAAAACTACAGTAAGGACTGTTCTTTTATTATGTAAGACTTTAAAAAAGACACGGTTTATTTGGATCAAAAATCTTCCTTCCTAAGGATATATTTACATCAGTCTTTGCAAGCTACAGATTTACTTGCTAGTTTGATGAAAAAGTACTTGGACTCAAAGAGATTTTGTACCTAGCTTCAATGACTTTCTGCAAATATCCATCACTTTTCCTGCAGATTCCTTCTAGATTGCACTAGCCTGGAATCTGGGGCAAAAACCAGAAGAAATCTGTCTTTACTGTCTACCATATCAATATTTTTTCCCCAAATCTTCTCTATTTCCTAACACACATCCACAAACACTTTTTCTTGCAGACAAATTTAAACTTTGAGTTACAGAACTAAAAGTCAAGAGCTTCTTTCATTCATATAGCTGAAAGGAACCAATTTGTCCTCCCAATATGACCTTCTCCAAGACTACTGAACATGACTCCGAATTCTTGCTTAACGTTATAAATTCCATCTGAATTACTACATGTTCTTCAGAAAACATCCAGTTCTGGTTCAAAAGTTTTTAAGTTACGAAGAAAACCCTACAGCTTTGGGAAAATTCCACTCCATCTAACTCTTCATGCATCACTTTAATGTCTGTTTAATGTCCATGCCCATAAAGTGATTATAGCTTGCCTTGAGCACAAACAGTACTAAAAGCCCAATTAGCAATAGAAAAGGTTTTATAACATGCAATTAAAGGATACCTTTACTAATAATTTGAGGTTCTCATCATGTAATCCACATACTTGCAGATGGTAGTATGATCTCATTCAAAAAACTCCCACTATCTGCTATTCACTACCTATATCTATGTAGAGATATATTTTACTTTTTCAAAATATATATAGATGCACTTCATTTTTATCTTTAAGTTCTTGATATTCACTGAGATTCGAAATCTCTTCTATTTTCTTTTGACTCTTGTCTTTTTCTGAAAGTTCAGAACACAGATATTAAAAACATATCAATTAAGGGTCTAAGACAGAATGATATATTTCCTCATGAAACTTTAAATTCATCATTTTCTGGCCACTCCCACTGCCCTCACAGTCCACACGTGGCTGAGCCCTCTGTGCCAGCTCACTGCCTTCTGGAATTGTGCTCTTACACCAATGAGCTTTCTCAACAAGCAGTTTCATAAATTCAACATTAAAAGGACATTTAAATGACCAAGGACAAAACACGCTCTGGAGAAACAGAATTAATTTCCTGAGACTTCCTATGAGACTAGCCTTCTAAAGACTCTACTGCTCAGCTTACTCATCTGTCAGACAGCACACATCACATCCACAGCATAATCCAAGGGATTATTTATTCAGTGTTTGGAGATGTCACCCTCTGCCAAGTTGGCATTTAGGATACCAGTTTTTTTAGGGTGAATTTAAATAAGTCTGGCCTTCTCTGTGCCTCAGTCCTTCAGCTTTAAAATGGAAATTATTCTCTTTTCCCTCTTCTAACTAATAAGATACAAAGTGATAAAACAATGTCTCAGAAGCTACACAGAACTTCCTCTACATCCTGAAATAGAAATAAAGCTTTGAGTCCTCATTAGTCTGACTCATTATCATGATTTTGTTAAAACAAGTATTGCCATGAAATACACACTTGGAGATTACAAACCAAGTGACTATTTAATGGCCACCTCAGTGTAAGAGACAGATCAAATTCCTGTGTTCCCAAAGGACCTATGTGACCACTTAACCCTAACAGCAGCCCTCCTGCAGACCCTTCATGGATCACCAATTTCAAAGTGCCCCACTCTTCCAGTATCTCCTTATAATTGTCTTCATCCCAATTGTTGTACCGATCCCACTAGATTATGGGAAGGCAGTAATCTGAGTTCAACCTCAGACATTTATGACTGTGTTCACACAATATATTTGTTCTCAGAAGTAAAGCAGAATCAGAAGCTCTCCCTTTGCTCCTCCCCCAAGCTCAGCCTCCTGCCACTGTTCTCTGAATGCTCTCAACCACTGCACTTTTTTAATTAATTCAAACTCTAAATAAGGTGATATGGGTTCACTGCTTCCTCTCCCAAAGAGTGTAAGAAACCTCTGGCCCAGAAAAACACGTTTCTTGTAGAGGTTTGGAAATCAGAGTTCTGGAACCATAGGCGAGTAGTATTACAAGCTGTTACCTTTTAAACACACAGCTTTAAGGCAGTAGCTTCAGGCCGTGAGAGTAGGAGTCCTCTGGCCGGGCAATTCCAAGCTATAGGAGAAGTGAATCAGCTCTGGCAAGTTCAGCCTCAGAAAAAAAATGTTACTTAAGCCTCTTCAACTCTCTATTTTGAGCACACCTAGGCTTAACAAGCCTTTTCTTGCAGTGGTGTTTGAGCACTGATGTTGTTATAGAAACTTATTTATTGCTGGGTTTTGGATATTTGCAGTTCCCCAGTCAAAGGAGGGCTCATTGCAGTTGCATGTGGGAGAGTTTGTAAATTCTCAGTCACTAACAGCTCAAATTATAAGAGCCTCCACCTGACATAATTTCCTAGTTCTTCCTACAGCTGTTGATGGGCTGAGTGAAAGGTGTGAACACTGAGAACCAGTTTTAAAGCTTTACATGCTGAAGTCTAACCAGTGCATAAAGACTCTGTGCTGCATGGCAGGAGCACAGCTGCCACCTCCCACTAATACAATGGCCCCTGATGGGAACTTAAGGAGGCTGCCAGTCACCCTGAAAGTTTTCTGGCCACCTTTCCTAATTTTTCCAACCTTTCAATTATCATATCTCTTGTTCCTTGAGTAATCAGGGGTTTACCACAGCAGTTGTTTCTTAAACTTTGAACTTCACCTGTAGGCGGCCAAATTCTTCTCCCACTTACACACCTTGAATCAAAAGCATCCTGGATTTGAAATGGAGAGCACATCTGCTGAATGTCTCCATTTGGGTTTTTGGTGATGAGAATACAGAAAAAGGAGATATCAGATGACAGTATTCAGGAATTAATCAAAACATAAGATGTTTTCTTAATAGTTATTCAAAGGCTTGAGGCCATTCTTGAGCAATTTATCTACAATCATTTGGGTGATTACATTTTTGTCCCTCTGTGGTTAATTGCACCTTACTGATGAAAGAAGTCTGTCCTATCACATATTCCTCCTTGGTGAGCTTATGAAACCTTTTCTAGAAATGACAACAACCATAAGAAAATTCTGGCAGTCTTGGTGTATTCCCTTGTGCATGACAAATACTGAAAATGTTCATTGCCCCTGTATTTGCTGTGAGGAGAAAAGAAAGCAAAAGAAATTTTTACTGTGACTCTGGGAATGAAGCCACGAGTCACATGTTCTTGAACATGTAAAGTGAGGACATTCTTGAAGAATAATCAAATACAATAATGTTCACACAGCAATATCCCTAATCAGAGTTACAGTCCTGAAAGGCCTGAAGCAGAAAAAAAACCCACACAAGTATTTGAGATTCCAGAAGAGCTCTTGAAAGCTGTAATGATTTTTTATTTTTTTTCCTGGTATTTTGAAGGTGGGAATATGCCTTTTGACTAGAATTCATCTTTCAGACAAAGGCTATCTTTGTGAATATTTGCCCAGCACTATTGTAAGGCAGCTTATAACAGCACAAATTAGACTTTTTTATGTACAATCTGCTCAAGAAAAATCCAGATAGAGGGGCAGTCAGTGTAGCCTCACAGGAGGCAGCTGTATCCCTTACCAAAAAGAAGAAACTCCAGGATTCACAGGTTCTTAAAAAGCTGTAGCTAACACTGCTGGTTTACTTTATTTTTAGATGAATAACAACATGGGAGATGATGTTGCCAAAGAATCATGGTTAACTCCTTTTTTCATTAAGTTCTAACTGAGGCAAGACCAGCTGTTTTAGGACAAAACAGGATTAAATATAAGCTATTCTGAGTGAAGGTTTGAACAGCACTTTATCTACCCTTTCACAACAATCCAATCAGTATGACATTTTAACAAGCTTCATTGAATGAGACAGCTTCAAGTTTTCTTTCTTAACCTGCCCACAAGGAATAAACAGGTACAGGAGACCTAGACATCTTGATTGAAGGGGAATGCCCAACATGCCCCAGATTTATCACTTCAGTTTCAGAGAAACAGTACTGTCATTTATCTCCTGCAGTGTCCCAGAAGAGTCTGGCTGGTGGCCTCCCAATTTATGGACCTTGCATAGTTCTCCAATCCTTTTTAGCTCCATGCAGCATCCTCTGACCTTCCTCCGACAAACTATGTACAAAATGAAGCTACCACACAACACTGAGCTGGTAGAACTATCTTGCTAATGTTCACTTTTCCTCCTGCAAGTAAAGAGTGCTTTTCATATATTCTTCACTGATCTTCACAGTTTCTAGAGGTATATCAGTTTACATAATGGGATACCTCTTCCATTTTTATAGCTGATGACAGAGAGACTCTTCTCTTTGCAGTAATATATACAGCACTGAGCAGTTCTGGATTCAGCTGTAGAAAAATGGATGGGGGCTGACACCCATTTTTCATTATTTGTCCACACTCCAAAATGTGTCTGTGACCCAGTAGGATTGACTGAACAAATATGATACTGGCCATTACTCGGCATTTAGGGCAGACTAGGACAAATCACATGAAGCTTCTTTCCATTTCACTGCAATTAAAACTTGCTGGAACTGCAATAAGTACTGTATTAATGAATCCAAATCTTTACTGTTGTGGTATTGGAACAGACAACTTCCAGAAGAAGAAATGGGAAGGCAGCCATCAACCTCAGGATGTCAAGGGAAGAAATAAGTTTTCTGGAGAATCCTAGTGAGGACATTGAAACAGTGCTTTGTCACAAGAAGATCTGCCAATAGGAAAAACAATATAAGTGAGGGCAAGAGAAATGAGAAGTTTCAGAAGCCATCCCACCAGATTCCAAACATCTTTTATTTCCTTAAACTAAGTGCAAGTGATAAATCTTTGTACAAGAAAATGATTTTTTTTCTTGTCTCCCACAAACATATAGTATGAATCCCTGTTTAGTGACACTTCTTATTAATGTTCTTTTATGGATGCTTTGCAAAGAGATTGTGAGACAGGAACAATGCACATTGTATACATGAGTGGTACATGTGCTACAAATAGCTAAAAAATAAAAAATTGGAAGGTGGACTAGCTATAAACAATCTAACTGATGAATTATGTAACTATATACAGCCATTCATAAGGCAAGGATTGATAATTTATAAACCCTTAAGTATGTTTACATTGCATGTTTTCATTAATAGCATTGTATAGTTCCTATGCCTACAGTAACCAAAATGATTCTTGTTAAAAGTAGCCAGTTGTGAAGAAGAGGTAGGGAATCACTTCACAAAGTAGCAAAAATGCACAACATCAGCAAATAAACACTTTGAGAAAGCTCCTGCCACCCAAATATTAACTAGAAAACAACATGTGCCAGAAGAGAGGAAAAGGGACAACAGCTAATCCACCCAGGTTGTTGAAAATTCATAAGACCTGTGTGTTGGCAGGCTGTCAAGGGGAGAGAGGGGAGGAAGGGGAAGGGGGCAAATTCCTGGAATGAGAAACTTTCTAATAGGAAAACCCCACAACCTCCCATGGAAATCTTCACCTCAGGAACAAACAGCCAGTTGTGTGTCCCACATCTTAGTATGGGGTGAGAGGCTGTGTCTTGCATAACGGGTCCCAGACATGCTGGGATTTAGAGATAATCACCAACAGCTTGAGTTGCACCTGGATGAGAATGGGAACAGAAACATGAGCACAAGCATTATCCTCTCTCAGAAGCTCACCTCGCAGATGGGAGTGCTCTGTAATAGCTGTAAATTCCTCGAAGATTGGCTTTAATTACAGTCTAACCTTGCCATGAGAGGGGTGGAGGGCCATTACACACTGGGCAGGAGCAAATGCAGTCTCCTGCCTCACCGCAGATGATGAAAGGCACTGTTGCTTACTGCTGCTACTCCAGATTGCAAGGGCAGTGACAGACTTTAAAGAAAGCCAAGACTGCAAAACTTCATCATGGTGAGAAGAATGATTATTACATAAGAAGGATGAGAATTCCTACAATCAGCCAGAGCTGGCCTACCCTAATTCCTTTCTGGCAAACCACCACAGGCATTTAAATTCTTTCCTCATTCATGGTCACAGGATTTCATCATGCAATATAAAGACTACAGTAACGCAAGAGCCACATCTTATGGACACTTAGGTTATATCTATACTAAAAAAAGTCCTCAGCTGTAGTTTGTTTTCAGTTCTGCACCCTAATTGGATTTCAGATACACCAGGGCAGGTTCAACCATGCTCCAGTCCTCGTTTCAAGACACAGGAACCTCAGGTGCAAAGCCCATAAAGGAGTCAGGATGCCCTCCAGTGAGGGCCCTCTCTGAATGACAGCCATAGGAACACCAGAGAGCATCCCCTGGCTTGCCTCAGCCTGTCAGTATGGGCACAGATGGTTCACCAGCACTTCTAGTTCTAGCATTTCTCCACAACTAGAAGTTGTTTGGTTACTAAAGGATATACAGAGTGATTTCCACTCTGCATTTCTGAAGCCCACAGAACACTGTAGTAAGAGATTTAGGCATAAAACCAAAACCAAACACACAAACTACCTACTCTTCAACTCAGGATATGCTAACACCTGCACCCAGTCCTGTGCCCTCCAAGGTGCTAAGTCAGCTTCCACTGCCAGTAGGGATGAATCTCACCCCAGCTCTACACGTTCTTTCAAATGTCTCTCCAAGCAAAAAAAAGCACTAGAGCTGCTTTATCCATGTTGAATCACAGACAGTTCACTCTCAGCCAGATCCTTATCTGGTCACAATGTAATGGCAAAATTCAGCTCTGGGCACATAAACTTGATTTAGTATAACTGTTAGACCATAATTTTATTCAGGAAAAACATTAAGAGTGAGGCATTTCTGTTATGAAAAGAAGATAAAAATCACAACGTTAGTTTAATGACATAGCAGTTTAAAATCTTCCTCAGAGTTCCTGGAAAGTCCACATGAAAGAAAAAAAAATAAAAATTGGAAGAGGAGCTTAAGGAAAATCTGGAAAGGAGAATCTCTAGAAAAGCTGAGTCACTGCTCAACTATAACATGTGTTTGAACAAATGAACTCTTTGCCTACTTCTCACACATACAGATTATATATAACTCCAGGCACCTTATAGATATAAACAGAAAACCTTGGGTAAAAGAACAATAAAGTGAGAAGGGTAGTTAGTGCCCCACTGTGCACCCAGAACTGAATCACTAACATGGAAACTGCCTCCCAGTTACCATTAGTGGGACTGGAACTGGGTCTTACTGAGGTCCTTTGACTAGCCATTGCCATTATGATGGTGCAGTGAGGTAGATGAGCCCTAGACATATGTTTATCTCTACTCCAGAGAGGGTTGTCTCCAGCAGAAGGATAAAGCAGACAGCTGTGGGGATAAGTTCTTAAACTTCTGCAGCCAGATTAGTCTGCACTTTAACCCTGAATTACTCCAGTCTATTTAGAAGACAACCCCACTTTGGTTTCTCTTAGAAACATGCCATTTCTGCATTCTTCCTACTGTTTTCCAGGAGAAAGCAAATTATTTTACATTAAGGATGTATGGAGATGCTCCAGGATCAAGGGAAATGCATTGAACCCAAAAGTTTTAGAGGAATGCAGAGGAATCTTTCCACTTAGTCTATCACAATGAAAATAATCTAAAGAAAAAGTGCACGTTCAAAATCAAGTGAAAGCTCAAATACACTGCAGACAAAATGGAGACACAGGCAGAAGTCCGTATACTTGGAGAGGGATGCTCTGAGCACTTTGCTAAGGCTTTACCACAGCATTTGCCTGACAGTTACCCTGAAAAGCCAAATTCACCCTGAGTATTTACAGTCCCTTTCTCTGTAGTTGCATGCAATTGCATCCTAGGGATCACAAGACCTGTGGCTGCATCAGCAGCAAATATTTGAGATAATTAGGGAGTACGCTGGAAAAAATGAAAGGTTTTTTTGCATTATTTCCAAACATCCCAAACACAAACCTTTCAAAAAGGTAACTAGTGACAGCTCTACAATTTGTTTTCTAGTGAGAATGCATCCTCACTATGTAGTCAAAGCTATTAAGGAAAAAATAATAATTTGAATTTAAAATGTATAATTTCAAATGCATACACAGATTCAATTTTATTTTTTTGTCCTTTCAAACTATTTCAAGTTTTCTGAGGCACACCAAGGAGCAAAGAACTGAAGGCAGCTCTGCTGTGTATCGCTGCCATCTAGTGACCTATCTCTGAGAATGGGACTCCAACATCAGCAGAACCGTATCAGTAATGCTCTGCTTATACTCTTCATTTCAGTGTTAGCAGAATGGTAAAGACTATTTCAGTTCACAGCTCCTAGGGTGCTGTATAGGTCTTTAAAGTAAAGAATAAATTTCAGTTAACGTGGTGGTATATGTGTAATCATATCACAGTAATATTTATTCACTTTACATAACTGCTATAAACTACCTGTAGGAGAATGGAGGGGGGAGGGGCGGGGTTGGAGTTTTTTGTTTGTTTTTTCAGGGGTTTTGGGTTGGGCTTTTTTTTTAGAGAGTGAGGATTTTTTTCTGTGAAGACAAAGTTACACGCATCAGAAAAATGGTGATATTATTAAAATATAATTAACATCCACAGACTTCATTATTTGCCTGTGACATTGCATTAAATGAGTTTCAACAGCGTGCACAAGAGTGGACATTATAATCACCCTGTTTCTCTTGGTTGCTTATGATAAGCTTTCCATGAGGACTTGATTATGAAAAGCTTCTGACAATGACAGTCATTTAGGAAATGTAAGGGCAAGTTCTGCCACAATAATATTAAGAGGGCATATATCTGAGCTGCAGAGGAGAGGTCCCATTCACTCCATGAAACACCACAGTGACACCACCAGCCTGCTCTGAGCACTCAGGCTAGCACAACCAAGTCAGACCTCTCTGGCCCAGAATTGACAGTATAGGTCTGAATAAAGAAAGATTTGAGGGACCCCAAAATTTCAGAGGCAGCTATGCAAGGAAAAGGTAGATTTGGGAGAAGGGGTAGAATGTGAGATGCAGGCTGATAACACATAAGAGCAATAAATGTAATAGCCGTAGCCTAATACCACAGCCCAGACTCTATCTTCATTTATTTTATGCTCTAGACTTCTGGGAGGTATCACACAGTCCTGTATAGGGCTGAAAGTAATTTACAAGCCTATGGCAAAGGCCAAAATCAAGTAAACCTATATGAGACAGAGTGTTCCTAACAGGGAAACTCATAAAGGTATATTGGAAAAAAAAAAAAAAAAGCAAGCTATTCAGCATATTAGACAGCCCATTCTCTAAGGAGGTCATTGAAGTCAAATAAATTTCATAGGTCTTTCCTATGCAATAATTTAGGTGCAGTTAATATGCCCCAGAATACCAATAACAACTAGATGCAGAGGTCATTTATTCACATTTTATTAATAGGATCTTTATGAGATGCAGGCTTCTTCTTCAAGATCCACCCCATGCCTACAACTCAGAACATCAATACCATCCAGAAACCCACCTCAGTGCAATCATCCAGTTCAGACAGCTGGCTGAGCAATATGAAGTTAGCAAATGTCTTTGGGACATACTCAGCCCTCTGACTCCATCTCAAGCCAAAACTAACTTCAGACTTGCTGGGAGAAGAAAAAGGCTGCCTTCCCCCAGCCATGAGAGGTTTTCATATGAAGTATGGTAGCATCGTGTTTCTTCTAAGTAGTAACTCAGTTCAGCTTAATGCTCATTTCTACCTTGCCTGGGGTTCATCATTTCAGTAACACAATGAAGGTTTTTGTTCTGCATACCTGGACCCGACAAAGCTTTCTGATATTTCACGACACGTGATAAAAGCAGATCAAAAATTAGTATAACAAAACACGTAATTGGTTAATTGACTATATCCCCTGCCCATAGCATGGATTTTACTACTATTTCAACTAGGGTGGCTTTTCAATGAACTTGAGATATTGAGTACACAAGACAAAAATATTGCCACACAACTGAATACAGAAAAGTCAAGCTCTCTTGTTGAAAAATATCCACTCACAGCAGTGGAGGATGAAAGTCTAAAGGCCTCATACCATCAGCTGATGAGTGCTTCATTGATCCAGAAGGTTTCCTTTAAAGTCCACCTACACAACAAATACTCAGAGCAGTTATACTGGTGAGTGCTGCCAATCTCATCACTTCAATAACCAGCTTAGAAAAATTACTTTCAGAAATCACATAGATAATAATGGAGAATTCTGTTTAAAAAGTCAGTAATGTGATTGATCCAGCTGGACAAAAAGCTTGAGAAAATCAAACAACATTTGGCCTGAACGTCTGAAAAGTCACCATTTCACATTAATATTTAGGATTTCTCAGTTTTCATTTTTAAATGTTAAAAGAGTTTTCTCAGAGCGTTCAGAAATTCTGCTTATGTACACATTAGGTTTTAAGGAATACTTTTCAGTTCAATGCAGCACTCTTCTCATAAAAACACCCCCTCCACCCTGCCTCTCAGTGATTTCCAGCGAGCTCCTACAGCTTGTTTCCTCCAAATTACCATCATTCTCCACCCCCGCCTACCACCCATTAGGAGCCTGATACAGATATCAAATATGGGGCATAATGGGCATTAAATGAAGACCTCCCAGCTGTCTCCTGACAGTTTCATTGCATAATGGAGACCTTTGCATGTCTTATTCACAACATAAAAACCAGCAAAACTATACAATTCCAGACTGCAGATAAAAAAACCAAAATCCTATGATATATTTGGGGGGGCAAGTTGGGGTCTTCACTTATTTTCATACATAGACAGTCTTATTAGGCTTGCTTTGGTGCTTCCTAAAGGTGTAATATTTTATTTCTTAACAGTAATTCTTACCTTCTTTCTTGCTGAAAAGTGATAGTTCACTTTGAAAGCAGAGATTTATACTTCAGACTCTTCATTTAAACCTTATGTAAAGAAATAAAATCTTTATGTCCACACATATTTGAGCTCTTACCTTCATACATTTATAGCGTGTTACATTTCCCAGCTTTCCCATATTTAATGTTTTACAGCCTGTTCTCCAGATTCAGGTAGTAAAAGGCTTGAAGGCCAGAAAACAGGCAGCAGCTCACTATTTTAATTAGAAATGAATCAACACAGAGATCTCTAAACTCTGCAGTTGTACAGAAGTACTAGCTAAACCTCTCATTAGAATAAGAGAAATCTGACCTATGACTTCCACTAAAGTATTTTCATTTGGAGAGTTTAAAATCCTTTAAATGAATCTTTGTTGGGCCATATGTTGTCTCACCAGTATTTAGAAATAACACCACAGGGAAAAAAGAACAAGAAAGGGAAGGAACCATACGTTAAATAGAAAAAGGTCAGAAAAAGGAGAAATAAATATTCCTGCATTCAAGAAGGCTTCACTCCCACTCCATTCAGCTCTGCATCTCCCAGCCAAGATGTGTGACATTTTCCACGGAAGGCAGCACAGTTGTATTGGTATTTAGCTTGCATCTGACAAGCATTTGCCCATGCATTTCAAAGAATCACAGAATATGCCAAGTTGGAAGGGACCCACAAGGATCACAGAGTCCAACTTTTACCGCTGTGCAGGACACCCCAAGAGTCACACCGTGCGCCCAAGAGCATTGTCCTCATGTTTCTTGAACTCATACAGGCTTGATCCTGTGATCCCTTCCCAGAGGAGCCTGTTCCAGTGTACAACCACCCTCTGGGTGAAGAACCTTTTCCTGATACCCAGCCTAACCCTTCCCTTACTCAGCTTCATGCCATTCTCTCAAGTCCTGTCACTGGTCACCAGAGTGAAGAGATCAGTGCCTGCACCTCCACTTCCCCTCATGAGGATGTTGCAGACTGCAGCAAGGTCTCTCCTCAGTCTCCTCTTCCCCAGGCTGAACAAACCAAATGCCCTCAGCTCCTCCTCAGAAGGTTTCCCCTCCAGACTCTTCACCATCCTTGTTGCCCTCCTTTGCATGCTCTCTAACAGCATAATGTCATTTTTATATCGTGGTACCCAAAACTGCACACAGCACTCAAGCTGGGGCTGCACCAGTGCAGAATTTGCTCATAAGAGGAAATTGTCAAAAAGAACTTATTAACAACATTTCACAGCTTGTGGAGTCTGACAACCCCTTTATGTCCTTCCCACTTTCATCTCCATGTGCTCCACTCGTTTTTTTCCCATTTCACACTAAATTTACTAAAACACGAAACAGCGTACAGGAAAAGATCATCAGTTGAGGACCTCAGGACAATTTTACTATACCTTTCCCTTTCTCCAAAGCAGGACTAAATATCACTCTGCAATACACTTCAAATGTTTATCTAATCCAGAAGTGTTGCCTGTCCCAAAACAAGCTCCAAGGTCTCTCACACCTGAGGGCAAACCTTGCTGGTACTTCCCCCAACTCACTGGATACACGGCAGGAGCATCCTCCAACACGTACATTCCTGGTACACCAAAGGACTGCCTTGCAGGTGCACCAACACCCCACAGTGAACACACTGAAGAAAAATTGGGAAGTGATCATCACAACCTGGGTCTTGTCCATGAGTTAATGGCTCAGAAACTGGGTAAGCAAGAGCTGACAGAAACTGTATGAATTATTCTGGCAAGCTTTGTCTGGCCCACAGCCTGCAGGCTACTCTTCAAAATACTTTGCTAAACTTTTCCTTCAGTTGTTCCATTTAGATCACACTTTCCAAACCTCTTGTACCTGTTGTTATCCTCTCTTATTCCCTCATTTATCTCCTTTTCTTTTTTTTTTTTCCAGATTACACCATAAAAACATGGATGCAACACTACCACTGATGCCAGCTGACCATGGCAATTACTGTTCACAAGTTATTCTTTCAGATACTTCTGAAAGGCTCCCCCTCTGCAACAGGATGGTAATATTGACTATGGCTCAGCCTTCAATCTGCCGATTCCTAGATCCTGCTGTGTGCTCCTGCTCACCAGAGCATTATGCATGGTTGTGCATCAGGTTTATGCATGAAACTATATTTCTTACATGAATTCCTCAAGTTTCTGCAGAAATCCAAGTGTAAAGCTGGGATGAAATCTCAAATAGTCAGGATTCCAGGTGTGACTTGCAGCAGTGGCTGCCTCTAAGCAGCAGCTCTGCTGTTCTTCACAGTGCACATCAGAGCCCAGAGCTTTGGCTCTCCCAGGCTGTGAGAATGGCAGAGAACAGGATACCTCACTCCCTAACCCTTCATCCAAGGCTTCTTCTAATGGAAACCAGGGGATACAGACCACTGGGGAAAAGGATCTGCTGTCTTCCAAAAGTGGGGTGCTCCATGGGGCCCCATTTTAGATGTTACCAGCCAGGCTATCCATTAATATTATCACAAGATACTATGCAGGCCAAAAGGTGAAATACCAAGAACCACCTACAGCTCAATATCTTGAAGTGTGACTGAAGCCTTTGTACCTCTTGGCCAGAACACCATTCCATGGTCTCAAAGCCCAGCCTCTGATAGAGAGAATTAAATCTTATTTCCAAACATTTATTTTATGATAGAGGGATTTATCCTGCGTAGACTTACTCTGATGTAAATCCCTGCCTCTGATTGACCAAGCAAACTTCTGTCAGCAGTCTTTCAGAATTACAAGTCTCCTTTCCCACATCCTGCCTTGACAAGAAGGAATGGAGGAGAGCAGAATTTCTTTTGGTATGGGCAAACTCTCTGTACTCCATGTATTTTTGCTTTGGATGCCTTGCAAAATTCAAAAAAGTTAAGATTCCACATAAATGCATATAGGTTTTGGAGGCAACAACTTAGGATGGCTTGACACAGGTCAGCCATGGATTTGAGCAGACTGACAGAGCATGTAAGAGGGGCTACAAGGAACATTCTTCCTCTAATTGAAACTCACACTGACTTCTGTATCGTGAAGTATTACAGAGACAGGAGGCTACTGAATCCAGTGGGGATACTGCCTAGGAAGTACAAGGAAGAGATGAGTTCTGGCCCCTTTCACTAAAAGCAGTGAGCAAGCTGTGCTTCTCCTCTGAACAGGGAAGGGTAACACAGGTCCCTGCCTGGCAGGCTCTGAAGTGAAACCCTTCCTTTGAAAGTGCAGATGCTACAGGGAGTCTGATGGAAAATCCCTTCATCAAACCAATCCCTGTGAGTTTCCAAGGAGTTCCAAACCTCACTGGTCTGTCAGAAATGATGCCTAGATATTGCTAAGTTTTTTCTAGAAGGATGCAGAGAGCCAGCTCTATGTCTTTGGCAACAATCATTGAACCACCACAAAAAGTTGCCTTTTTTTTTTTTAATGGAGTATTTATACGAATATTGTCACTGCTATTCTCTTCCAAAAACTCAGTTTGAAACAGTGTTTCAATCTCAGCCTATAAAATTCCAAAAAACGAGAGGAAAAAAAAAAACTAAACAAAAAAAACCAAACAAACCAAACCAAAACAAACAAAAAAAACCCCAAAACACATAAATCTGTATCATATGATGAGCTAACCCATCACACGAAACCTCTCTCCACATGACAAGCTGTCTGAGACATACTACTATATATACATAGTAAAAACTGTGGGAAGCTGCGATCCAGAGAAGTGCTTATTTAGTTTACAGAGTTGGAAACTTCGTCTTTATTCAGCTGAGGTTTTATGCAGCCTAATGGTCCCTCAACTCAACACACAGACTTACACATATTCCCCAGCATAAATTTCTACAAGCTCCAATTACCATATGTAACTACACATGTTGGAATAACCAGAGCAAATTTTTCGCAGAGTATGGCTACTGTGTGCTGAGTGAAACTAGAGTCTTATAATCAATAAATGCCAGTCCTGCAAAGCCAGAGAGGAAAATCATCTTCACAAGCTATTAGTTCACAAAATTAGGTAAAAAGAAGAATGTATAAAAATGAGAATAAATGTATAAAAATCAGGATGCTGTTCAGCATGCCACAAGCTTTGTGTAAGCACAAGGCTGTTAGATCAAATATAACAATAAACTACAATGGCCAGCAGCAGGACATGTTGCCAGGAAATTATAATTAAAAGTGCATTTTGACCCCAAAGAAAGCTGATAAAAATATATTACTTTCTAAGGGAAAACAAGCTTTCTATTCTCCTGTACCTTTTAACAGCAGCATTTGATTTAGCAATAAACTAAAAAAAAAAAGTATGTTCAGACCCCAAACTATTAAGAATGCTACCAAAACATTTACAGTTCTAATATCATATGACTGCCCTAAAACCTCCTGCCTGTCCCATTATACATTACAGGAATTCACAAAGTTACAACATAAGGGTAGTGGTCCAAAATATACTGTCACTGATTTCTGAATTTCCTCATAGCAGCTTCACTGACAAAACCAAACATATTATTGCCCCAAAGTTCAAAAGAACAACTCAGACCTCTCTCACTGAGTTTGTCCCTGAGGTCCCCACAGAACAGCAGCTATCCTGACTGAGAAGCTTGAAATTCACATGCAGAGGATGCTGAGATCACCAAAATCACTGCCTCCCACTGAAATCAATGTTTTTCTTTAATTTTCAAGAAAAGCAGACTTTCCACCCTTACATTCATATGGAAAAAACTTATGGGTTTTTTTTATTCTTAGGAATAGATAATTTATTAGTATTCTAAAATAATTGTTGCAAAAATCCATAGAATTAAAAAATGAGCATCTGTTCTACATAACTTTTTAATTGTCCTATGGAAATGTGGAAGCAGCATATCTTTTCCTGTTCATTTTTATAGGTTGGTCCATAATTCATGCAGAAAGATTATCATTTTCTATTAAATGCCACAGCACTTTTTCACACAGGAGTCTTATTCTTTTCTCTGTGCTCATGTCTTATTTGAGGAGGGGAGTGTTCTGCAGCCAAGTCTCCATTATTTGCTTTGGACAGTCAGTTTTGCAGCTGAGTCCATAAGGTTTCTCCACATAATTATTAAGCATGTCTGACTATTTTAGTGGTGGGCGGACAATTATATATGTCCAAACTTTCCTTCCAGATAATAACAAAACTGCATGGATGGCAAACCTGTTATATGAACCTCCAAATTAAATACCCAACATCATATCAATTCCTCGTCTGAAACACCCTGCTGGGCAGCACACATGGAAATTACCTTATTTGAAAGAAAGAGCTATTCAGCAGGGCAAATATTAACACTATCTGGCATGAAAATCTTGCTTTG
This sequence comes from Margarornis squamiger, assembly GCA_035222235.1. NCBI lineage: Eukaryota > Metazoa > Chordata > Aves > Passeriformes > Furnariidae > Margarornis > Margarornis squamiger. Next base: position 6,149,306 of record JAWWTY010000123.1, read on the forward strand.
GCATAGGTTTTAGTTCAAGAAAGAATAAACAGTGACACAAGGAAACCTCCCAGTTGAATACATTAATGCTAGTTAAAGACTGTAAAAGGTGAAACCTCCTTCCAGGACCTTTTGTTCTTTAGATAGCATGTGATTTACCTAAAGCATATTCTGTTTCAGCCATTAATTCAAAAGCATTATCTTAAGTATCATTAAAAAAGCATCAACCTCACTCAAACTATATTTTTTACCTGAATCACCTTGTGTACCTACATTAGCCTTGAATGCTGTTTCCCACTTTCTGTGGGTTTATTACAATACTACATATATTTACTTTCTGTCCAGTTTCTCATAGTGACAGTAGTTCCCTCTGCTGCATTTAGAGCAAAACTAATGATCGCTGTAAAAGAGTATATTTCAGATATGTACCTACCAAACTAAAGACTCCCAGCAAATTAAAATGCTCATGAGGTCAAAAGTCTGATGTCCCCCCCAGTCACTTGCAGTCAGCTCTTCCTAAATGCAATCTTTCTATTAAAGCTATACATTTTATGATTGTTTCTGTATGTATCAGGATGTGTTTGGCACTGCAGTCTGCAAAAGAGAATTTCCTGTTTACAAACTCATATTCTGTCCTGAATTTGAACGCATTCTTGAACAAAATCCTTCCACACAACTCCTCATCTTATTTCAAATAGGAAAGCATTTTGATGAACATTTTTGCTTTAAGTTAACAATAATTATTGCAACAGTTTGACCCCTTCTTTTCTTAAAAAAATAAGAAACAAAAGAAAATATATTGACAAATTAATAACAAAATAAGGATATTACAACATAATATACGAATATAAACAACTTTATAGATCTGAGAAGTCCTGTTTAGGTCAGTGAGGCAACTCTACCATGTATTTGGCCATGGGTAAATGCAGCAAACCCACAGCTTTTGTTTGTCAGGTTTCTCTCGACAGCTGTTAAGCATCATTCACGTAAGTCCGACTTTTTGTTATATTTATAATAATCCATACATTATTTTAGACAAATGACTCATGGAATTATGCAGAGACATTAATTTACCTTATTTTCCCATTTCAACATATTCAAAACACAAACAGTCTTTATTCTTTTATTTCCTGTATGGTCATGGAAGAACATGCATTAGTTATGGTCTCACAATATAATCATATAAGTTCAAAGTTAAAATGTGTTACATTCATGAACCCAAGTATTTATTTCTGTGAAGGAAAGGTGGCAAAGTCACAAGGATAGAAATTAAGGTGAAATAAAGAAATACATGATAAGGAGTATGGTTGTGTCACCCATTTACCACTTAAAACATTGACCTGGAGTTGGTCCTGAGAGCCACAGGAGAACTCAGTCCCCCCATCATCGATTTCCACACTCCTGGCTTGATTGCCCAAATTCCTAGTTTATTTGCCTGAAAAAAATCCAACTTTGCTCTCTTCAATTTAATTATTTCTGACTTAGAGCAGAATAAAGGATTTATTATCAAGTTTACAAGGACACTTGGATGTAATCCAGTCACAAGGCAATCACATACCCTTGGCCCCTGGTAATCCCTTCTAGCATCGTGCTAAAATCCTAAAGTGCTGAATACATTATTCAGGTCTAAAGTCAGCTTATTCAGAGAAATGTTGTATGTAGTTATTTACATAGACATTATATCACCCAGAACATCTACCAGGTACAGAGCCTCTTATTTTGCTAGTTATGAATTTGTAATCCTAGAAACCTGTTTCCTAAAACTGTTAAAAATTATAGTGACAGTTGCCAAATGATGTTAACCTTTATTTAATATTCATATTTCTGAAAATATAACAGCCTCAGATGTGTTCCAGAAAACAGCCACTGAGCTAAAGGCTCAACTGAGTAATTTTCTGTAATACAGAAGAGGGGTTGGACATAGTTTCAATAGTGCTTCATATAATGGTCCTTTATTCAGAAAAGCAAATAATTTTTGTGTTTGCAACCTCATCACTTGAATGAATAAGTATTATAGAAAATCTATCCAGTTGTGTGGGTGCTATGATGGAAGTAAAGCCACTGAGCTGAAGGCTTTATTTATATGTTACAGGCAGAATCCATATCTGACATGTATTGCACTTCTAAACCTGCTGTGGTGAGGCTGCACAAGGAACAATAAAGCTAATCAAAGCACAGTAGGGCAATACTACTCAGATTTATTGGGACCTGAGTAACTTGTCTTGCTTCTTCACATAAAGAGAATCTATGACTAAACCTAACGTTTGATGTACTGTTGATTATAAAGTACTCAGTTAAAAGACAGCTATTGCCAGCAAGTTTCAACTTGCTCCTTGGGATCCATAACTCCACTAAGAAATACTTAAAGGCCTGAAAATTGAAAGCTGATGAAAAACCATGAAGTGACACAGCTTTTGGCAGGACCAGTTGCTCAATACTTATGGAGCATAATCCCTAATAATTTAAATTAAATATTCAACAAGAATGAATCTGCATTAGATCATCCACATCGTATCCCTACGTACCCTTTACATGGGATGTTCTGGGAGGAATCTTCTGTGGGAAGCACAGTTCAAATTCCATGGGGAGGAAAGCAGAGCCACAGCCCAAGAATGGGAGGCAGAGCAAGCCAAATTAATATCTTTTAAAATCCACACATGTTTGGCAATCAAATTGCACATTAACATTTTCAGGTGCAATTTCTTTTGCTTTGCAAATACCTCAGTAACTACAATAAAACCCCATGAGCACCTCAGCACAGGAACCATTGCTGTGAGAACCCATCTTTCTGACTGAGCTAATCCTTCAGGAACGTGATCAGAGGCACAGAGGACACCGCTAAACTGGGAACCTTTGGCTGTTGCCCTCTGCCACTTTAATTGCACCAATAAAAACTGACGATCCTCACCTTTTCTCTGCAAGATATGATGCCTTCATTCCAGATGCTTGTAAGTGGGGTGAGCAGAAAGGATGCTCTCTGCAAATGTTCCTTTTCATTTGACAAGTGTTCATTTTGCAAGGGGCTGGAGTGATCAAAGATGCCATTCCTAACAAATCCATCAAGCTGCTCTCTTTCCAAGAGGCAGTAGCTAAATTCCATGAGTGCTCCCAGCCCATCTCACTGAAGGGTACCACAGGCTGCTGTAACCCACACCATCTGAAAGTCTTTTACACAGCTACAGACTGTCAACGTGTGACAACAGTCGTAGTCTTAACGAGGTCAGGCAGGTCAAAACCTAGCTTACATGAAATCAATCAGGATTTAGAAAACAGAAATGAAACTGTCACTCCTCAAAGGGTTGATCTAAAAGATATACTTAATTTGTAAATATATAAAGTCATGTATCTATTCAAGAGGATAAAGCTCCTTGCAAACCATTGCTGTAACAACTGCTTTGCTTTAGACTGCTAAGTTGTGCTATCATGCAAGAATGTAATTGTCAGAGCACTTACCATGTGGGAGATCCGAGTTGTTTGCTTTTACATCTGCCACCACCCATGAGAATGATCGAACTACCAGACTCCCGAAAGGGCATTCTTCAGCCTTTTAGTTGAATCACTACTCTGTTTTCCTGTAAAATATGAGTCTGACTGATCCAGAAAATAAAGCATACAAGAGACCATGCTTCTAAAGTCTAATAGTTATGTCACTTACTAAGAAAGGGACAGCATTGGTTCTGGCTCCAAGACTTTTGCCTGTATTTCACATCACCGCATAAAATATATAAACACTACCTAATACCTTCCACCACTTTTCCTTTAAAAGAAAATAATTATTTCTGTTCAATTCTTTGAGAGAAAAGGTATTCTCAGAAACCCAGACTGGATATGCACCCACACAAGTCAAAGCTTCCTCCTGAGAAAGGTGCCTAAATCTCAGAGGGTGATTAGAACTGGGCAGAGTCTTCTGTATTTTGGTGTTCTGCATCTTCCTATTAACTATCTTGAAGCATCTCCTTGAAGCATCAACACATACCCCTTCTGACACACCTTCTCTGCATATGTCCCCCAGGACACCAAGGCATTCAGCATTTGGATTCTGGAATCCCCTTTGTGACCAGATGCTCAGGGGTAACAATTCTCACCTCTATAGTGGATCTCTGCTACTTTAAAAAAAGCCTTCTGCACTCTCCAGAAAATAAAACAAACACGCACATATTTTAGCAGCCAGGTTCTGGATACCTACTTTCCTCTAGATTTGTATCTTCTGTCTTTTCCTCCTGCCTCTTGTTCCCTATAGCTTCCCTCCTCTTCTAGTCAGTCCTCCCAGCTATTTTATCAGATAGGCAAGCAGCATGTGTGATCATTTTAGCCATGCTGATGAGCCAGGCAGCCAGATTTACTTATGACTCCTTACACCAAGAGTAGCCAGGCTTTCCTGCCTTCTCTTGATGGAAGCATTCAGTAGGAGTCCATGGACCCAGCAATTTAAAATTTCTAAACCATTAACTCTTGCCAAATCTAGCTGAATTTACCAGCAGATTCTGAAGTTTTTGGAGACTAACACATAAATCTACATATGGACAAAGATTTTCACTCCCAGAGGATCAGACTTAATATTTAATAAGGAGATTTGGCTGGGGTGGAGGAAGAGAGAAATATGAATTAAGCAAATAGCTGGACATTTCTAAAGATGAGATTACAGCATTTACACTGTAACCCTGAAACAACCAACTCAATAGCATGGTCTCTGCACAGAAAAAAACTATGTCTGTGTGAGCAAAGAAGGGCCATGGAATGAGTCCAAGGCCTGCCATGTCAGCCAGGCTGCTAAAATCTCAGCAGTGACACCACTTTGGGCTGAGCACTGCAAGACAACACCATAAGGACAGGCATGAGCCTTAACAAGAAACCCTTTCCCAGGGGTACTTTGGATGCACACTCTCTGCTGTGAGTGTGCCTTAGCTGTACTCACGCAAACCAGTTGGCTTCAGGACCAGAAGACAAATCCTGAAGCTTTGTATTTACTATGTAGAAGTAGCCAGAGAAACTGAGACAATGTCATGTGTTAATGTTGGCCCAGCTTATTCACGGAGGATAAGTAGGGAGAGCACAGCTCTGTCCACCACTGGAGCCCTTTGGCTTTTCCCAACATGTGGCTCTGAGCCTGCATTGCCATGCAGACAGACAACATTCATAGTTCCAGGAATTCAGTGTTCCCAAATCTTGAACTGAAGTGCTCACGGTAAAGCGTGCATTCAAAATATCCCTCTTAATGATCTAATGTTTTTCCATAATACAGGGACTGTTAAATCCTTTTATTTTTTTCTTTTTCAATCCTCCTGTAAAAAACTGAGATTCAAAAACTTGATGACAACATTAACAGGGCCCCGTAAACAGCAATTTCTGTTGCCCATAGGAGCTAAATCAGTGCTCTGTGAATTCAGTCATGAACTGGAGGGCAGGAACAGTAACAGGAGTTAGTCAGAGATCCTTAGTCCTGGAGTTGAATTTTTTTCCCTCCACATTTTACAGGCTGAACAAAATTGGCAAAATATAGATACAGAAACACACGTGCACCCAAATATTTCCATAAATATCAATACACATATAAATATTAATATGTTTACACAATAGTTGTACTATTATATATCCCATTTCTTCTACATATGCTGAGTATAAATACCTAAATACATATGTGAGTATTTCTTTAAGTTTGTTCAGACATATGCACATACACAACACAGATAAAATACGTTAAATACCAGTTGGAGAGCTGTTCACCATACACACCCTAAAATACTTTGGCAAAAGTACTCTTAAGGATGCAACTGGAACAGTAATCTGCTAGAAAGCACCCACAAGTGTTGGCCTGACCTTGTGTTTCTCTGTCTAAGCCTATACTAAACACACAAAACTCCCACAAAAGCCAACATGAGCTTTGGGTAAACTTTTATACAGAAGTAACCCTTTATGAGTGTTTCAGGAAAAACAGAGCATGCTTTGGGTCATTTTCAAGAGTGAAGGACAATCCCTCTATCTGACATGCTGAATTCTATTCTAATTCTTCCTGGATTTTTATAAATAAAAGCTTTCACAGAATAAAAAGTAGAACGTGGGGTCAGGTAATTACTTTCTTCAGCCCTCAGTCACATTCAGAAATTAAAAGAATGCAGCTTATTTCAAGACCTTCCAGCTTTCCTCTACAGTATCCACTTTTTCAAGCTGACCTTTTCTTTAGGTTCCAAGCTCCTATTCCCAACACACTTCATACTTTTTACAGATGAATTCAGGAGCATATTGGCTTTCTGGAAGTTTCTATCTTTTAACACTATCTAGCCTGATACCAGGTTAGAATTGGAAATACTTCCCTCCTTTCCTCTGATTGTACTCTGTAGTCCACTTGCTATAAGGACACTGCAACCAATTCCCTTCCCTTCAGGTGAATGTCTAGCTTTAAAATTTGGGTCCACTAGTTCACTCTTGCTATAAGGTCTTTTCTCCTCTCTTCATACAGCCTGGACTTCAATTGTCATAGAGTAGTGTTGGTATTAAAAGCTTTAACAATAACTACGGGGATAGCATTAACTATTTATCTTAAGATAAATACCTCTGGATTCATCTTACTGAGCCCACTATGCTGCAATTTTATTAGCATGATTTTTAATTCTCAGTTATATATAGTTCCACTGACTATCAGTCTGAACCTTTCTGAGTGTCCTCTTATTTAATTATCATCAACTGATAACAGCAGAGAACTTTCTACAACATCTTTCCCACAAAACGCAGCCCAGACACTTTATCAACAAACTCTTCAGTCAGCGGTGACAATTTCTGTAAGACAGATAAAACCTCCTGCTTTTTGTAACTCTGTGTTTACTAACTTTTGAAATATGCCCTAACTGCTCCTTTCCAGTCCCTACAATAAGGCATTAAGCTAAATATCAAAGTTCCTTGGGAAATTAAGCAATTCAAAAGCGTGGCACTGTAACCATACATATGCAACATATTAGAAAAAAAAAAAAAAGGCCATATTTCTCTTGCAAAATAAATAGTTAAAGGACATAAAACCTCACAACCATTTTGAATTAAAACCGATGATAGCTGAGTCTAGGGAATTTTGTCTTCTGACAAGCAGAGCACTTTTATTTGAGGCTTTTAATCAGAAAACTGTAAAGGTGGGGGAGAAGCAGCTGGGCATTTCAGAAAGGGAAGGAGAAGGCTCATAAATTAACCAGTTGGCACAGTCCTAACTATAGTATCACGAACAGTGCTGTTATAATATTATTGCTGTAGGTTAATGTGATCTTTTATACAGCCTTTTTTCCTTCCACAGTAGCCCATTTTCAGGAAGTAAAATGGTTTCATTTGAATTGCAAATCCCAACACATATATAGTTTGATTCTTTTGGAGCAGGATGAGTGACAGTGGTATATTAGAGTTAACAAACCTTACCCACTTTTAAATACATTTCTGGTATTGAGAGCTAACAGAGCTGAAATCTGAATGGGTAAAGGCTCTCCTCTGGCATTCATTCCTTTATTGGAGCCTTGAAAGGACCGTATGGAGGGAACCTGATAGAAATTTCATGTCACTGCTAAATAGAACTCAGTCCAAGGTAGGAAAATAAAAGGTTAGGTCTGTCGTCTTTTATAACATTTAATTCCTGGGGCCACTGCTTTCAAAACTGAAACTAGGGGCTGTGCAGCCTCTTTGATTCAACTGGTCCCTCAGTTTAATGGACTACAGGCCTTGCAAAATTGCTGAATCCAATCTTTTGAAAGATTCTGTGCTTCCTGTACAGTAATCCATTAGTGCGGGTGGCAGCAACAGAAGATAAAGAAAAAAAAGGAAGCTTCAGGAAAACATGCAGTGGGAAGTAGATAATAGTCTCCTTCCAAAAGTCCTGCACTTGTGAAGCTGTTTTTAGGTCTAGTATGGAAGCTTAACCCACATATTGCCATTAGGACTAAATAGTTCTGTTAGCATCTTTATCTTTTCCTATTTCTCCCCTTCCTATATCAAAACTCTGTTTAGAGACAGAATTATCTGTTTATAGGCAGAATTTAAGACACATTGGGAATACAAGAAGCAGCAGGATTGCATCTTAGAAAGAAGAATCTCACTATCTCTTGCCTATAAAAGGTTTGGGTAGGGTGCAGTGGCCCAGTAGTTGTGCTCATCAAGCAGGTATCACAGAGACAAAAAACTTGAGGCATACCTTAGACATTCAGGCATACAACAGCCAAACCACACAAAAGTGACAGAACAAGACAGAATTAATTTCCTAATCTTGTTTTTAAAGAAAATGCCAAATCAGACTGGGATATACAAGCACATTTTTATAGGGGGGAGAAATCAAACATGTGGCATGTGTAAGAGGAGGAACTGTACCTGGCCAAAGCTGTGTTCAGGTGCTCTCTATGAGGAAAATCTTTGCAATATATATCCCAGTAGGAATTAAGAGTAGAATTGCTGAGTATCACCCTCAATGTGCTTCCATAATTTAAGGAAAAAATTAGCAGTAGGACAATTATAAAAATAGTCTAAATATTCTTCTAAAAATCAAGCTACCCATCTACTGAAAGTACCACAAAGTAGTGCCCTCCATACCATGGGCACAGACTCTGACACATGTGTCCCAACAAAGATGTTTCATGTTTTCATAGTTAATCTTCCATTCAGCCATTGTACTTTGATGTGCTCTGAAAGCAGAAGGAAGTTACTCAGCCACCCTTCAGGCTGCAGCAGCTGTGACACCGAGGAGAGAGACAGAGGACAGCTCTGTGTCCATGGGGTGGCAGAGACCTGCCTCTACTGGAGCCCAGTAACTTATCCTGACACTCGAACTCCAGTGTTCAACAAGAGATTTACACTCAAAAATGGTGTCCCATTGAGCTGGGAGACCTGTAAAAAGAATGAGTCATATACAGGAGCAGAAATTAATTTAAATACACCTCTACATTAGCTTAATTGAAGTGTGTCTGATCCCATGATGTTTTGATACTCATTTCAATAGATTTCAGGTCTTGATCATAAATAAAGAGATCCTTTCTATTAATTCCTGTTTCTGTAAGACTAACCCCTGTAAAATTCTTTGAACTTAACCCCTCACCATCCCTGTGATTTTAAATGCTAGCTACAGACCTAGAAACAAGCATTTTTGATGCTCTCATGCAGTCATAATAGGTCAGAAGACATCTGTACTGCATTTAATAACATGTTATCTCAGCCATCATGCATTTATTCTACCAGTTACTATAATAATCACTGTCATAGGAGCCCATCTCCCAAAGTGAGGATCAAGAATGCATCCATTTTAGATGCTGCAGGAGTGTATTTGCAACACAAGGTGAAGGCATGTACTCAGTAATAGGTGGACATTCATGCTCTCTTTACTAGAAGGTCTCTAGCCTCAAGAAGAGCCAGGGGCTTTGTTTACTACATGAACCTTAGAACCAGACAGAAAGCCAAGAAAAGTATTCCTAAGATTGCTCCTGCAAATGCTGCACGGACAACAGGTTTTTCATCCATCACTGCTTTTAAGTGTTGTCTCCACTTTTGTATTTCATGAGTTTCCAAGAGATGAATGACAGATGTAGCAAGTAGTTTTAGCTGCCTAAACAAATATTGGTCACTTCACTCATCGTCCAGTGACTAAACAGACTGAGGATGTGAAGGATGCAAGGAGAAATTCCTCTCTACATAATGTATTGTGGGTTTTGCAATATCTGAAAAAAAGACAGTCTGAATGTGAAAATCTCTTCTAAAAAGCTGATTTTCAATCTGTCTCTTTGGCAGCACAGATTGTAGAAGTTAGAGATAGAAAAGACCTTTCAAAAAATCCACATTTTTGCTAATGAAGATCATTCCTTCCAACACAGCTACCCCTAGTATACTGTTGTTCCCAATCTATGTTTATTGACCAATTTGGATGTCCTTCATGGAAAGATCTGTAACCAATATATTGAATCACACTTTTCCTCACAGTCTCCCTGACCTTTCTTATTTTCATTATTCAACTCTTCTCATAAATATCCTAAACACAAACACTTTCATTTTACTAGTTATTATTTAAAATTGAACAAAAATTGACCTGGTTAAGCAAACAAGCATTATTGGGCCACCTGTATAAAGTTGGGAATTTTTAACTCATACATTTTTTTAAAAAAAATAAATATTCATTTTGCATCAGAGGTGATTGTGTAATGTTCATATTCAAGGACTGGGAAAGACAGGGGAAGTGGCTAACAAAACAAAACCAGTTATTTTCATATAACTATATATTTACCAACTAGAAATATATTTAAAGGAAAAAAATCACCATCCAATTCATCTGATTACTTTCCACTCATAGTGCCATTTGTCTCCTTTTTGTTTGCTAAACAGGCAAAAGTTCTTTGTCACATAACTCTGAAAAAAAGGAGCTATTTTTCACTGTTTATCAGACACGTTTTATACAGTCTTATGATAATTCAGGCTATCTCATTAGGATTGAAGAACACAGATAGTGGTATGGTAGTAACAAAACCAGACAATATAATGGAAGGATTGTCAGTGGGATTTCCACACAGGAAAAGTTTCTAAACAACAAGCAAAATACCCAGCTCACTACTCATATTCATCTTATTATCTGCCAAGAAAACTGCAGTGAAATCTGAAAAAATCAGGTTTTGAAGGCAAGCTATAAACATTGCTTCCATCATGCAAGCCAGAACCCTGGGAACACTTTTTCTGTGATGTTTCATCAAATAAAAATAATTTTAAAAAATATTCAGGAAAATCAGAGATTTCTAACAAGACTGCTTCAAAGTATTGAACAACAGGCCTCTCATTTTGGCTCCTCTCTCTAATTCCTAGGCTGACAAGTGAATCTGGTGAATTAATGCTGGAGATGTGAACAATAAACACTCTGGGCCTTTTCTATCGCTCCAGTGATGCAAAGCCTAATTAGGTGGTTAACTAGGCATATGGCTACTTTGCATCATTGTCGAACCAGAAAACATCTGACGTGCACACTGCTCCTAGAAATTTAAAAGCAATGAAATTGTGGGAAGTTAATCTTCCTAGATGCCAATAGCAAATAGCTGGGGTTGTAGAGATGTGGAGAACATTGCAGGTTTTTCTTTATTTCTTATAAATATCAACAGTATAAGCAGAAAACTGAATATATACAGTGACTAGGTTTTATTGCAATATATACAGTGACTATTTTTTATTGCAGACCCATAAATAGGTCAGACTCAAACAACAGAAATGTACTGAGTGAAAACCAACTACTTTAGATCAGTACTTGGCTTAGTTAACAACTAAGCAGTTACCACTTCTTGAAAACAAATTCCAGCTTTAGAAACTAACTATTGTAAATAATGCTGCAAGCTCACTGAATGTAATAACACATGAACAAAGCCTGAAAGTGTGACAACAACATTTTTAAAGGTTGAACACTGCTCACCTGCATGTTGAAAAACAATGCTTGTTTTTCAGTGTTGCAATTTTCAGGAACTAATCACCAAAAGACTAACAAACCAGAGCAATTTGTTGAGAAAATATGGCTGATCCTTTTTATCACTTGAAGCTGTAACCTAAAGGATCATTATCTTCTCTAAAGTATTCATTATTTAAATTCATTCACCAAATAGGTTTTATAAAAGTTACTTGGTCTACTGGCAATTTACAATCAAATCTTAGTGAACATTAAATATTCAGAACTCAAGCTCTTTTGAACACTGAATTTATATACTTGCTACTGGTTTTTTTCTCTGTGAAAAGATAATACTTAAAATTACATTTCTCATTCTGATTCCCTTCCCTACAAACTTGAAATCCACATTTATTGCTAATTTGGTGCAGTCTTTTTTCAATTAGCCTTATAAGTGACTGTTTCATCATTTATATTTGTTTGCTAAGAAAGTCACAGGAATCAAAAACAAAGGAGAATATGCAAAAGGAGCTTAAAATGTGAATGCCTAGGTGTCAAAATTAGCTTGTTGCAAGAAGTATTTTTAACATTTCGGAAACCACAGATCTATCCAGAGAGCTGGAAAAACACATAAATGCATCTAGCTGTTGGTTTGTGACGAAGGCTCTGGATTCTATATTTCTTATCATGGACTATAAAATTCCATCCAATTTATGATCCTTTCTTATTAACTTTTACTATTTTGATAAGAAAAAATGAGACTGGTGTCATTTAGCTCCCTGTATCAGCACTTCCAGTGGAACTTTCTATAGGCATAAGAATATAAAGAGAATAAGTCACAGGCTTTGTACCACACACTTGTTTCTGCCAAGTTAACACGATTGCACAACTTGAACTATCCATAATCTCACTCATTAGATGAAGAAGAGGCTGGCTGTGGAGTCCCACACAGTATTGCAGTGTCATAGCTGAGTATTTTCTGTGATTTGCTATATTTAATTTATCTTGGCATAAATCTGAACTGATATATATTCCAAAGCAGAGCAGAAGAGCCAGATATATGTATTTGCCCAAGTTTTCTTATTCCCAATGGATTTCACTCATGTCATATTTTTCCTAAATCTGTGTTATTTGTAAAAGGCATGGAATACTTTTTTCTCCCCTGTCAATAACATCATTTGAAAGCTAAAATAAGCTGTATCCTCTTCCTTCATCAAGTCTTATAAATTCAGGACATCCTTCCAGTACTGCTGTTAAAAATATAGCCAACTCAGCTCTTCAGGTTGCTGGTCCTTATTTTCTTAATCAAATTACTGAATCTCTCTACTTCCCTTAACCAGTGTATAATACTTCCCTGTACTAATGAGCCCACTGCAAAAGACAAGCTGGATTATTACCTCAGGCACCAACTTTCTGCATTCTGTAGCTGTCATTCTCACAGTATTGCAGGCATTACAGACTTATTTGTGATTTGGGGAGGACTAGGCTAACTATTCTAAGGCAGAAACAATAAAAAGAGCTCAAAATAAAATAAGGGAGATTGCAAATTATTTCCTCTAAGCTTTTGAAATTACATCTGTCAATATCAAGAGACAACTAATATAAAATAATGGCAAAAGCCTCCCCCTGGTTTACCAGTCAAATGGGAATTCCAGGGAATTCAATTCTCCAACACAAGGCTATTTGCAAGTAATGCAGCACAGTAGGAGAAGATTCCTAGAATAAATATTGGTGCTAAAATATTATATATCAAAAAGGAATCTACAGGATCTTTTGGGCAAGGATCACAGAAAAGACATCTTACAGATTTCAGTGTGTTTTCTGCACCTAATTGCTTCCTGTGACAGAACAAGAAATTAAAACAATCATACAAGCAGCATCCCTCTACAGACACTACTACTGCAACTCCTTTCAATGTCACTGCACAATGTAACCACTAATGTAAAAACATTCTTCTTCCTTTAAAAAATTACACGATGATAATTGGCTTCAACCAACTCTAGTCTTCATTACAAAGTGGCTGCTGTCACTTCCTCTCAGTAGGAAGGGGTCCATGTGAGATGAAGGCTGCAATTCACATTTTTGCAATAACATCTCTCCCCTTTAATGTGAAGTGATCCTCAATCATTTCATGCACATGAAAGAGGAAGTTGAAACTCCCAGCTTTTTATTGACTTTTTTATAATTAGTATTTACCTATCCCAGCTGACACATCTCCCATGTACAACTCAGAATGGTCTGTCATGAATGCACAAGCCTACCTTGTAAGAGAGCTGTATGTAATGCATAAGAGAAATGGTGCTAGCTTCCTCCCTAGAAAAGCAGAATCTGCAATATGGAATAAGGAAAATTTTAGTTCAGTGGAAATGAAAAGAAATAAATCTTATGTGCAAAAAGAGAGGATTTGTTCCTAAACTTAGAGAGTGCAGTATGAACAGAAGGCCACCCTGCACTGAAATACAAAAAAACCTTAAAGAATTTAGGTGTTTAGTTAGAAATATCTACTTCTAAATATCTTAGAAAGAAAATGTCCAGCCTGAAGCAGGATTTGGATCCAGGAAAAGGGCATTCTAAGCATCAGCGCAGTAACACACCCAGACAGAGGAGCAGAAATTCACCCCTGCAGCAAGAAAGAGCACAAAAAGCTTGAGAGGAAAACAAAACCAAGAGCCATAGAAGCAATTCTGCAAAGAGCAACGTGGGCAAGCATTCACAGGAGCCATAAGAAGTAGTTCACACTATGTCACCAAAAGCACAGCCTGTTCTGTTCTTTGTCAGTTCTCGCTCCCAGCATAGGGAGGCCACGGCCACCCACTCAGAACTCATCCCATTTTCATTCAAGCCCCAGCAGCAGCAGCAGTCCAGCTGGGATGAGTGACCACTGGGGTGATGTACAAGCCATGGACTCCCTCAGATTGGGCAAGCCAGACCCAGCCATGCCCATGCTGCCTCAGCAATGGTTGCCAGGGGCTTAGGGACAGCCCCAGATCCCCAGGGGCAGGAAAACCTCACCATGTGCTAGATGCTGCAGCAGAGAAAGGCTCCTTTGCAAAGGACTGACAGTGTCAGAAGGGGGTTTTCCTGTTGGCATTGCCCTTCCAGGGAGCGTAGACAACCAGACTTCACTGTCCAGTTGCCCTCAGCCTCAGGCTCAGTGGGGCATGGAGAACACGGCAGGATGGAGGACACAAGTGACAGTTCTGTGAAGGTGTTCTGTGCCCCAGCATTCCTGCCCTGGGCACCTCTCCTTCCGCTGTCTTCCTGGGAAGTTTGAACTTAGCTGTCTGAATCAGAAGCAAGTGGTGTGGGTGCATTATAAAGCCAAACAGTCATCTGCCGAAAATGCTCCAATTGGAGTCGAGGGTAACTGTCCACAAATGTAAGTTAAACCAAGATACTGTCCTCAGAGCTGAAAAGTATGAATTATAAAACCAAACTCTTTCATTTGCACATTTCCAAAATAAAATATTAGTTTATATCCAACACTTCCTTCAAAAATGTAGCTAGGGACGCATTTTATGTAAGAAACACCCCAAACCAAAACTATCACCTTAAAACAGCTATTTAATTTGATTTCAAAACAAGTATCTTCTTTCTCTTTCACAGGAAAAAAAAGAATTATGAAATTGTTTACAGTATTTTTTTTTTCATTTTGTCATAAAATTGGGGCAAAAAGGGGAGAAAAAAAATAGCCTTACTTCGTTAACAGCCTCCTAATGAAAGGCATACATTGTCTCTTTCCAGCCGTTTGAATTTCCAGATGGAACCACCCTTGGTTCTAGAAATACTTACTGCAATATTGGACATGACATGTTTAAAACCTGAAGCAATGGAAGTGAAAAACTGGAACTGGGCAATACACACAGCAGTGAGATCCAGATTGGCTCCTGGATCAATTGAAGTGCAGCCTCACTTTTCTCCATTGCAGCTAATCCAGGAATTGAAATCAGAGAGACCTACAGAGAACTAACTTTTGACAGGTGACTGCAGGAGGCAAAAATCTATGTTTAGGACACTGGAAAAATTACAAAAAAATGTTCTCACGTTTAAAAACCTCCAACCACAGGATATTACCATGTGCCAAAAAGGGTAATACAAAGCTTTAAGCAACCGGGGCATGAAAAAATGCTTTCTGTTTGCCAATGTTATCTCAGTTTATCCCTCATTTAAC
The DNA here is from genome assembly GCA_035222235.1 of Margarornis squamiger. Taxonomy (NCBI): domain Eukaryota; kingdom Metazoa; phylum Chordata; class Aves; order Passeriformes; family Furnariidae; genus Margarornis; species Margarornis squamiger. Next base: position 6,164,818 of record JAWWTY010000123.1, read on the forward strand.
ATGCTACAGCACGTGAAAAATAACAGCAGGTTTAAGTCGTGAATGAATCTTACAGGTACAAATACACTTAGCACATGCACACATACACAGTGACCAGAACTCCATATCCTTCCTCTGATGACATCATTCATAATTTCCCCATTTTAAGTTTTCCTATGTTTATGCATGAAGTACTATCATGCTCTCCTCAGATTCTTGAGTGGACTGAAGTGCTCAAAAACCTCCTAGAAAAATATTTGCAAGGATTGAGAAATAACTTTAGGAAGTTAGACTGACATTCTTGAAATGCAAAGATCAAGGGTGTCTTTGCACTATTTTTATTATAAACAAAGAACCCACTACAATTGCAGTGGCATCACTGGGGGAGGTAGAGGGAGGAGATGAAGAACAGTTGGAAAGCTGGAAAAAATACAGATAATTATTTGAAAGCCCAAAGTATATCCCTCCTGCACTCCTCACATCATTATAGCAATGAATATACCCCAGGTCTTTCCACCAAGAGCTTTATTTCTATCTGAATTAAGCAATAACTTTACTAATTTAGGAGGCTATTTAAAACATTTCTATGTGAAGTCAGATTTGAATCACTAAACATTTCCTTGTATAAAAAAAACTAAAAAACAAAAACCAAACCAAACCAAAACAAAAAAACACAAAAAAACCCCAAAAACAACCCCCCCCAAAAAAAAACAAAAAACAAAACAAAAACAAAACAAAAACAAACAAACAAACAAAAACAAACGAAAAAGAAAAACCAACACACACACAACCATCTAATGCCAAAATACAAAGGAAAACAAAAGGAAGAGGAAGAAATAAAATGAGCTCTGTTTTCTGACCATGAAATCCATCAGGAATTATTTCATCTTAAACATTAAATGCCCCAGCCTGTGGTGCCAAGTAGAGATAAGACATTTTCACCTGCACATGACAGCCTATACAAACTCTTTCTGGTTTATATCCCTACTAGGAGCTGACAGCAGTCACTGAGATTATTTCACTTGATTTGATTCCTTCTCTGCTCTCTATGGTTCATTTACCAAGCCCTATAGAAGGCTATTCATGTCCCTTGAGAAGATCCAAAGTTAGCAATTGTGCTCACAAAAGCAGCAGCCAGATAATACAACGTGGAGCCCTCGCCACCACAAAGCCAGTTCTTCCCCCAGTGCTCTCACCGAGGTCATGTTCTAAGGAAAAAGGGCTAAAACAATTTTCCATGCTGCTTCCATGTTACAGCTTTTCCCACCTCTCTCAATCTATCAACGACAAAACAGTGGACAGTGACAACTGAAGTGACAACAGGGACAGTTGTAAGGTTGATGTCCGTGGTTCACATGACATTCATTGAATCCCAGGTTTCTTGATACAGCCTTTCCTTTGCAAATAATAATAAAAGTGAAAGTGCCTGAAGGAAGAAGGTGCATCTGGGTAAAACCAAAATAAATTCCCATCAATCAGTTGAAACCCATCTTCTCATGGATAAGAGCATGCAAAAAGCATGCATGATTTCTGGTGATCAGCCACTGCCTTTGCCATTACTGCTGTATTCTTTTATTGCTCAATCAAGAGATAAAGAGGATCTCATTGTATTCCACAGGAAATGTATAAAAGCAGTTTCCTCCACATTGTAATAGTAAAAAAGGTCTCAGCTCCAGATAATGTTCTCTGCTAGCTGGGAAACCAAATTTTGACATAGTTTCCTTGAGAGAGTTTGTTATGTTATTGCCAGACTACCATCAAACCATACACTTGCTGTGGCATTGTACAGCATAAAACATAATCGATACATGAAGGAGCTACTCCTTTCTGCTCCAAAACCTGGGGTAGCAGAAGATTAAAACTTGGGAAAAAAAAAAAAATAGCAAAAAAAAAAAAATAAAAAAAATTAGCAACTGCAATGAATAAAATATTCTTTTACATTTTTTGGATGCAACTGAAGAACAGAAGCTTCTAGAACATCATCCAACAAGAAATGATAGCAATAGATATCTGAACTTGGTGTGATTCATTTGCACACATGATCTGGGAACGAAATCAAATAAGAATTCTGGAAGGAAATAAAAGGCAAAGTCAGTCTGAAAAAACTTAAAATAAGAGCAGGAAACAATAAATGATATCCAGAGTAAGGCAAGTAAATACAGTAGTAGGAAACCCAGAAACCTTTTCTCAAGGACAGATGTGCAGATAGAGTCAGTAGTATTTCAAATGGACTGTAGCTAAGGCAATGGAGATCACTGTATGTGATACAGATGTCGGCACAAGCAGCTCTGCCAGGACCCAGATGGTCACTGGTGATATCTGTCACTGCTGCCCTGAAAAATAATGGACTAAGGAAATTGTGCACGTTGGGGTTTTTTTAACTAAGCCCTCCACAACTCTTATTTGTTCCTGGATGCTTTAGTAGTGAAAGGAAAAACAGAGAATCAATCAGAACAATTGACTTAATCAAAAGGTTGGTCCACAAAGACCAACCTACAAATGCAGAACTGCAAACACATCAGAAAGGGAGAAACTCTGAAACATTTAGTCCACCCCTTGACTGATGTTGGAAAACAGTTGAATGGATGCTCCAATCTCATCCAAGTTCAACTGCAAAGGAAAAGTGATTATTGCATATTTTCCGAAACTATAGGACATCTCTCAGTCAAGAATCCAAAAGCACCTCTTGGGAATATGGTGTTGGGTAGAGATGAATGGTGAGAACAGGAATTCTCCTAGTTGGAGCCTGGGAAGGACTAGAGAAGAGTCTGTACTAGACTTGGTGGAATTAAATATTGTTACACATTATTTCTCTTGTTTATATTTCATTGACTTTGTCAGCAGAATTTAGCATAGAAATCTGTTTGCTCTTCCCTATCCTTTTCCCAGTCCTCAGTATTTTGGACTGCTTCAGACATTTCTTACAACCACATAATAAGATTGTTTCATTTTATACTTGACATTTTCTGCCACCTTTAGATGTCATGATATATTCTTAAAGGAAAAATAGTAATCTATAAATTATGGCAATGTTTAACTTAGTATGGTGTTTGCCTGGGAACTGCAGCTTGGTAAATTCAGGCTGCAACAGTGCAAGTTCTCTTGAAATTGGGTCTCTTCAGAATGAACAATAATGGGCACTGAATTCTAGGATTTTCTCTCCAATCAAATCTTTTTGTTGCTCCTGAAATCAAAATTAGCTTTGTATTCTGTTTTTAAGCAAGAAGAAAATTATACAAAGAAAGAACTTAAATAAAGCAAGGAGGATAGGAAACATTAGATATGCAGGGAAAGAGTGAAACAATGATTAAAATTAATGAAATTAAAGACGGGGTGTCAAATCAGCCACACAAGTTGTTATACCAGTTTCATTTCTGCAGAAGAGCAGTCTGGGGTATTCATTTAAACTACTGATATTCAGAGTATTTTGTGGGGCTGCAACCTAATGTCAAACTCCTGCTCTTTAAGCACCAACTTCTGCCTCATTATATAACCCACTGTGCTGTTTTGCAGATCATATCTTTATGAACTACTTCTGGGTATTCTCCACTAGAGGTATTCCATAACACTCTGGTTTTTGATCCTCCCTTTCCCATTCAGTACCACTGTGAGAATGGAAAGCTTACTTTCATCTTGTCCACTCTTCTCAGATGAGACTTGTCCAGGAGACATGGAAAAACCTCTCTTCAGCCATGGCTTTGCAGCTCTTCCAAGTGTAGGACCTTATGCTGAATGATTTTGGCTCTTTGCAGAAAGTGTGTTATCACAGTTAGCACAGGGCACTAGAAGGTCCAAATTCTCTTTTTACTTTTGAACTTAACTTGTAATGACTTTTCAGGAAAAAGTGAAGACCAATTTTTTAAAACATTATCTCTAGTACTGGACCTATATATAGATGCATGAAGCCAGACTTTTTGGAGCAACCAGAACACATTTAAACACTGAAATAAAGGTCAGATTTCCAGAAACCATCTGCAGCTGGAAGCTCTCACCACCTTCAACACACTAAGCTCTTGGAAACCTAGTAATATATATAGACACCTAAACAAGAGCTGGATTCTTCTAAAATCTGGTCCCATTTGAGATTGTTAACGTCTCCTAAATATCTACTCACTGGAGACTGGATTCTGAAAAACTGGCTACCTACAGCTCCCACTGACTGTGAATCCCTATTCTTCTCTAAAAACCAAAGCTTCAGTTGCCTGATAGGAGATTGCTGTGGTTCCAAACCTGAAAATTCAATTTTTCACATTTTAATTTGAAAACATTGTTGCAGCAGCACATGATTTCATTTCTTAAGGTTTTTCAAGGACCCAATGCTCCAAGGTAGAAATCACAAAGATGTACTAAAAGTTACTAAAAATATGGTCTAAAAATGAACCATATTATCAGGGTTTGAGAAGTGTTAATTTAAGTTAAACTAGTTTTGTTAGGGGAAATTCCACTGTATTTTAGGAAAACAAGGGAAGAGGAGAGCCTTCTCCTTGGAACATTCAGCTGGGTATGATTATGAATCCCTTTATGCATACCATAAGTATTTCATGACTTGGAAACCATCTATTTTTTCAATTAAGATGTCAATATAAAAAAAAAAAAAAATAAGGACAGATCACACAGGGCTGATCTTAAAAAGTCAGCATCAAACTCAGTTCTGTGTTGACACTTTATAGCTTCCTTTACAAATATTTTATTACCCACCCTCATAGAATTAATATTTTCCTCAATTGTCCCTGCACTCTAATGATGATTGTACAAAACCAGGATCTTTTTCATCACTCATGTGACATGAGGTTGTCCTCAATTTAGCTTGTGCTAAAACAACCCCAAAACTCAAAAGGATGCTTCCCATCCATGTTGCTACCTCCATACTGTAGCCCTGCAATGACTACTGTGATAGTTTTGTACACTGGATCTTGAAAGCATAGTAGTGATACAGTTTAAAAACTATAATTTCAATTTTTAAATTCAATAAAAATTAAGAGCCTTACAGCTTCACAGCAGAACATGCCACTTCAGTCTCCTCACAGTTTTGCAACCAAAATCATGTTTGTTTGTTGGTTTTGTTTGTTTGGTTTTGCTGAGGAGAGGGTTAGAGTTAGAATAGAGGTTAAAATGCAGTAACAAAAAGCTATCATACTAATGAATCTTAGTCTATAATTCTTTTCCACTAAAGGAACTGAAATCACTGAACAATAGCTGATAGAATTGCCTCTAAAACAACCTCCTTGCAAGACAAGTATTGCATCAGCTATAAACTGGACTGCCTCACTTCAAATGCAGTAGGATATTTGGATCAGGAGACAGTCATTAGAATATTTTCTACAATACTTTTGATGAAGAAAGGATTAAAAAAAAAAAACAAAAAAAAAACCAAGGAAGTTTAAGCAAGCCTCTTATAACTGTCAATATTACAAAACTATAAATTGTTTCCCTCAATTAATTTTAGTTTACACATTAAAAAAAGATAAATGCAAAGAGATTTGAAAGACGGAGTCTCTTTACACCTCTGAATATATTCACAGCCTGGGCTATACATGTCAAAACTCCTGAAACAAATCAATTTTATGTACTTGAGTAATTTTTTTGTTTGCTTACAGCTTTTACACTGCAGCCTCAGAAATGTGCTGGGATAACTATTCCTCCAACATACACAGATTCTTCCCTTCATGAGGGCAGGTGTTTTTTCTTGGGGGAAGTTTGGGATTTTTGGGGATTTTTTGGGTTTTTTTGAAGGGGAAGGGATTGTTGATTTCAGGAACGCTGAAAGAAAAGTGTCTTTGCACAAGGATATCAACATTTTAATTCAGTCTCTCACTGTCAAATGTGCCACCAGCCTGAAGAACAAATGTATTTCAGCACAGTAGACTGAGGTGACTGTGTTCAGGATAGCCACAAGTCAAGCAGCACAACTGATACAAAGACATAAACTTGATGGGTTTTAAAACACCAAAGGAGCACGTTGCTTAATATTTTGGAGAGGCAGAAAAGGAACAACCTGAAGAGAAGGGTGCCTCCCTGTGGCAAACAAATACAGAAGTGACCAAGCAAGCTGCTGAACCTTAGGTCCAGTTTCTTGTTCCATTAGCCACAGCACTGTCTTATGAGCAAAAGGGTCATGAAATGTGAAAACAAACTAAGGCCCTCTGTTCCCAGTACTGTTTGAGAACATAATTAAATATTTCTAGCACCATCGTATGGGCTCAAACAGCTGTAGCATTAAATGTTTCTCTGAACACGCTCTCTTTCTTTTCACGCTGTGGCAGAAAACTTCCTAAACAAAACCACACCAAAAACACACACACACAAACAGATAAATAAATAAACATATTAAAAAATGCGCACAACCAAAAAGCCTCAAATTTTTTCCTCACTATGGGACTTTAAAGTTTAACCTTACATTCTATTTTGATCCTTATTTGTTTTAATTGAAACAAATTGGATTACACCACGCTTCTCTCTTGGAGTCACCCTAACATAAGATACAGGCACATTTTTGTAATGTCAGAGAATAAAACTATTTTGTGCTGAACTCCAATTAACATCTAATTTTTCTTGATGCTCCCTTTCCAGTTTCTGCTTCTAGTTCTTCCTAATCAGTTCCTTCTTTCCTGCTGAGTCTTGCTCTTGTAAGGACTCCATAATGCCTTTGCTATAAAGTTCCCTTTTCCTTGTTTTTCCACATGTCCTGAAGTATGTTACCTTTAAAAGTAGCTCTAAAGTTACCAGGCAATAGTTGCCCTTTGTCATTATTTTGTTCAAACCTAATCTAGTCAATCATCTCCCTAGAAATAACTATATTGATTTTATCTGAATGAAAACTGCATCAGCAACAGTCAAGTTAATTACATTACTCAGATAGCATCATCCCATACAGGCTGTTCAATTTTTTCAGATGTTTCTTTTTATTTCAGAAACAAAGGTTCTTAAAAGAGATAATTTATTTAAAATATATACTTTTTCTTTCCTTGTTCTCTTTAGGTTGTTCTTCCAATCCCTTTCTTTCTTCACTGGTATAGCAGAAAAATGAAAATGAGAAAGAAACAGAGGTAAAAAAAAAAACCAAACAAAACCAAACCAAAACCAAAAAACCCCACCAAAAAACAACAACAACAACAAAAAACAAAAACAAAAAAAAAAAAAAAAAAAAAAAAAAAAAAAAAAAA
>JAWWTY010000123.1:6172059-6327377 GCA_035222235.1 Margarornis squamiger
CTCACGTTGCCCCCGCTCCCTGATTGGTCAGATTTTGCCACAGTGGAGCTCCGCAGCACAGTCTGACCAATCAGGGAGCGGGGGCAACGTGAGGGAGAAAACCGGGCTCCATTTTGTGTAGCGCGCAATAACGGGCTTTACCTTCACAACTGCGAATTCATAGACTAGGAAACCCCTAACAACCCGTTATAAGGCAATGAACTTTTTCTTCTACGAAACAGCTCCTGCTTGTAGCTCCCCTTCTCGACACTCGGTCTCGTCAGGCAGTTTTGTGGTCTTCCTTCCGTTTGGTGTCATTTCGTTCTCCTATATACTCAGTTTAAAGTTGTTGCTGCTTGTCCTATCCCTACATGCCCCTGTTAAAAAACCCTCTCCAGTGTTCTGTAGCCTCTCTCTAGGGTCTGGAAGGTGCTCTTAGGTATTCCCAGACTCTTCTCTTCTTCAGGCTGAATGACTCTAACACTCTTAGCCCTCCTCTGGACTCGCTCTAACATGTCCATGTCTTTGTGTTTGGGACCCCAGGGCTGGATGCAGTACTCCAGGTGGGGAGCCTTCCAGGAAACCTGAAGCAATGCCTGTCTGCAAGGAATGGTGCACTTCTGGACACAGTATACAAAATAATGAAAACTTTATCCAGTTAAATTAGAAGACAAAGCATGAATTATTCACTAAGGTACTAAAGAAACAGGTCAGTTGTGAGGGAAGTCAAGACGACTGATGGTAAGCTTCTGCTTCACTTTGGCAGAAGAAATGCCCCAGACCTCAGAACCCTTTCCTCCTCCAGCTGCCTCCAGGAGAATATACTTTCTCCTCAATGGATGGAGCATTATTGCAGTACTCAGAGGATCTGGGTCCTAGTTCTGCATGTCTGATGGTAAAAGACAAGGTGGTTTTTCTTTGTGCCTCAGTTTTCTCTCTATGGCTAAAGGCCTTGAAGTTATGTTGGGACTCCCAGTAAAGAGCTGTATTTAGGAACAGAATAGGGTGCGTACTTACTCTTTGTATCCTCAGTTTGAACTTAGTATTTATAAAAATACTCAGCTCGGTTAGTCTGGTCCTCTTTGGGAACTGAATTATACCCTTGGCAGAGGATCACTGCTGAGGTCCTGCAGGGCTGGTATTGGCCTCTGTGGACTTGCACCTTGGGAGGCATCTACAGGTACCACCACTGTGACAATACCAGCAGGGTTGGAGGCTCACTGGGAGCATCCAGAAGGTGGTTTGAGCATTCAGTGTGGCCCATCAGATGTTCACCCATAAAGATGGTCCCTGCAAGGTGTGTGGAAAGGAAAGCCAAGCAGTTTAAGGGAGCAGTGTATTGTACCATCAGAGCAGCAGCCAGGTTACTCACCTTGAGGCATCATACTGTGGAGAGCTCTGCTGGTAGGAGGCTGGGGAAAACATCACAGAGTAGGCAACATTTCATCATCATCTGTGCCTTTGCCTGGGTACCAGCTGACCATCCCTAGCCTTAAGAACTGGGTTTTGGTTTGAAAATCTGAAATATCTTCTTCAGTTCCAGTACTTCCAAATCAAAACACTGCTTGTTCAAACTAAACCTTCAAATTGGTGATTCTAAGCTGCTACAAATCCCCTCTCTGTTGATGGTGGGCTGGCTCGACTCTGACAAATTTGGCCTTAGTTTGGGATTCTGTTCATGCATGAGCAGTATTAACAGCTTGAATCAATGGAATAGCTGAGGAGCAGAGGTTACCATTTCAGCTGTCTTGCAAATCCTATAACCAAAGCGTGTAATGTGATGCTATAGCAGCATTTGTGCTAGGTTGGTTTTTTAGACCTGGAAAGTACAACCTACCTAACAAAATGTCTCCAACAAAATACTATTTAGAAAATTGGCCTGTAAGTATCGCTTACTGAATGTGACTAGGAATATGCAGTTGCTGTCTGCAATATCTGCACTTTTGGGCAGAGGTCTGGAAGAATGAGAAGAGTGGGTGAAATATCAAAGAAAATGAGGGATCCAAATCATGTGATTTTCATGGATTGATAATGATACTTTGAGCTATCTTCAAGGTTTGGCTTTGAACTCCTCGGGGGGAGCCAGATTAGGCAACTGGAACAATTCCTCTAGGTGATGAAAATTCAGAGACTAGGCAATGTGTCCTAGAGGGCTTGCATCTGGATGTGTGGGCGAGCAGTGTGCGCAGGTTACCAGCAGAGCTGGGAGCAGTGCCTTCCTCCCTGGCTCTCCCGTTTTGCAGCAGTCCACCCTGCTTGCCAGACTACTGTTTGAATTCACCAGTGTAGCACTGAATGCTCTTTTCTAAACTTTGGCAAAATGAAAACTTAAAAAAAACCCAAAAAACTGTCTTGCTTCTGAATGTGTTCAAGTATTTATTTTCTGAAGATACAAGCAGCCTGTTTAAAAACCGAATGACCAACCCCCCCCCACCCCGCCCTGGACTTTCTTCTTTTTTTAAAGGGAAACCAAGTAGCGACGCAATACAAATCCAGCAGCGGTTCAGAGGAAGAAAAGGCAGCTCAGCAGGAGGTGCTGAATAATGCCAAAACAGTTAATAAGTGAGCAGACAACAGTAAACCCAGAGACTGCGTATCAGACTCTCCCATACTGGAAAAGGACTGATACTATGGGGAAATGTGCAAAAAACGTATTTGTGCCTATTTTACAAGTGCTGTTCAGGTCTTCTCACTATTGGAACTGCAGGGAACCAAGATGGAGGGATCCTGACTAGATATTTGACAAAACCATTTTTAACTATGTTTTTTTCTTCCAGTGCATGGGAAAAGTGCTAACTTTCCAAGGAAAAATTTAGTGCTTAATTAAAGAAAAAAAAAAAAAACAAAAAAAAAAAAAAAAAAAAAAAAAACAAAAAAAACCAAAACAAAACCAAAAAGAAACAAACAAACAAACAAACAAACAAACACAACCAACAGAATCCAGCTAAACCAATCAGTTTTTGGCACTTCTAATATTTTTGAACACATCTCAGACTCCATCTGAAATATTTAGCTACCACTTTTTCAGCATGTTGAAAAATAGAAGATTCAAAGATGAGGAACTGATTGTTCAACTGCAAAGCAAGAGCCAATTTTTCATTTCTAGATGTGTTTTTGCTCTCTCACACTCCGTCTACTCTTATTAAACATCAGGGTGTACTCCAAACAAACTCTTCAGTACTGGTTTTCTGACCCAAGTTCTAGATAAAATACCTATTTATATGAAATAGCAATAAAAATATTAAATAAAATTTTAAAAATAAATAATTTCTTATCAAATCGAGAGGTCAACAGCAGATATGGCTTTTCAAAGTTTTACCCATATTTACTCTTTTGAAATTCTCACATTCATGAATCCCTCATTTGGAAGAAAACTGAGACTAAAAATGCCTTGGCAAACCAAAATGAGAACAATGGAAGTTAAAGAGAAAGATTTTCATTGAGTCATATAGTCTGCCCCTGCAGATGTAGGATTGTTCCCTGCAGAGCACTTCCAGTTAAAATGGAAAACTGCAACTTTCCAGTTAAGTCCAAATGGGAAATGTTCAAGGGTTCTTTCAGAGGAGCTTGACTCATATCAGTTTCCAATGGATGTTACTCCACGTTCCAGGGAGGGCTATAAATAAAAACAAGCTGCATTTCGAACACTGGAGGGAAAAGCGAAGGCCCATCAGGTGACACAGCTGCACTTGGGCCAGAAGGAGAGACGAATGTTGAGCCAGCAGACTGGATTTTATGCTGCTGATGGCTAAATATGTAGCCCTGTGTTGAAACTCCTACAGCTACCTGTGTCATGGAAGGGAGGATGGGAACACAGGTCCAGCTGATCCGCCCCGAGGCAGCTGCCATTGCACCTGTGCTGCCAGAACAAGGGAGACACAAGCAAGGGCAGGTGGATGAGCTGAACACACTCTGAACATGAGCCTGATCTCAGATGTCACCATTGCAAACCCTCCGAAACACATAGGGATGTGGCTGTCCCGGGAGCTCCTTGTTTCAGGCATTTCCTCCATCCCCTTCGTGAGGAAGGTCTGCTGGGATGTGACCAAACTGTTTACAGAAAGAGAGCGATACAGACATAGCCTTAGATGTTAAATCAATTGTGTTACAGTGCTGTACCTCTGAGCTTCATTAACTCCTGTTATTCTCAAGGCTTTCATTGACCTTGAAGGAAGCAACAGCCAGTTCTTGAAAGATTTCTTCCCTTTGTGTGCTGAGCACAATGACAGGAAAAATCAAATCATGATGTTTCAATAGGATACAGATATCATAAAAGAATGATAGAATACATAAGAGTAAAATTAGGAATAAAATTAGCTTTGTATCCATTGAAAGGGCTTTATTATTCTTTCTCTTCGTGGTGTCCAATGTTCTTAATAAGAATCAGAGCTCTGCTCCCTCAGGTGCCTTAAAACAGAGAAGGACCTGAATCCTACTGTAAAATTTTACATTTCAATGAAAAACATTCTCAAATCCGAGTAAATCTATGTCCCAGTTGAAATTTGTGTACTGTGTGAAATTTCCAATCAAAAAAGAATATATTCTTTTTTTTAAATCAAAATTAAAAATATCAGAATTTTAATTTGCCTAAGGGCCAATAAGTTGCTGTGTACCCAAATGGCAGCCGAACTCACAGGACAAAATCCTAAGCAGTGCTGTTTTTTGAGCCACCTAAAATTATATTGCACATACTTAGGAGAGTCATTTAGCAATTTAGAAACATTTTAAATTGTTCTGACCTCAGTGAAAAATTATTTCAGTGCTGACATTCTACACATCTTACTTAGCAACGTAAGGAATCAGGTATCTGAGACTCCTTAGCAAAGATATAAATGTGTGTGTGTGTGTGTGTGTGCCAACATGAAATGAACCCATTAATTCCTTATCTTCTATTTGTGGAAAAGCCATTTTAAAGGTACTTACCTATCTCATTCAGGCATCTTGCAAACTTCATATAAATCTGTTCTCCCATCATGTCAAACTCTGGCTATCATTCTCTGATGCTTATCCTACATATTCCTTTAATTCTATCAGATATCAATATAGATTTTGTATATTATTTGAAAGTGTATTTGTTACATAAAACCATGTATCACTGGAGTTTAAATATAGAGCAGAAATGGTTTATACTTATAAATTCAGCATACATATACAAAGTGTTTCCTAAGGACTTGCGCCCACATCATGATATCAGTTCTTTCCTTTGGGTAAAATGAGTACCTTAAACATCAAGATAAAAGAAGAAACAACCATAGCTTAGGAAGGATGATTTTGAAAACTAAGTGCAAAATTTGGATTTAACAGATGTAAGATCAATGCCTGTTTGCAGAGAACTGCAGTGGGTTTTCCTGCATATTACCCTGGCAGGAAATAAGATTGCATGTTAAACAAATTATTCACTACAATAGTAACGTAAACTTTCAATATTTAATGAAAGCAATAAATAATAGATTGGAGCTGTTAACCTAAAACCACACCAATCTGAAAGGCAGAATCATACTTTTTCAAACACACTCAGTTGGGCTCACAGGGTAAAACAGTTTTTGGGGGGGGGTTTTTGCTTTTAAAATACACCAAAAAAATCTTCAGTTATTTTTCCCTCTATTCCAGAGACCACTGTAGGCAGATGAAACCTCTCACAGCCATCGTTACATTCTGAACTAGTCTAACTCGAAAACAATTTTGAAGTCAAGGTCTTATGGTACTTTATGACCTCCTTTACTCTTTCACTGAAATATTCTTGGATTGACTTAAAAGAGAGCTGCACATATGGTCTACTAGATTAAATGAGAAGGTAGGAAGGTCTGATTATTACCAGAATAATTTATATTTCCTTTTGCATTGGCTGTAGGTTACATGAGCTGTAAGCAAATGAGACTCATCGAAATTCAAACTCAGCTACATTTTGGATTGAAAAACAGACTAGAAAAAGAGATTTTACATTAATCATATAATAGAAATTATGATAAAAATCTGGAGATGAGGGCATGGTGATTAGAAAGATCTTACCATGCCCCTGGAATGCAGCTCTTCCTATGGCACATACTTCACCTATTGCACTTATTATTTAAGTTAGGTTTTCAAGCACTGTAAATTCTGTATTTGTAATCGCTATCAAGAAAAAGAGGTCTTTCTCTTTAGCCTCTTTCCTCAAATAGACAGCCCTGAAGACAACTGCTCAGTGGTGTGTACTCCTGCACCTGAAGGAAGCGTTACATTACAAAGAAGCAGCACTGTTTGTTTGATGAACTTCTTTAAGAAGCTTCTTGCTAAAATTTACTGTCAAGATCCTGTTACCTAGAACAGCCTTTGATATATCCAAGACACAGAAATATTTTAAAAGATGTGTGTTCTGCAATAATCCTAGCAAGGCTGATCTTTGAGAAACAACCTTTGGAAAATAAGGACATCTTTACACAGGTTTTTTTTTAAGAGACAAAAGAAAGAAAAAAAACAACAAAAGGAGAGACTTTCTATTCCTCTGCATTCTTCAATCATCTCTGAGAAATTAGGCTTAAGAACTAGTTACTTAAAGGTAGGTTATGCTAGAATCACCTAGACTTCCTGCACCTTTCACCCAGTTTTGTCTGGCTCTAGACATGGGGCCAGTTTGGTGCAATATTTCAGCTTCTGTGTTTCAAGGGATATTTAGGAGTTCATCCTAAGTAATCACCCTGATAAACACAAAGAAAGGCAACTGAAATTGGTTCAGGGAAGGGTTTTCTTTCCTTAATAGAAGGGCAACTTCAGGAAGTGCTTTTGTCAATCCCAGTAAGACTTTGACAGTAACATGTAACCTCCATCCTTGACCCAGCACGTCTAAGATGCATTTAATTGGTCTGTCTGCAAGCTATGAAAAATTTCTCTTTGTGTACTGTAAAATAAAATGTATATATTTCATACAGCTGGGAAACAATATCTACTATTCAGAGCTGCTGGCAGCACAACAGACCACTTTCCTTGTTAAACTCTCTGAAACCATCCTCTTTTTTCCAGCCCTGCTTTTAGGTGCACTGAAGAAGCCAAAAATATAAAAGCCAACAAGAAGAAAACATAATCACTGGAAAACTCAAAAGATCTAAATCATTCTTAGTAGAAAGACAACATGAAAATCCTGAGAATCTCACAGATTTCTTGGATTGGTTTGTGGAGCTGGGGAAGGACCTACCAAAAAAAAAAACGCTGACCAGCCACACTGAAATGAAATCCTCATCTCTGTCCTGTCCATTCTTTTTTTCACTCAACCTGCTGGTCTTCCTCAATATCAAGCTACTCCCCATAAATCCACAACTAACAGCATGTGGACTTTTATGAGATAAATCTCAGTATTACTGGGAATCCAGTTTATTTTTAAAAAAATAAGCTTTTCAATATAAGATCAAAGAAACATCCAAAGATGAGGAGTTTAAAGAGGAAAAGACAGAAGCTTTCTAATCTATAATTCTCATGTCTGCCTGTGTGAGTTTTCCCGACAGTTTTAACACTGAAATTGTGGCCATTTTTATTGCTGGAAATAGAACGGGTTTAAGGAGTATCAACATTACAGGATAAGTCAGCCAACAAATCCATGCCAGGAGACTCCCTTGTTGAGAGGCTACATGCTGGAGTAGCTACACCAGTCACATAAAGATATAAACAAAGGTAAAAACAAGATGTATTTCACTGCTGAGATGTAGCTACCCAAGGCATTTTGCTGGCAACAATGCCTTAGTAATGGGGAGGGGAGGACATGATCTTCCCTACACCTAAAACTAGCAAAATTTATTGCATAGACAGAGCCTGAGCTGTGTAAAAACACAGTCACTGAAAATTTGGAAAACATTAGTTAAAGAAAAATGGTTATTTAAAGGATATCAATATTGATAGGAAGAGTAGACTTTTCATTGACCCCATACTGATCCAACAATAAAATGCCTGATGTTATAAATATTAGTACCTTATAGAACTGAAAACAGTAACACATCTTCAACTTCTTCTAGGCCTTCACCTGAAAAAAAATGATGATTAAATGGGTAGATCAGATGTGTCCTTTACAGAAAACAAACAAACAAAAAAGAAGTGATTTACATCATGTGTAAATTAAATATATTTATATTCTTCCAAATGCCTTTAGATGCAGTGATAACTAACTGGAGAAAAGGGTACTTGAAAGTGTGTGTATCCATGGTTGTATGAAGCACTTTGTTATCTTATGTTTGTTTTTTCTGCTCTCCCTATAAACTCTTCAAGACAGTGGATCCCCCACTACATGCCTGGAAAAATTTACTCATGTTTGGGGAGTTGGTCTTGTGGTGCTATTGCAATGCAGAAAAACACAACAATATTAATAATAATATTAACATTTAAAAGAAGCATGAGAACTCCTCACCCATACAATGCTGATATAAATAATTTACCTAATGCACCAGGAGCTTGCCTGTGGCTTGCAGAGCCTATTCTGAAAAAGTCACGAAGGAAGGTAAGTGATTAGTCACCAAGAAAAGTCCAGAGAATATTCCTGCGTGCCAGCACTGCCAAGATGCAAGACCATTTCGAATCTTTAAAGTGGCTCAAAACTTTAAGGACACTGGCAGTAGCAAGGCAGAAAAAACCCAAAAAACTGTGAGCGTCTTACTGCTAAGTGACCTGGACAACATTCTGACACAAGTTTCCTGACTGTCTTTAATGTAAGTACATAGAAATGAAATGGTAACAGCAACAATAAAACCACTAGGCTCATTCTTCTTTAATCCTGACTAAAAAGAGAATGTTCCCTTAAGTATTGCCTGGGTAGGCACTGAACAAGAGTTAAAATCACCCACTCCTGTTTCTCCCTGGGTGCTATTTGGTGCTGCTCAGAGTCAAATAGTAAAGCACTAGCATTTATACAGTGTCATACCTTTGAGTATTGGTGTGAATTGAAGTCTTGTCTTTCAGTCTTCTGTAGCTATATGATAGCTACATGATGCAGAATACATGCTTCTGAACACTAATTAAAAACAAACCCTTAAAGTACATATTCCATTTGCTTTAGAGCATCAATTATAAAGCCAGATGTTAGAGCCAGATGTCAAAGAATTATTTTTCATAAGCTACAGCTTATAGCCATGTAGCCTCCATTTATCATCTCAGATGGGAACATTTAATTTGACAGAATACATTTTGGTTAATAGCCAGTTTCAACATTAGCACTTGTTTTTGCAATTTTATGTAAAGGGATGTGATAAAACTGTCTATAATGAAAATTCTGCTAGTTCAGTTCAGTACCTCAGGATTTACAAATCACGTCTCTGTGCACAAGCTACAAATGTTTTATACACTTGTGAATGTCTGCAGCATTTCTCACAGAGGCATTCATCTTTCCACGTGCAAGCTTATTTAATACATATCTATACATATATAGACACGGCTGCCTAGAAGCAGACTTCTCTCTCAAGACATTTATCTTAAGAGAACAGAAAATAAAAGGTCTTTTGTCCTGTGTTTCTTGAATATTACAAAAGTTTCTTGACTTCAGAGGAGAGTTTTGGTTAAAAAAATAAAAATATTGCATTCTGTTACTTTTGGTACATGGCCTAAACAGAAATTTAGACCTAGAACTCTCAGGGCAGCCTATATTTAGCAACACAAATCCTGTCTTCATGTATACTTGCATTTTTTAAGGTAAAATGTGTGCCAAGTCTTCAGCTGCTTTCAGGCTGGCACAGATCCATTGATATCAACACTGTATTTAAGTTTCTTTTACATTTGACAGAAAAAAATGTATGTGTTCTAGAGCCAGAAATAGTACAGAAGGGATACCTGGCATACCTTACAAATCTCCTAATAGGTATCAATCTGCCCTGATTTTATCCCTGAGGAGAACAGTCCCACTGCAAGACTTCTTCTGAGAAGAACTGCATAATCATATCAAATTATATGACAAACTTGTGAAAAAAGCAAATTCATCTTCATTCTGGCTAAAGGCAGGATTTGATTCCCCATACAGTGAGAAGAGACAAGTACACTATTTCAACTATGACATTTCAGGTTTGAATTATTTTATCCAGACGGCAAAAGAGATTTTTTGGCTGCTGATCACACATTTTCAAACCCAGACGTTAATTTTAAAATAAAATCCTCACAAAGAAAAATCAAGATGTTAAAGCAGCCCTATCACAAACACATATTATATATGTTCCCTATACTTGTCAAAAATTAGGGAATGGCCATTTTAGTTGTTCCTATTCACAAATCAGGGAATGTAATGAACTAATGTATAAAGGGACTACAGAGGAATGTACAGTATCAACTATCAAGTAACTCCTACGAATGGGAAATGGAGATGAATCATAACACACCTGTAATTCTTCAACATGAGGCATGGCCAGATCACAGACTGTAACTGCTAATAAGAAAAACAGAGTCTCTTAACTGCAGATTAACATAGGAATCATGGCCAACATCCTTCCTTTCATGCTGACATAGAAGAAACCATACATGCCTGCTTTACTTTGCTGTTAAAAAGGACTTCAGAACATTTCTAAAAGAAAAAAGGCACATCTGAATCGATTTTTTCCCCTCTCCTTACCTTATTAACCTTAGACTTACTTTTTCTAAAATACACATATATATATATACACATAATTAATTAAATATTAAAAAATGGGGGAATATGAGTAGCTTGCCCAGTTTCCTGCTGGCTTCCTTAGTAAGCCAGAAATATAAAATTCCTAAGCCTCCTCCTGGTTCACAGCTCTAAGTCAGCATCAGCACTCAGAAGACCTGGCAATCAAAGGGCCCCAGACTCCGGTGGTCCTCAGTCTAGGACAGCTTTGCCATCCAGGCTGTATTGAGGGTGGTGGCATCAAGCCACAAAAGTCACAAGTGTCTGAATGCCACAAGCATCCTGACGGGGATGGTGGACACGAGTGTTAACACTCCTGTAAAGTGCAGAGGCAGAAACACAGAAGCCCAGGATGTAACCATGCTCAAAGAGCCTTCCACACACTGAGCTGATGAGGATGGGAGAAGTAAGAACTTCTCCTGGAAAAGAAATGTTTTCATTATTTTTATGGTGGTTTCAGGCTTCTTTTCCATGATTTTTTTTGTTCCTGTCTGATTAGAAATTCCATCTTTTAGAATTGGTGGAGCGTCAGTCTTACACCTGCTGGGCAGTTAGCAAGCACAACAAAAACTAACATATTATTTGAGAAAGTTACTAGATCAGAAGTTACTCTTGACTTTTCTTTCCAGTTATGGAAGAAAACCAATATTGAAGCATCAGAGTTATTCACACCCTGAAAATTCTGATTTTTCAGTACCCCGAGGCAATAAAGTCAGCACAAGACTTTTGGGTAAGTCTCACTTCCTTTCATGATTTTGGATGTTTGTATCCAAAGAGAATGTAAAGAGACTGAATTCAGTACTGAACTTCTGATACATACAAAATAAAGTTTTGACACAGGAAAATGCCTATATACAGTAATTGTAACTTTTAGCTTCAGCTGCCAAAGGTTTTCCATGCTCTTATATTTGCTAATGTTACAGGAGCAGGACATTGCAACAATTAACATGTTAACAAACACATAACAAATGTAGAGGCAATGAGAAACCCATATTTTACCTTTCCACATATATCATGCATGTTGAACAGCTCTAACATTCAGATCACTAGCCACAAAAAAAAAAAAAAAAGTTGTTTTTCCAGTCACTGACATTCATGTTTTTATTTCAGCAGCCATAACACTCCTAATGTCTAAATGAGTTTGCTTTCCCAGAGTGTCTGGGAAATTATTTTGTTAATCTCAATTCACAAACTCATTACCAAACTGAATTCCAGCATCTTTTCTAGTGCCTAGCCAGAGTATCAAGTTTCAGGCGCCTTTCACTACTCCTTATTTATGTAACTCTTTATTAAACCTGCATTTTACAGCCATTTTTTACAACTTGGGCCTATTAAGTTACAAGGTTCTGCATAATTAGAAAAAAAAAAATCAGCAACAGCTCTAGAGGTACCACAGATTCAGGGTGGAAATGTCAAATAATTTACAGAACAGTGATATACCCAATGCTGGCAGCGGAACAATTTGATGTTGATGCAATTCACACGGCTGCTCTGGTGTGCTTTCCATTTTACGCAGGAAGGTGTGTTACATTCTTTCCCACCTCATGTTAGACTAGGAATTTATTTCTGAAGAATAGCTGTTTCAAGAGTAGTATCAAATTACCACAGCACAATGACCTGCCCAGCAGCTAAATAGTCTGTATGAAGCACTGCAGACGTTGGAAACACTGTGCAGACGTGAACCCACTAAACCTCCACCATCCTTTCCAATGCAGGCAGGCAGGAGGGAAAACAGTACAAGTACAGTCACCTTGTGGCAGCCAAAGGGGTGCACCAGGTACAAGGAAACAGGGACAGACTCGTCTCACAGGACAAGAAAGGACAAGGGCACATCAGGCACAAGATGCAAGAGGCAAACAGAAAATTGCTCTTAGGTATCAGGGAGAAAATCACCTCTTACAGAAAGGGTGGTCATGGAGCGGAACAAGTTGCTTTGCTATGGAATCTCCATCCTTGGAGCTACTCAAGAATTGCTTGGGAAGGCCCCAGCAACCTCAACTGACTTCTAAGCTGCATTAAACTACAAAGTCAGCTCTGCTGTGACTGGGCTAGGATCAGGCAACTTCCCATGGTTCCCTCAAGCCTAAATTTTCCCATGATTTGATCTCACTTCCCACACGCCATTCAGGATTCTGCAATTTGGAAACAGAAAAGGGAAATCTTCCCTGTGGCAAGGGGAGACACCTTTTCTGCCCCAGGCCACAGAAGTTGGGCATCAGGCTGAAGCAACTTCAGCAGCACACCCAAAATTCTTTTTAGTGCTTGCACTATTCTTTACCAGCTTAAAGAAAGAGCATGCACTAAACCCACTAATATTATCATTCTAATTTCATCTCCTCAAACTATACTTTTGTGGAAAATGCTACAAGATGCTCAGTTTTCAATGGAATTTTGAAGGGCAACTGCCTCCCTCAAGCTGAAGTGTCTGCAGCTGGAGGTATGCTGGATCTGGGAAGCCTCTCATGTTCCATGCTAAGTTCATCACAGTGGATAGAGCATTTTAAAAAGTTGCCAACTTTTGCAAACAGACTTGCCAATTAAATGTCTGTCCTGTGCAACAGCTATAAGCTGAAGAGTTCTGCATTTTCTTTTTGCTCCTTCAAAATCTGTTTGATATAATTTTCTTTTAATTTCAAATTATTTACTGAAATATTAAAGTGCAAGCGTCCTAAAGAATGCAATCTATAATAATGCAATTAATTTCAGTTTTACTGCTGCAGTAAAATTAAAATTACAATGAAGCATTTTCTCTACAGTTCACAAGAAAGCTAGAATTGCATTTAAACTGTAAAAAAAGTTTTTGTATTATCAACTAATCTTACTAACTTGAGTAGTCAAGGTTTTCATCACACCATTGTCTATTTAAGTCTCACAAAGGAGAATTCCTAAATACTTAAAAACTGAAACAAACACATGCCTTTGCCTCTGTCTTTCCCAGCTTCTAGAAGAAACCAGATAATTAATTTCAAGATATTTCAGGTTGTTTCCTTTTGGTTCTAAAAGTGTTTCATGAGTTGGCTGTGCACTTGTTCAAGAGTAACTTACAGAAAGAAAATTAAAACAAATACAGTAATGTAAACTGATAAGCTGTAGAGTGAAAAAAAAACAACGTAAATTCTCATTTACACACAGAGATGGTATTCAGAAAGTTATTAGCACTTCTGATTATCATAAGCAAACAGCTGGCATATAAAATTGTTAGAGTGACCAAAAGGATACTCAGATCTGTTATTTAAATTTATTCCAGCCTGGAAATGGGCTCTTGGAATGAAGCAAACCTATAACTAATTGATTTATATGTTCTAATTTGTTTATTTCAGTTAGAACATACACATTTCATACACTCCGAAGAAACCATGCAAGGAAATTAACTGAGAAATTCCTGACTTTTCTTGCTTGAGCATTTTATCGTTGTTCATTTTAGTACTGTTATTTTTCTATTGGATAAATGAAATATGCAGAAGTTCCTGTTATTGTAATAATGCTGTAGAAACAGAGGAATTTGGCTTTTCTCTGACTCCATTGCAAAGCAGAATTTCACCTATTGTCAGAGTTACATTTTTTCAAGACTACATTTCTTATAGACTATATATGTGGGAACTCGGTCAAATCACATTCTGTCCATCCACTTTCCTTTCTGTCACACAGACGCTCCCTTTACTTCCTCCTGCCACTTCCCAGGCTTTCTTGACACTTGGAGCAGCATCCCTAAGGAGCCACAGGGATCATCCCAACCTGACACAGTGCTTCATCACAAAAGCAGGCATTGATCTGAGAACCACTTACTGAGTAATTAAAAATATATAACCTGCAATTTGAAATAATTTATTTCAAAAAAAATATATTGAGAGCGTTAATTGATATCAGATGCTGGATGAACAAACTACTTACTCAAACCATTAATAAAGACTATACCTTAGTGGAGCATATCTGTATACCATATATATATGAAGTACAACAACCACCTCAACATTATATCAAAACCCAAGCTCACTGACAATTATCTCCCAACACCTTGAGTTGAAATAAAAAAACCTTATCAATTTAAGTTTCTTAACACTAAGAGGACTCATTATGCATTAATACCACTTTCCTTATTTATGTTTTCCTTCATTTTTTACTTTCAGTTTGCTAGAGTTTGGAAGAACATCCCTACTTTTTGAAGCTTATGAAACAAAAGGTGAAGGTATGCCAACATCATTCACAAAGTAATCCTGCTTCAAGGCTGGTCTCACTGTCAGTCTAAAGGTTAGAAAGCAAACAAACATTTTTAAACTGCAATCCAGCTGTAAATATAAGTCTTTCTTGGTGCAATCTGGCAGAACTGATTGTGCCTTGCATGTGTGTAGGCATGAACATACATAAAACTCAGGAGAAAAAGGACTAGAAACAGCGTTGGGAAAATGCAACAAGCCTGGAGAATCACATAAATCCTTCTTTAATGTCTTCAAGCCCAGAAGTCATACAAAACTAGAAATTACTGTGTTCAATTTTTGCATAATCCTTATTTCATACTAGGAGCATAAATTAGAGTTTAATCATTAATCTGGATCTCTCAGGAAATACTAAAGTACTAAGACAAAACACTGAAACACAACCATGCCCAGGGAATGACTTGAAGCTGTGTCAGGGAAGGTTTAGGTTAGATATTGGGAAAAGGTTCTTCACCCAGAGGGTGGTTGGGCACTGAAAAGGCTCCCCAGGGAAGTCACACCACCAAGCCTGACAGAGTTCAGGAAGCGTTTGGCACATGGTGTGATGCTTGGGGACGGTCCCGTGCGGGGCCAGGAGCTGGACTGGATAATCCTTGTGGGTCTCTTCCAGCTCAGGATATTCTGTGACTCTGCAGGCCCTGGGATGAACAGCTTCAGCACATTCCTGTATCCCTTTGTGGAGCAGAGTGACCCAACACAAAACCTGGGGTGCACTGCACCTCTACCACAGGCCAGAAGGGACAATCCAGCAACTTAGTTCAGCCTCCTTATACCACAGATCCTGACTTTCACCAAGATATACAAACACTCTATTTTGCATCTCCTTACTAACAATAGGGAAATTGGTGATCTAATGTGCAATGTCAGATACTGTCAGCAACAGAAGGAAGCTGGTGAGCTAAATAGGAAATGAAAATTTTTATCTTTCAGGAAGAACCCAATCCTGAATAAATACTTCAAATTCATTCAGAAACTTCATTTGAGACTGGAGATAATACTCTGATTTTCCTTTAAGGATACTGACCCAAGCAATGTGGCTGATGTATCATGGAACAACTCTTAATTATTTTTAAAGAATAAAATCATCAATTAACTGGATTCTTAGAAGTCGCTAAAGAATGTATTAGACGGGTTAGTATGAGTTAATTCTTAATTGTCTAATGATTTTAATAAAATATGGTAGAACTGTGCTTAAACTTTTAGATATACAGGATTTTGGTTTTCTGAGAAAGAGCAAGTAAAATTCTATCTTGGAATAAAAAAGCATATTTCTTATGCAGACCATAACCAAAGCAAACACCCAGACCCATCCTTGAGTGCCCCCAGCTTTAACAGTTCAAAGGTATACCCTGAACCCTGCTGGCCCCATGACCTTCTCAATTCAAATGTCTCCAAGGAGCACTGGAACCTGCCAGTGACCAGTCCTCCCCCAGTCTCCAACAACATGTTTTGCAACCTGCAACCTCCCATGAGAATGGTTCTGAGCAGACAAGTCATTAACCATGACCTCTTCCAAAATTTCAGAGCACCCATAGAAAACTAAACTAATTTTTCCTTCAGCACTGGGCTCTCATCACGTACCTGACCCGTTCTTGACTTCCACACACAGTTTGGTTCTTTCTCCCTGTGTGAAGAGACCCACACATTTTCTGTTGTGGTTGCATTTCAAATGCTGGTATGAAGAGCATATTGGGAGCTGCTGGCTCAGAGGAGCTTGGAAGCAAACATGGAGAGAGCTGGAGGAAAAGAGTTGGGCTCATGCATGACTTTTCCACACACTTCTGTAAAAATTTTAGGGTAGCCCAGACAGATGGGAACTTCTGAATGACAGATGATCCGTTTTTATTACCCTCACATTTCCGTTGTGAATATAATTCATATTGGACTGGTTGCAAAAAAGCAACACACTCGAGGCCAAAGAAGATGTAGCACATTTCAGAACAGTCTTATTCACAGCTCTATTGTTATTCTAGAAGGAATTAATGTAAAAAGTAGCCAGGATGACATCTGCATTAATATTTACATGCAGCACCTATGGCTTTACTTGTTAATTAGAACAAGAACCTTTATGTCATTTGTACAGAGTGAGGTAAAGGACATTTTTCCTGTCTGTCTAAGCTTTGGTACACCAGTTTCCTCCCTAAAGAGCACATAATAGCTACGTTTAAGTAAATCAGGTCAACATGTCCTCCTTTATTTTATGTTAAGGTAAACTAGCCTTCCTGTCCCACTGCAGCCTAATTTTTCTTTATAGCTATTTAAAACCTATTATAGGGTAACATTAACATTCAGACTGCTTCCTGCACTGTCTGATTTTGCTAGATGATAAACTTAATAGCACTTAGTGACAGACAGCAACCAAGAAGTTGGGGGAAGGGGAAATTTCATCTCCAGCAGCCTACAACATTTAGAGCAGTTTAATAACAACATCAATAAAAATGCACATCTACTGTAAAGTGCCTGTGGTGGCAATTACTCTTAGTTGTTTACTTTGGCTACAGCCACCAGAGAGCAGGATCTATTCTGCCTACCAAGCACCACCTCTTCTTTTCCAGTCAGTCATATCCCACATCTGGACAGGGAGAAGTGTAACTCGGGGTGGGGATCAGGAAAGTTTAGAGGACAGATACCATACTGCACCTGGCACAGACCATGTCTCTTTAGCACACAGACATTCATCTCACAGTTGTGGCAGGATGCATTAGCATTCAATGGTCCGCACATAAACTGTAACCTTGGAAAAGACATTACCTCACAAGAAAAAAATCTTGCACTGTATTCATTTTTCAAGATTGAATTAAGCCTGTTTTGGTTAAATGTGAGTATCGGTAGTTTCGAAGCCCAAATCTGATGCACATGTCACTCTATACTGCCTCAGAGGTTCAATCAGGGGTGGTTTAAAAGCTTTTTGCTGGTAGCAGGCAGCAAAAATGACTCAAGAGACGCAATGATTTGCAGGAGTGTTCCAATTCCCAAAGATGGTATTCAGGAGTAGTTTTGGTCTCAGGATCAGTGTGGCTTCGAGAGACAGCAACTCTGCAGTAGTGCTCTGGGGCTGCTTTGGAAATATCTTCATTACCCAAAGGTATGAAAGACCACATAAACTACTTTTGCAACACTCACTTTCTAAATAGACTCACACTTAGCTGATACCTGACTCTTACGTTTCAGGGGAAAAAAAAATTAAAAAAAAAAGACATGGAAAGGAAAACTTTGTGTTAACCATTACAACTGGAAAACTGGCTGTTATTTCAGAATGATATAAATGATGCTAAGATGATTCTGAGCTGGCTGTGGTCCTTCCTGTCCTTAGGTCTACTTGGTATAGACTAAAAAGTATAGAACAAAGAGCAGAAGCTTCAACACCATAACCAGTTATGGACTTCAGGATTTGGTCTGCCTGACAGTTTCCATGTGGTGATGGAAAACCAGGAAAATTTAAAAGAAAAAATCTATGCAGATTTAGCTACTCAGAGACCCATTCAACCTAACCATGAACACTTTTAGGGATGGGGCACTTTATTTTTCTAGGTCTCTTCAATTTGTACACACAGGGAGTTGTCACAGAAGATGTTGCTATCTCCTTGCCAAGGAAACCAGAGAGGTACCAATCTATGCTCCCTAATGAGCAGCACAAAGCAATCCCAGTCCTTCCATATTTAATAATCTTCCTTCTACAGTTGGACTCAATTACTCTTGTGTGTCCCTTCCAACTCAGGATATTCTCTTGCATGATAATTCAAATGGCTAACAAACAGCTATGACTATAGGTTCGCCTCCATGTGGGGGAAAAAAAAAAAAGAAAAAAAAAATCTTGCAGTTTCTTAAAGTCTTCAAAAATATATCTAGTAACATAAATGCCCATTGTAATTCCATATATTTATTTGTCTTTGCAACATATCACAAATATTTCTCCATCCCAAAGTAGGAGACCTCAAGATGGGCCCATGAGGTGTGATGGAAGCTGGGCAGCCCTGTAAAGAGGGACATGCTGGGCTGTACATCTAGCACAGCTTCTCTGTGCACACAGCTCTCTGACTACAACATATCTAGTTCACCTATGCCCTGCGACATGAAAAAAGAATAAAATGCACACATAACAGTGGGAAAGAAGGGAGAAGTCACCTGTGTGAGCTTAATTGTCTATATACGAGACTCTAAAGGTCAAAATAAAGGGTTTACAAAGGGTACCAGGGAATACCAACAGCCTAAGGGCCACAAAAATTAATGTAATCAACAGACAGGTACTAAGTATATCCCTTCTACTTCCCACCCTAAATGCACACATCAGTTTCAGAATACAGTGGTAGCTCAGAAGACTGAGTAAAGGCTCAGGAGTGCAGTAGTCTCCTGCGTGTTTGATAACCCTTAATATAAACTAAAGAAAACCTAGGAATCTAGCCTAAATCAGGGTCTAGATAAGTCCCCAGCCAGCCTAAAAATATGGAGAGGCACAAATGTGCTGTAGAAGCACTTTTCGACTCCACTAAAGTCATGTTGCAAGGCAGCTCTCCAATGCTGAGCCACAGCTGAGGCAATACCTGAAGCACAGGTGCAGGTAGAGACATGCTATGCAATGGCCCCCAGGGCAGCAGGACAGGGACAGTTCATGGGAGCTGAGCCTTGGCTGAACACGACCACTGATGGTCTCACTGACCACGACAGGCAGCCTGCCCTGGCCAAGGGGAAACCTGCAGAGAGGGCAAGTGCAAAAGGGGGCAGATATTCTACTTCTCAAAATAAGTTTCTGTTTTCATTTCAAAAAGTCTTTGGCTCTAATTAAATTTGAACAAGGAAATGAGGAGTAAGCAAAACTCTTAGACAATGGGCTGTTTTTTTCAGCTCTGCAGGGACTGCAAGCAATGCATGAAAGGCAGTGTCAGGTGCTAAAGAAAACCAGTGTGTCCTTTAATAAAAAATAATAAATAGGATATACTTATATAATCTACTTATATAAGTATATACTTATATACTTGTATAATATACTTATATAATATGTAATAGGATATACTTATAAATAATAAAAAGGGTATACTTATTTTTGGATTGCAATTGTTTTATAGAAAACACACCAAACCCACTATTTTTCTAATCTTGTTTTTTAATACTCAGCATTTGTAAATTCCTCCAATCAGGGAAATCAAAGACTTCATCTGATAGTATAAATATTTGTTCCACCCCTTAAAATTCTTCAGCTTGAATTAATACACTTTGAGAAGTCACTGATAGTGACTTCAAACATTCTCTGATAATAGAAGGGAAAATGTAATATCCCAAAGGCCAAATGATTTAAACAGCTATTCTTTCTCCTTGGCTCAATTTTAAGACAAAGAAAGCAACACTCAAAATCAGCATTCAGAATGAGCTCTGAAATCAGCCTAGCTGTAATATGTTAATAAATCCCCTCTTTCTATTCAGCTGATTTTGTTTGCTAGCTTTCTGTATCTCAAGCTGTTTATTATCTCTTTTACAGTGGTCACTTCCAAATCTTAATAAAAGTTAGTAATTTCCCCATGTTCACTTTGTGGGAAACCACCAGGGCAAAACCCAAAATTGTTTAGCCCAATTTCAACCAGAAATACATTCTGAACGTTGGGCAGCTCTAGTTTTTATTTAACATATTGTAGTAGCCTCCTCCCCTTTGCTGGTGTGAGATTAGAGGAGCCTGGTATCACATGGCCCTTCATGCACATAGTGACTTACTCAGGGACACACCAGGAGACCTGAACATGCTCTCCCAAGTGCCACAATGGTCCACTTACTATAGGACCATTTTCCCTGTCTGCTCCCAACCACTTAGGTTATTGCAGTTTGATGTAATATTACAGTTAAAGCAGAACAGAGTAGGTTTCCAGATCTTTAACATTTTCCTAGAAGAGCAGACTTTTAAGAGCCACCCGCATCAAAGGTGTGAAGCTTAATGAAGTGCCTTGCAGTGGTGAAAGGTCTCCCCAGATTTTACCTCTTGTATACTCACTCCTTTATTGCTTGGATTTCATTCTTTGCTAGATTCTGGGTAAGTATTTAAAGAACAGAAGGAAGCTTTCTCTTCTTTCGATAGGTTTCTTTAACCCCTCAGAAAGGTCAGGAGATCCAGCAATATTCTGCTATAAATACCTTTCTAGTTCTTCTTACATATCACTGTTCAAACATGATCATGTAGCACAGATGTCCTGCATATCCATCTGTTACAAATCACCTGAAAATTGAGAGGGATTGAAATGTGAAGTATGCCTACTTTTGGTGAAAACAAATTGGATTTCTATGTGGTATGAGAGACACAGGTAAAAGCTAACACCAGTGTATTATAGCATTTACTAGTTGAGCAGTTTTTGAATAATTTCTTTAAACATTGAAGCAACTTTTTCCGTGTTTCATCTCAAGCAACTGTCTCAGGGCATAAATGATGATAGATAATAAGTTGAAAGCAACAAAAAGCAATATGCAATATCACATATAACAGGGACATCTGGTGACCACTATTAAAGAAGTGAACTTCCTCATTTTCTAACTGAAAAAGTAAAAAAATTCTTCCCACACCACTTTTAGTTTCCATAGACCCCATTGCTTAAGCAGTTTCATTTTTCTGAAGCTGCAAACTCATTTAGAAGAGACCCACCAGCAAAGCAGGAAAAAAGAAACTATGGTGGTGGCTGGGTCAGCATCTACAGGAATGATTTCTCTTCCCAGACTTTCCATTGGAAAGTAATGATTTCTACTTTTCAGTGAAAAAAGGACACTCAAATGATTCCAAGAAAAGCAGTACTCAGCTCAGCTACAGTACTCAGTCTTTGCTTAGAGGATCTATTAAGAAAGCAGAAAAAATATCAACCCAGTTATGATTTGCTCTTGTCAGGAGATACTCCAAAAAACATGTAGAGTACACTTCAAAGTGCTTCTTAGATGAAAAATTACCCCATTTTTGGAGCACTCTTTATATACCATGATGATGAATTCCATACCATATAATTTACAAGTCAAAACAAGAATACATTATCAAGATTCCTGCACAATTACCTTAGTTTACAAAATTCAAGATGTTTTATGCTTCCATACACAATCACTGACAACAGTCAGATAATAAAAACCAGGTTCCAACTCCCCAGTGACTGTTTTTTTCATGAGAACCATAAACAGAGAATATTAAATGGAAAGAAAACAACCGAAGATGATATAAACTTGGAGAAACCTGCAGGGTAATGGGGGCAGTATCTATTGTTTTGACTACAAAACCTACTAAATTACACATTGTGCAACAAACATTGAAAGAGACCAAAAAAAAGGTTGGTGTTGGTTTTCTTTTTCCAAAAAAAAGCTTCACTTCCTCAAAGCTGTGAGAAATGTGGGATTTCTCACCCATTTATAGGGCTAAGTTTTCGTTTTTATATTAATGAGACAGTTTATTTGCTTTCTGTAACTTTTCTATAATTTTCTCACCAAAAAAAAAAAAAAAAGGTTACCTGAAACAGTGTCTTCAAACTAGTTTTCAAACACTAAAGATATATTAAAGTCACATAAAGTACACAGCTATTTTAAAAAAAAAATCTTAATCATTATGTGGAAGATTTCTGATATATTCATTTGATCTTGCTTTAAGTGAATCAAAATTTCAACACACAGATTTTATGCTAAGTTTCTCATTGAAAGTATTTCTGAAAAACCTCTGAAATACTGGGAATTTTACCTGATTTTAAAAGAGTTTCACCAAAATGTACACTACATCCAGTCTGAGTGCCTTAGCTAACCACAACAGGCAAAAAGCATAAAGCAACAGAGAATTTTATTATGATCTATGAGCCCAAGAAACAGAAGTGCAGGACAACACCTGGAACAGTCTGGACACACTGAACCCAGGGTTTGGATAAACCCCTTATTGCAAATGAAGGGCAGATGAAAACTATGGATCTAAAACCAGTTCAAACTCTGACCTTTTCCAAAACTGTGACATTTGGAGCTGTATTCCAGACACATAGACTTTAAGTTCAATAATCAACAGTAAGAAGATGATTTTACACTAAGATAAACTTCATGAGACAAACACGAGTGTTTTATTCCTGAAATCACAGACATGTATCACCATATCCTTTGGCTGTGGCTGCCTGCCTTTACCTCTCTTAATGCTTATCCCAATCAACCTCACAAACTGCCATCCCATCATCACCACCCCACACGCACAGACAATTCCCCTGCCCCCTGGTAAATATATATGTACACCTATTTAAACAACATGAGGAGAGAGGCCAGCCCACATGGACTGCTTCAGCACTACTGGGGCTCTTGTTTCCTGTTTTCTCACTTCCATGGGAAGTTTAATATGATGATGGTTTCCATTTTTAGAAAGCAATTTTCTGAACTACTTTGCAGATCTGAATCATCTGTAAATAAAGATGTCTTTAGCTTGGCATCAACTAGTTTCTCTGCAGCAATAGACTTTGTTCTTGCCCTAATGACTACTCAGTCATAATTTTCCCCAGATTCTGATAATACTAAATTTAGATCACAGCAGATATTTTTTATTATATTCTCTGGCATCTTTGCACTAAAACCATTGCCTTACATTAGCTATAAACTGCATGTCATTCCTTTATTCCCATAGCTGTTTTTCCAAGGATGTTCTAACATCTATTTACGTGAACTAATACAGAAGAAAAAAAATACATTTTCTTTCAGATGCTCACATGAATATAGTCACATTGTTAAAAAGATTTTACCTCCTTTCATTTACACTTTTTTTTTTTTAAGTGAAACTGAAATGTGGTCTTTTAATTTTCATTTTCACACAGGGTTACGAACTTCAATACAACATATCTCCATTTAGACAAGAAATCAGAACAGGAAAAAATATTTAAAAGACTTTAAGCCAAAATAATAGATGAGTCTTAGGAATTTAAATAACACACGATCTTTAAAAATGCATCTAAACACAGCAAGAAACATTAGAACTCGCCTGATATTCTCTCCTCAAAAAAGTAATTTGTTAGATGCACGTAGTTGCAGGAGATGAGCAGACAGCACAAGCCTTTTTGCACAAAAGAGGTGAGAAATTGATTTAAATGGATCATCTTTTAAACAAAGGAAATAGTGGGGAACATTTGCATATTGGCCAGGGTGGGAAATTACCATAAAGCTGTTTAGATGCTTCAACAAAATTAGGTAAACCTGAAACATTTAAATGATTAGGAAAACAAAAGTAAACACTTAGATTGTCCTCC
The DNA here is from genome assembly GCA_035222235.1 of Margarornis squamiger. Classification (NCBI taxonomy): domain Eukaryota; kingdom Metazoa; phylum Chordata; class Aves; order Passeriformes; family Furnariidae; genus Margarornis; species Margarornis squamiger. The sequence goes on from JAWWTY010000123.1 coordinate 6,196,050, forward strand.
AGCTGTTCTACAAGTTTTTTTTCTACTAGACTCCTCAATAGGCATAAGGAGAACACCAGATCATCCCAAGGGGTTACTAAAAGGTTCTGCTCCCTCTCCTGCCTCATACCCTTGTTGGGTTTCTTTTGCATAGCATGGTCACCACTCACAGCAAGAACCAGTCCTGTCCCAAATTACGTGGCCAAGCACCAATGTTTCTGCCCACACTACAAAAAGCACCTGCCTCACACACTAGACAAAGCTGAAATTGTAGCAGCAGCATCTGGCCCTCTTTGCTTTTTAATGATTTATATGTGTAATATTTTTGCAATGCTATTGCTAGATTTTCCACATGCTCTTTTATTAACAACATCAAAGCTCATTTCCTATGTGTTTTCTATAAATGCTTTGCACAGTTCATGTTCTTGGCTTTTTTCTTTCTTTGTCTTGTGCTGTTCTCCTGACCATAAGACAAAGCAAAAATTAGTTTAAGAGAGCAATAAAAACCTCTGGGGTTTGGGTTTTGTTGTTGTTTTTTTTTCTCAATAAGTGTGAGCACCTTGAAAATTACATAGAAATACAAAAGTATCAGAAACCAAAAACATTCCATATGCAAATACATATTCAGTGACACTCAAGAGTTTGTGCGTATTAAATTGTTAAAAAATTATCAAAAGCTTGACCAAAACGTTATTTCCATCTGTTAGAATTAAGTCAGATGCAAAGAGCATCCAAGTCCACTTCTTTTTAACATAATTCAAAAGGCTCTAAATTAGGTATAAGTCACATCCTGCTTTGACTTTAGTTTCATGTTGTTGTGTACATTCAGGTTATTCAACAATAAAAATTCTTTGATGATAGTTGTCCTTTTTAGTTTTTTTAAGAATGACTGACTTTTGGTCTTTCCTTCTCAGTTTCTTTGCACTAAGCCCCTAACCAGACCACTTGCTTTGTCTCCTTAGTGTCAATAACTGCACAGATTTCACAAGTTAGTGGGACCCCCAACACAGGATTATTTAATGGTCTGTTAACCAATTTATTTCAGAAAACAGATAAAATACTATCTTCAGATTATTTGTAGATCAACAGTCCTATTTGCTACAAGTTGATCCTTGGCTTCTTAAAATCTCACCTTTTCTTTGCAACCATCATTTCAATAACAAGACGGCTCTTTAGAAATGGTCAGCTGAAAGACAGCCAAGTTCACTACACTCCCAAACCATATCCACTCAGTTTCTAAGAAAACGTTTTATTCCAGCAATGCTCAGCCCATGGACACACGAGTGTTTCAGAACACAACTCGGTGGTTGATAGACACAATAAATCTTCCTCTGTCTTTTCCTTTGCCCGTGTTCTCATCAGCGTGGTTTTGATCAGACCTAACTCAGAGCACTTTTATGATTTTCTTCCTGAACTGGTTTGTTTTCACTGTAATTAAGCTTTTTTTTTCCTCTTTGAGGTTCTAAGACTCCCAGCATTGAGTAAAAGTAATGGTCTTCATGCTTCTTGAGACTGATATCTGAGACTGATCTCAAGGATTTCAATTTATTTTCCAGACTTTTTTTACCAAATTGCTACCTAATTGGGATACGTTTTATATCCAACTAAATATTTTCTGTAAAGAGAGCCACTTCAACAAGAAGTCTTGGCAGGTACTTCACAATTTCTATTTTGGTCTGTAAACTGTGCTGTATTAGTCAAAAAAAATAAAACACTTCCTTATAGCAGCAGACTTGAGATGTCTACCAGGCAAAAGTTTAGAAATATTTTCTTTAAGGGTTTTCTTTTCTTGTCAACTCATATGTTTTACACTCTGGGTTTGACTTCTATAAGATTTCAGCACTCTCAGAAAGTTGCAGGAGGAGGTTATCATTTAAATGTTGTCCAAACAACATCTTCAAGATTTGCACATAAAACACAGGATAAAATACAATAATCTTGACCCCTCCTCAAGGTCTATGCATCCATGCAGGGGCTACAGTCACGGACAAGCACAGAGAAGGAATATTTTAGGATATGGTGATTTCCCTAAGTCTCATTCCATAAACTAGTACTGCAGAAGAGGGATGAGATCCTCTGAACAGACTGATAGCTTTCAAAGGATAAATCAGCTGGGTCTGTGGTACAGATGTAAGTACAAAGGCCAACACAGAAGCAACAGGTGTGTGTGTTTCCCTCCTGAGGTGTTCTGCTTTCCCCCTCACACCCCAAGAGCAATATTTACACCAAACACAGTTTTCTTCAGACAACATCTTCAATAAACAATTTGCCTGTGACTGGAATGAATACACATCTTCCATCTTTCTAGGTTTTTGAAAGACCTGGTGGAGACCTCACTTGATCTCAAATTCTCTACCAATAAACCTGGTAAACAAATAACATCTTGTGCAGAATTACTCTCTGATTTGCAAGGCTTCAGATGTCAGAGGACATTTTCTAATGTGTTCATCAGCTAAAGTTCTCAACCGGTGGCATTACAGCTAGAAAAACAATACTGAAACAGAACTATCACTCCAGATAACTGACCAAAATTTTATTGACTGCTGTACCTTTGGGTTCTGATGTCTAAAATGTGCTGTGATCACCAGTTATTAATTTCTGAAATCAGGCAGTAGTCAGTTATCAGCAGCTCAGCACCACTCATTCTGCACATGGTTCCCTTTCTAAACATACTTCAGTACAAGGAACTATTTTTCAGCTTGGTCTAACTGGAAAATTTATCTAAGATTCAGACTTCAAAAATTATGCAACACCGAATCAACACTAAATTCTGTTAACAGTGGGGACTGAAGGAGAAGCAAAGACTTCAGACTCGACAAGTCCTCCTGAGTCTTATGGGGGGAACGATCATAACTGATGATCTTAAGAGCTAAGCTTACCCTAGCACAGCAACCTTTCATTTTACTGCTGCCCATGAGGCCAAAATCTACCGGCAGACCCAAGGAAGCAATTGGTTCTTAGGAGTTGTTTAGACTTAGCTTTAGCTATAGAAAAGTGAAGGATTACAACACATCATCTGCAATGGAGACATTTTCCAGTACAGCACAAACTCCTGAGGCCAAGATCTGCCTCAGAACCAATCTCTTCTCAAATTCTTGCCATGGCTACCCAACCCAATTCTGAATTTTCCACTGCCTTAAAGACTACACATGACTGCTATCCTGCCAAAATCCTGCCATGTTCCCATATCACTTTGCTTCTCACACATTTTTTTTCCTTCAATACCTTTTACCACACTTGTTCTTTAGGGAACCCTTCAGTCAGAACAGAATTTACTGGTTTTGTGACTGTTAACCAAGGAAAAATTTTCCCCTGAAATATTTGCACATAAAAGGACCTGTTCTTAAAGTTTAAGAGCTTTCTTCTGACCCCCATTAACAGTTCAAACTAAGATGCACAGTCTTATTTGCTATCAAGCATCCTTCTGGAATCCTGTATCTCAACCACAAACAAATATGGGGAAAAGTCTAAACTCCCAACTACTTGTGATTATTAATCACACATCAGCTTTTGAGCTTCAGCGTTGCCAAGAGCTGGAGACAAGCCTTCCTCTGACCCTGACTGAGCAGCTGAGAGTACAAGGGAGGCAGCTGGAAGAGCTCATCTCTCAGCCTGAGAAAGTGGCACAGTCCTCTGATGCTTTCTGGCTAGTGTCACTTCAGACACCTTAAAAACTCTACTTAAAAGTTTAGTTGTACTTTTGCTACCTTAAAACTGGCACAACCTTTTATTAACCTGGTGTTATGTTTACAAGTCTGTTCTGCAGATTAGTTAACAGTGTGGAGGTATGTCACAGGAGTATTTTCCCAAGTATGTCTTACTTTATAACTTAGGGTGCAATTCTAGTTTTATTATTAAGTGCTATTCCCCTTCAACATAAAAATTATCAAATTTGTATATTGATGTTTAAGCTGTTCCAACACTTAAACCACAAAGTTGAACTGAAAGACAAATGTGATGATAATAAAGCTCAGTCCCTCACACAAGAAAACATCATTCATGGGATAGCATGAGTTATAAGCAACATAATGTGTGGGAAGAGGAGATGTAATTCACATGAAGATTGCTCTTAATTTTCTGCATCTTTTAAACAGTGTGAACAGGAAGCTGTTACCTTATCTGAACCACCTTCAGAAACTCTAAAAAGTTTAACTAAGCTCATTCAGTGGTTATCCAGAAGCAGAACTCCTTCCTCGAACTAGAACCCACAGGATATGGGTCCTGAGAGCACGGGCAGAGGGCTCAGACCCACCATCCTTAATCCCTCAGCATCTCAGATTAGAAGAGTTTCCAAAATATGGACCTATGGACTTTTACAGCAGTTTCTTCTCCAGCTGCACTTCCACTAAGTAAACGATCAGGAACTCAAATCTGCATCTACCAAATCCTGAAACTGGATTGCAGTGCCAGTTTCTGTATTTGACTAGGAAGTGTACCTGGAGCCAAAAAACTTTTCCAGCTGTAAGTTTTGTTGAAACTGGTACACTTCCATCAAAACTTTAAGTTTTGACAAATTGGCAGGTTTTGATATTAAAGTGACTTTCTCAGAAAAATTCTCTGTAAAGCTCAAGATCTAACCCTGAACAATATAGCCAAGCTTTCCAAAAGACTGCAAGGATTATTCTGCTTATCAACTGTTAATTGCCACTTGAAGTGCTTGAAATCAAGAACTTGATGAAAATATTTGAACAGAATAGATGGTGCTGATCTTGACAATGTTCTCAACATAGAGATAGGAAAGACTACATTAGATCCCTAGGCTGGACAAGAAAATAAAACCCAAAAGATAAACATTTTCCATGGCAAGAACATATGAATATTCTGTTGGTATGCTAATTCTGTGTCCACAAAAAGTAAAGTCACAAATGCATAATTGTTGTCTTTAACTGTTTCAGATACCTCAAGAGGGGAGGAAATGGTAACATAACAAAGCTGCAGACTAAAATAAGAAGTTTTCATGGCCTAGAGAGCCATGAAAGAAGGACATATCCTAGACAACTTGGTTAACTGAATTGTGCTAACTTTTTATTTTGCTAGAATTATAAATGATAGCATATAAAATGTCTGTTCTATATCACACACATCTACTAGCAGATTCTTAAGGCACCCCAATGGGCAGCCCCAAAGGCCAGTTTTTTATGGGTACTGCACACCTTGCATTAGTCGCCCTGTGAGGTGCAGGCTCCCCATTTTGGTAAACCCTTGTTCACCATTTTACCTACTGCCTTTCTAAGGATCCAAATCTCATCAATGCAGACCTCCATAGTCACTCCCCACCACATCATCAAGAATGTGTTGTGTTTTCCTCTAAGACACCTCAGGTGCCAAACACAACCGAAACGGCAGTTTGAGGAAACTGTCTCGGAGGGGATGTTGAGTGTGCACAAACACATCCTCTGTTTTTGTAAGGGCACCAGCCAGGCCCCTGCTGATGCATCAAGTACAGGAAAGTATTTGGCACCAGCCCCTACGACCCAGAATTTATCCCCTTGTAGGTAGTGGAAAATCGTTCCATTCTTAGTTATTCAATTATATTGGCTCTGTACATAAATGAAGCATTCTGTCTGACGTGCTGTGCAAAGACAGTAACTCTGTCCATTTGGCTTGTGCTTCTAGGAATGGCAAGGCCCAGGGGACCAAACCTTTCCTGATTACACTTTACCCCTATTGCAACTAAGAGGTGTTTGCTGACGAGAAGGAATCTGGGGACAGTTGGGGGTCTCTGCATTCCAAGGGCAGGCACTGATGGCCACTGAGCAGATCTGGGGCTGGACCCAGCCACACCTAGGCTCCTGCACCAGGAGTTTAGAAAGCAGAGAGTCCTCTCAGAACCTCATGACTCAACAGAGGACTCTCTCGTACCCTTTACATCCCTGGTCTCCATGCAAATAATTCTAAATTGACTTTAATCCAATTTCCCTCTGTATGTTTCATTTATGCAATAAGTACTAGAGTGAGCCTTACCAAACTCTGTTAAAGTCTTGCCTTCAAAAATTTATATTAACACCTGGTTTTGCAACAGGCTCCACAATGGAAACCCAAATGAAGGGGAGAAAGAATGGTGAACGTCATTGGAGCTTGGAAGCACAGTGAGTTCATTAATGCAAAAGACAAGTAGGAAGCAGTTTATTCTGGTTGATGGGGGGGGCAGGCAGGGGGGGAAGGGGGGCAGTGCCACCCAGAAATGTGTGAAACTGAAGGACACAGGAAACAGGAAAAAAAGCAAAACAGGAACAAAGACAGCAAAGAGCACCATGAGGGATGTAATGAAGCCCTCGAGGCAGAAAAAGAAAGAAAAAGTACAGCCTGAAAGCCTGAGCTTCCTACAAAAGAGAGAGGCAAGAGCACAGTTCAGTCAAAGCTCAGACAGGATTAAGAGCCAGAGAGGTTAAAGGAAGAAATGTGCCATGGCCAAACCTCACCGCTCAGTTCCAGCTTTAACACTCTCCCTGGTATCTTTGGCAGCATTGTCAATCATATTGTAGTCATGCCTTGAGGCCCCAACCTTCTGTACTCATCTAATACATTTTAGAAAAATGTTTATATCTATAGTAATACTTTCAAATTTTAATCTAATTAGACTAAACATGTTTTATTTAACTCATTTCCAGTAAAAAATGAAATATATATGTCTCAATACACCAGGGGTTTTCCTAAGGGTTGAGAATCTTCTAGCATTCAGACATCTCTACAATGAACTTTAATAAAGCACTAAATGACTACTTTGTAAATGCTTGGAACAAAGAGGGGAGACAATTTCCATTTTCTTTTAAACACTACAGCAAAGCGTGAGACCTTCCAAATAATAAAAAGAATGTTTATGGCCTCCGTTCTTCTTCCCATAACAATCCCAATGTTCAGTAAGAAAAACTTTAGCTTGTCACAGGCACATTTGTCTTCAGTATCTCATGCAGAACAGCCAAAAAAATCGTAGAAGTACTGACTTGATAGGGGCCCTCTGACAGAAAGGTTGAAACAGCTGTTGTATTGGATAACACAGAGAATCAAGATTTAAGATATTTGGAAATATACTGTGATGTAAATAACAAAGTACATAAGAATTAGCAAAACAAAAACTTGACCTTGTTCAGCTCCCTCCAAGTCATGCTGAAGTTTTCATTTGCACAGAATGAGCTTCAGCAGAAAACCCCAAGATGTTTCCATGGAAAATAGTGGTTTAATAGAAGATAGGGAAAAATGGAGTGTGGAAGCATCTCCCATCTTTCTAGACATCATCTACATTATAGTGCACAGAGTGGCCATCACGGGTTCTTAGCACCAAAAGAGCAGAAAACTTCTGATTTAAGAGGAAGACTCTAAGAGGTACCTTTCCTTCACCTACCCACTATGAAGCAAAGATGACCACATACTCAAAATGTAGCTCTTCTCCCTCTCCACAACATAATGCAGGTCAGCTCTAGCATTCAAATGAAAAACAATTAATTATGACAAAATAGGCAAGATGAAAACAGAAAAAAAAGCAGGAACTACATATCTCCAATCATCAATCTTCCTAAAAACTGAGGCACATTAATGAGCAGGTCCTTATTTTGGCAAAATTATTCTAAATTACCTTACAAATGTTAACCCTGGACATGCCTGAACTACAGACAATGACTTAAACATCCATCTAGTACCTTCCTCCCTTAAATTAAAGTGCATCCAATGAAGTTTAAAAAAATCAGTTGCCAAGCCACCCCTTTTCTCACTTCCACCTCTTGTGCAAGATCTTATATCTGCATTTAAATGAAACTATTTGGTAGCAGCCTGAAGAATAAATCACTGTAGCTTTTTCTCATCTTTTCAGTTAGTGTAGCTAGCAGCTTTATTAAGCAGTTTCTAAAGTATTCTACAGATTAAAAAAAAAAAAAAAAGAAAGAAAGATACAACTGACATCAAGGAATAAAAGTACAATTTGAATAAGATTTGGCTTCAGATATACTTCAGATTTAAAATCACTGTGCATATGTCATTTCAACATAACTCATACTCTTGAGGTTGGAAACAAGTTTCCCTAGGAATGGCCAGTGAGAGAGGGGAAAAACGAACCCTAGCCAACAAAAAAAATTGGCTCTCTTAAGAACTATTAATAAGAAATCTGAAGAGAAGGGCATTTGTCTGCCTAACTGGGTAAATATAAAGTATTTCCACCATTATTTTTTTTCATATAGTAAATCACTAAAACATAGAGCAGTATAAAAATATATTCTGGAAACAACAAATCTCTGATCCAAAGCTACTTGGTAAAAATAACTTAACAATTATGCCTCTTAGAAATAGGGTTATGTTCTAATTCAGAACAATTTTTTAGGTGCTCCAGAAAGGTAAACAGCCATACAAACATCTTGTTGCATGATGTGCCAAATGAAACAAGCATGTAATAATGTTGTGAAATTATATTATCTGACACATTTCAAAAGCTTATTTAGGTGCTTATTTAAGCCCATTAAACCTGTAGGGAAATAAAGACAGGATGACATTTCAGCCAGCTTACCATAACATTTTTCTGGTGAAATTGCATAGCAACATATTAATGCTGAAAAAAATGCCAGCAGTAAAAACAAATGCCAATAAGCTACATACATCTGTTAAAAAAAAATAAAAATGCAGCTACTAATAAGGTAACATCAACACATTACAAAGGCATGACAGTCTTAAAAGCAGATTAGAACATCAAATATATGCAGCCAAAATATCATAAAGCCTCTTAAGTGCATTCTACAATGAGAAAACAAGGCAGTTTATACCACATGCTGTGTGAAATCTGCAGCTCAGATTGTTCTGCCAACACACACAGTTTGGAGGACACCACCATACTTTTCATTATTCTATGAACAAGTAGACAAGAATTGTTTCAGCATCAGGGCTTTTCACAGATGATATAAATATTTCTCAACACATCTTAATTTAGTCATCAATTCACACACTGCAGTGAGACACACCATTCTGTCCAGTGTGATTTCTGGTCTGAAAACAAGCTAAAAAACAACAATCAGTTGCTAAGAAAATGTCTTGCTTATACCTAACAAATTCTTTCAATGATCGAAATACCATCACAAAGTATCCCTTTCCCCATGACCCAATTCATCTGCAAGTCAATTCAGATCAGACAACGCTTGGGAAGTGCTAAAGGTGAGATCGGACAGGTGATCAGGGAAAGAAGCCTGTAGGATTATGTCTTGTGAATTTAAAGAAAAGAAGATGTTATAATTCTTAATACCACAACTGAGATAGAAAAGACAACATTATCCAAGATGTGCAAAGTACCAAATCATAAACTTTTAGCCATCTGTTTTCCATAGCTTAGTAACAGTCATCCATATATTCTTTTCACACCCAAAAATGCCACTGAAGTTGCACCAAAAGGATTGTCAGATCAAAATCTAGATGCTATATGATTCACATTTGGAAAAATGCAAGTAGAATAAGCACTTAACCATCTGCAATTTTATTCTTCCAAGCTCTCTCAAACATGCAACACACTTTTCCAAATCTACTTCCCAAGCCATTCTTTACCCATTATACTATTTCCCAGGAGAAGCATTTGTTGCCTTGACTAAGGAAAAAATGAAAGAAAAAAGAAAAAAAAAAAAGAAGAACAACTGCAAAGAAATCAGCAAGAGATGGAAGTTAACCATCTTTGATAGTTACATCTCTTGACACATACAAACAGCAATACCATCTCCTTGATGCAATTGTGCTCTCCAGGGGTTTTCTAGTCGCCTTTAGTTCATTTTTAGATCTCACTTGTATTGTTTTTCAGCAGTGTCTGCTCCTTAAACTCCACACAAATGGATTAGCACCACATAGGGTGAACTTGCAGCAGTACTGATACGTTCAGTTGCAAGCTCTCTACCTCTGAAGGAAACTCTGTGCCTGAAAAACTTAGCACATTTCTGAATACATAATCATTATATTTTCATCTAGACCATTCCTTCAAGAGAGGCAAGCGATACAAACACACTAGTGAAAAGCATTTTCACATATTCTAATAAACACCTATTTGTTCTTAATCAAGAATTTAAAATATTTTCCATAGGGAGCAAAAGACGACTTGTAAACAACTAAGGAAACCCAGCATGAACAGAACACTATTCAGCTGCCAACTAGAATAGCTACGGCGTGGAGGCTCACGGCTCAGTTTGAATCCTACCTGGATATAAACCTGGCCCCATGGAAGGCAGTGGGCAACAGCCTGAACCAAGACATCATCATCAACCAAGCAACAACCTGAACCAAGCTCACATCATCAGAGTCTGTGAGTCCCCAGCCAACACCACTGTCTTGCCTGGGCCACAGTATAGCAGAGATTACTTGAAATGGCAATGAGGAGAACAAAGAGGGTATCCAAACAAAGAATAATGGAAAAAAGAACTTCCTGCTCTAGAGGGATATAGAGAAGAATTTGCCTTTGGATATGAATGGTGATGATCAAACAGGTAATTGTGGTAGTTATACTGTTAACCAAAAACACAGATACCTCATACAGATAGCAGAGCTAAGCCCCAAATATTCTGCCTATAACATTTCTAAGGACTTAAAGATCTTAATTACAATACACCTGAAATTATATGCAATACCCAGAGAAAAAGTCACACCTCTTAATGGAAAAAAAATGTTCACTTTCTGCCAGCATTCATGACATCAGTGCTAAAGGGAGCAACTACCAGCCTGTGCCACCTCTCCTTGGCTGCCATTTGTGTTCTCACACGTCCTCAGATAGAAGTGATGACAAGAAGACTAAATATGAATTATGGGGCAATTCAGAGAATACCAGGTTCTTTGAAAAAAACATGTAATGTGACAAGTAGATCCAAATTTTCTTCAAGCAACCCTAACCCATCTCAAGCTCACTAACTTTGGTTAATTTGGTTTAATTCCAATAAATAAAAACTCCGAAAATGGAGAAACTTAGTAAAAGCTCCAAAGGATTCTCATTTAATTTTGTTTTTTTAAACTAGACTTTCAACATGTCTTCAAAAGGAAAACAGAGGATTTAAATGCTATATAAAAATCATACTTTGTGAAAATATTTAATGTTCAATAGAGATCACTTCCTCTTGCACCCTTCAAAAGATACCAATAATGAAAGAATGCCATGATTCTCAACATATGGTCTGACTACTAGCAAATCTCTAAACAGCCATGACCATTCCTTCTTCAAGGCAACTTTAGCAAACAGGCTGTAGAATTCTATAAAAAAGGAAAGAAAATATTAATTGCAAATTTAGGAAGGTCTTTAGTTAAAGCAGAACAGATGTGGAGCTAAATGGAATTATAGACCTAATACTGCCAAAAATTCCTCAACTCTCATCCACTTCTCTACCCACACGAAATTGTATCATGTTTACAGAGGAAAAACAATTACAGATATTATCAGATTTCATTTTGTTTTTTAAACTTGGGAGGATGCAAGCCTGCATCTGTACTATTATTCAGGCTTGCAAGTGAATCCCCTCATCATCCACACTCACACTCATTGGCTCATTTTTTAGAGCACTTTAATGCAGACATGGCTGGACTCACCCCTATCTCTGGAGAGCCAGCTAGGGTATGAAGCTTCCCAACTTCTGATGGTAGATCCCACAATCAGCAAAAGAGTTGTCAGATCTGCTGTCAGTTTATCTGATCTTTGAATGAAGGATGAGAAGGAGATAGCAAAGGAACAAAACAGAAAAAAACACAACCAAACAAACATCCAACCACAAAATGATTGTACCATTTGAACTGAATGACTATATGTGAAAAATAATGTTCTACCTCTATTTTAGGACAGTGTCCAATTAGGACACAGGAAGCATAAGAAAAAGATTTCTATAGCCTTACTGTTTCACACAGCTTCTTTGGGAAATGATTTAGCATAGTTTAGAGATTGGCTAAATCCCCACTGGAGTAGTAAGGCTGTTTCAAGGTGCAAAGAACATTTCTTTCCTAGCAAAGTGAAAATAAAATACGTACATATGTATTTAACTTTCACGTACTTTGGCTGTCATGAGGCTTCATGACACTTGCAGACCACATGAACCATGTCAAGTCTTGGTCCTTTTCTGGAATATACAGCATTGAAAGTGGAAACTTACTTTCTTTTCCTGCAATCATACAGCCAACATTTGTCTTCTTACAAAAGTAAACTTCTTTAATTGCTAAATGCCATTTTCAAACATCATTTCAGTATTTGAGAGTTTATGTGATAGTACTTATGACTTCAGTTGGAAGTTCCCACCGGTGATTCAAACACAATTTACTCTTAGGAAATGAAAGTGGGAAAACAATAATTAAGTGTCGAGGACCAGAAATAAATATTTGTTGAAGAATAGAAAAAAACAATTTCATGGCAGCAAAATTTATTACATAAAAAGTCAATGCAAGTTTCAACAATACCCTTGCTTGAAAAAAAAAATAAAGTTCTCCTAACATAAAGCTACCAGATTAAGGAGAGTTCTCTCAAAGTAATTCGTTGTTCAAAATACAGAGGGACCAAAATTAATAAAAGTAGCATGGATGTTTACATTAATTTTTGATTCCACAGTGGTGACATACAAATCAGACAGCTAGTCACACTCCTTTTCGTCAGCAAAATCCCTTTTTTCAGCCCTAATCTTTCCTCAGAAGGATCCTAATAAAATATCTGAATCAATAATCATAGAATAATGGAATGGTTTGGGTTGAAAGGGACCTTACAGATTATCCAGTTCCAACCCCCTTGTCATAGCCAGGGACACCTTCCACTAGACCCAGTTGCTCATCCCATCCGGTTGCTCATGGACCTATCCAACCCGGCCTTGAGGAGGCCAGAGATTGGCATCCACAACTTCTGCAGGAAACCTGTTCCACTGCCTTGCCACCCTTACAGTCAAGTAAAGGTTACTAGATTGCAGCTAAAAGCTGGAAACACAAAACACACAGAAAAAAACCACCAAAGGTTTTCTAAGAACACACACCCAATATTGCAAATATAAGAAGCATTAAAAGGCAACACTGACATCTCCACTACCCTCTTAATGCCACAAATTTGTCAAAATATCCAAGGAAAATATGCCTACATAAAGCTTTAAGAAATGGTAAAACTCTTAATAGAATTTCCATTATTTTCTGGAATATATGAGCATCCCATTTATAAACTCAATTTTCTCATTTAACAAATTCATTTTCCTTCTACAGATATGAAGACTATCTAAAACAAGCTTAGTTATAAGCATTCCAGTGGCAGACGTATTAAAACTTTCAAAACTTAAGCCAAAAGCCAACTGGCAGGAAAACTTTAAGTGAAAACATATACCTCACATCATAATCTGAAGTGCACTCTTTGAAGCAATATTTTTAGATCAAGTCTATGGTAAACTAGGACTTAAGGAGATTTGTTCATAGCACTCTTATGTATAATGTCCTAATCTCATTTATTCCAAAACTTGGAACTTCCAGTAAAATTCCCATTTTTCCCAGTGGTACTTTCTTTAGTTTTCTTCTGAAGATTCTTGCTGCTACATATGTTTGCTATTACCTTGCAGACATGAACACTTTTATCAGGATTTAAGGGTGATTCTCCATCCTTTTTTTTAATCTAAAATTTCAGGTTTAAATTTGGGCTGTTCCACCCTCTTGCCACTGAGTGCACATTTGCTGAGATCCAGATGCTTTACAGACAACTGGGTCATTTGCGCACTGGCATAAAAACATACAAAACCAAGGCCAGCCTTCATGATCTTTGAGTTGTATATTCTAAAAAGCCAGTGTTTCTAACAACAGAATTTATCACTCAAAAAAAGAAAAAAAAAATTGAAAAAAAAACTCAAAAAAAAATCATAGACCTTTAAATTCCAGTGTTGCTATGTAGAGGAAATTTTCAGTGTTTTCTTATTTCCAGTCATGGAAAACCTACATTTTAATTCCAAGCTAAGAACCCAAAACAAACTCAGACTGGTAATAAGCCTTTTTCTCTTAGCCAACAATATCTTAACCAAACTTTCCATTTCCTTTGTTTACAAAGTTCCTTCTAATTCCCATGTTACGTTCAGCACAGATTCTGAGAGCACCATTCATCTAGGAAATTGCTGCTAAATGGGGTAGAAAAACGTTATCATGTGCAACAGCACTGTCACATCCTACAGGTCCCCATGCTTTCTTCTGTATGGTCTGTACACAGGTGACAGGGTTTTGAAGATATGTGGGCCTGCAAACTCACCTCATTTTGACCTTTTCTTTGCTGCTTTTCTCTGCAAACGCCTAAATTTTCTCTTCCTTCAGGCATGTTAGAGAATACTGTTTAAGAAACAAAACCAAAAACAAACCTAAACAAAAAACCCCAAAACCAAAACAAACAAAACAACAAAAAAACCAAACCAAACCAAACAAAAAAAAAAACCAACAAAAAAGGAAAAACTGGATTGCAAAACATGCAAGAACAGTGAAAATGCCAAAAGACAGCAAGAGTTTTGTTTTTGCCCCGAGAAGGTTCTGCAATAAAGGCTCAACTGCCAATAAATCTCCATCCTTATCTGAAGGAGCTGCCTTGGAGGCACAAGAGGATAGTTGTCTCCTTGCCTGTTCATTCATTGTTAAAGCAGCCAATTTTGCCTCTTTGCACAAAGGACCACAAAGCCAGTATTTGCTTTTTCTATTCAGCTATGCAAAGCAGCAGAAAAAGTCAATACACATTGCAGATTAAGAGCACAAAACCGAATCTTAAATTCAAGCCAGTTTCTTTTTACGGAGTATATGTGTGGTGTATTTTTATTCTCCTCAGTCCACACAGTACACACTACAAGGTATCTAGTGTTGATCACTGCCTGTTCTGGGGAAGTTCCTGCTCTCTCCCAGCCTGCAGGATTGCTACCAGGAAACACCATAACCACTATTAAAGCCATCCTTATCAAGTCTTAGGACAAGTAGAGAGGTAAATCACATGCCCTGGATCTGCTAGCACAGTTTTCACACAAATGCCAAAAGTGCCTATTTGCAACGAACATAAGACATTAAGCGAAATAAATGCCACAGAATGATTTGGCTTCTTGTGCACTGCAACAGACATGGCAGATTTCAAGTACAAAAGTTGCTGTTTGGAAGACTTTTTCAATTACCAAAATGCTGCCATCTGTTCTTCTAGGTTTACTGAGAAATAGGGGAAGAATTGCTGCCACCAGTGTTTGAGAAATCAGTGATAAACAACAGGTAATGGCTTTAAACTTGCAGAAGGTGGGTTTAGAGTAAATACTAGGAGGAAATTCTTCACTATGAGACTGGGGAGACACTGGAACAGATTGCCGAGAGAAGCTGTGGGTGCCACATCCCTAGAAGTGTTGAAGGCCAGATTAGACAGCGCCTTGAGCAACATGATCTAGTGAGTGGCATGCTTTGCCAGAGCAAGGGGGCTGGAACTAGATGATCTTTAAGGTCCTGTCCAACCCAAACCATGAACATATATGAAGATGAATAATTGTACATCTGAGACCTTTCCCACTCGCCCTAGCTTTGGTCCCCTGCTCTGTATTGTCAGATCACTGGTGTCATGTCCAGGGATGACATTCCTTGTGAAACTTTGTCTCACGTTTCTTGTCAGTGCAAGGAAGCACCACTTTCCACATGGTCTACAGGGTTTCTTGCAGGTTTGATACCTGCTGCATGAAATTTTGGGTTTGTTAGAAATTATTAGAAATTGAAAGCTGGAAGAAGAAAAAGTTGCCTCACATCCCTGGCATGGTCACACTCCTTTTTAGGAGGCCTAAGAGCTTTAGGGAAAATCAAGGTCATGACAGTGATCCCTTCAGGAGAGACCAGCAGCAAATCCAGCCTAAACTTAGAACATTCCAGCCAGCCCTACAGAACACAGAACTGAAGTGAATCAACTTCATGAGAAAGAGGAAAGCCATGGGTGTCCCACAGAGGCAATGCCTCTTCAAGCTCAGAAGCACTTTTTTGACACAATATGATCCTATTTTGAAGCTATGGCACAGGGGACGATCTACCCCTGAGTGGAAGAAAGATAAATATGGTTATAAAAATTACACAGGAAGAGACCTAAGTGAGGAGAAAGCTGAATAAAACTGAATTCTTGCACTCTGAATAGCTGAGGCTGGTAGTTGCCAAGAATGAGACACCAAATTAGATGGAATTAGCCTGTCATCATGGCAGTCCTAACATCCTTGTATTTCTAAAAGGAAAGGCATGCTGTATTTCTTTCTATAAACCCTTGACATGATTCAAATATTAGACTGCAGATAAGAGAGTAAGTGTTAAAAAGTGTAGCTGTCTCTAAACAAAAAGCCAAAAATTGAAGGAAATATCTTTGCCAAAATATAATAGCAACCTCTGAACTCTCTCTTTAATTTCATATCTGGCTTCTGTTTAATCAAAGCAATCTCTTTCCCCCATTAAAAGCCACTTTGGCTTAGATGTCTAGAAAACCCAAAGTGCAAGGTCGGAGCTGGAGCTGTTACTTGAAAGAAGTGCCATTTCATGAACTTAGGGGCTACACTGTCACCACAGTCTGGCATTCATCATATTAAATTTCATTAATTTTTGAGGTAATAAAACTCTGCATGCTGCCTTTTGCTCAGGAATTCAGAGTCCTCATGCCAAATCATAGTGCTCTTTCCATCTTTGAAATAGTATCAAATAACCATCAGAATTGTCTCTCTGCTATAAGCAACAAACTAATACGGCTCTAACTGAAGTCTATTTTCAAAGGTTTTTTACAGAGACACAGATTACAGTAGAGGTTTTGGTTAGTGATGCTTTAGGGCAACAAGTAATCCCTCACTTACCAAAAGCAAGATGTAGGGTGTTGTTTTATTTCCTTCTACACTGGAAATGCAACCCTAAACATTACAGAATTAATTAGCACTGCTTGGTGTTCCTACAGTTTCAGGGCTTCATACCTGAACTAAACAGTGAAACATGGAGTTTTCTAATTAGAACATAGAAATTATATTATAGTAGTGTATTTTCTCTTATTTTCCTTCAGAGATTTCCTTCCAGATTTTCATTCCTTTTCCGTACCAGGTTTTCATACTTTTGCGTAGGTTTAGGGTGAACAAACATTTCTGACTCTGGACATCAGCAAAGTTCCCCATACTTCTAAATTATATCATTAAGAAACACATCCTGGGATCTGCACTATGCAAGTAAGAAGCTTCAACTTCGCTTCACTAAAATTCAGACCTTCAGTGAAGATCCAGGAAGCCACTGAAGTCTGCCCCTCTCTGTATGCCGAAGAACCTGTAACTTACACTTGAAAGAAACCTCACCCCTCACGGGTGCACTCACTCTAGAATGTCAAAACACGTTTTTTAAGAAAACTCCAACACTGTGGCTTAAGGCTACAATAGTCTTTTGCCTTGATAGGATCAGTAACCAAACTAAATATTAAACACTGTGCCTGAAAAGTAAGTGCCCATTTCAGGAGTCATTTTTACGAAGAAGGCAATATTTCAACACACTTGTCTTCTGCTCTAGAATTTCTTGTTCTGTTTCAGTTTTGCTTTCTTTTGTTCCATTCACGGAGCGAAATTCCATGTGGATGTACTCTGCTCTTTCTTGAGGGAAGAAAATATATATTTTAATTGATCTAAAAAATTAGTCACATTGCTGAGGCATAAATAATCTCTGTACTAATACCAAGTTCAGTAGCCCTTTCAGAGCAGCTGTTAGCACCTCTTCTCACTGCCAGAAACTTCCGGATGGTGACTTGGAACACAGTCTTTCTATTTCACAGTAAGGTAAGCCATGCTAATTCTTTCTCTTTTGGAGCAAGACAACAGGATTTTAGCACTTTAGTATTTGGGGGGTGGAGGGAGTGGGGAGAGAAAGAGAAAAAAAAGAAAAAATACAAAGATCAAAATTATGAAGTGAAAAACTCTTAACCGAAACCTAATACATTCCTTTTGTAAAACCAAGGAAGAAAATTAAATTGAATGAGAGCCCACAGAGTAAAATGAAACAGACAAAACCATGGGAGAAAATCAGGGTGGAGAAGAAGCAAGAGTGTGAGTAAGCAGCAGGAGAGGAGGGAATCAATAAGAAGGTTACGATCCAGGGGGGGAGATACAAATCTACACAAATCATATGCCATAATTCAACTCCAGCTCCAGAAGGGCAGAAATGAAAGACAGGAAGATCTCAAAGGGGAAAAAGGAAGAGGGGAGGGGAGGGGAGAGGAGGGGAGGGGAGGGGAGGAGATTATTTTAAGCATCGTATGGTTTATTAGAAAAACTCAATCATAGTCTGCAGCTAAAGAATTCTCAGCAAATTCATCTGTCACAGCTCAGCTTTGCCCTTGTGTATTTTAACAATTTTAATTAAAATCTCACATATTTCTAAGTAATTTTTGCTAATATGTTTCTGCTCCAATTTCAGGCAATGAAATAGGGTCTTACTCAGACCTCTAAAACAATCAGTAAGTTCCATAAAGTGTGTACTGTCAAAAGGCCAAAACCATAAAATTCATGATTCTATTACACAATGTGAGCAAAGCATTAGAAAACATCCTGTAGGGAATAATCCTGTGCTGGCAAGGAGATAGACAGGATGGCTTAACAGGCCATTTCTATCAATTTCTCTGATGTTATCAGTGCAGTATTTGACCTTTTCTCATTAATCACATTCGCTGTCACATGGCTAGTTTAAAGAACTTGCAATATTTTTAAATATTCATGGAGGTTAAAGGTGGGTGATCATTAGACCATCTGACCTTATCCCTTCTGTCAAGACAAAAAGAATCTCCCTCCCATGCCTTCCATGCTTATGAAATTAAAAATTTAAAATTAATTCATGGACTTTCTACATCTCCATGCTCAAGCATTACTTCCCTCTACAAAGAGCAGGAAGAAACGGGGACAAAATCATTTCCCAAACCCAGTCAGCACTACTTTCTTGAGCTGAGGAGTCACAACAAACCAAACCAATTCTTCCTGTGCAAAGGAAAACAGAACACATCAGTAGAACACGGCACTGAAAAGGGTTAGAGGATGACTCTCCTCTTCAGCCCATTTGAATTAATTCCCACCTGTACTCAAGCCAGAAGGATGCTCTCTCAAGGCTGCAGACTTCTAACATCTACAAGTCATTTCTCATCTGTAGCACTTGCCACCTACTTACTTCTCTGTGGATGTGTAACCTCTGCAGAAAGCAAAGGATGAACAGTTGTACAGATGCTCACGGGACAGCTCTCATAAAAAGGGCTCAAGTGGCCCTCTTGACTTCTCCCTTGCTTCTGTCACACTAATCAGCAAAAAACGTGACTACCAATGGGCATGAAGTGCAGACTGAAGATACCAGAGTGAACAGCTGAACTGATTTATTCCTGCTGGAATTTTCTCAGGTGGAAACATTTTGCTGTTAGTATCATGTTCACCTGTCCAGAGCACAGAGCTGGACTAAATCCATCAGAATGAAACACACACCTCTCATCACTGGGATCATACAAATATAGCAAAGAAGAAAATCTGTCGAATTATCATCTTTGATAGTTCACCTAGAGCCATAACCACTCAGTTCTCCATTCCGATTGGAACTGTCTCCTTTCATTAAGATAAATTTTCCCTAATAGCCTCTATCATGGAATTATTTTGCCCTCACACTCCATGATTCAACTCCCCCACATCCTGAAAGGAAAACAGCTGTCTACGCCCAAAGTGCTTTCCTGATCCAGCAGAACTACTGTAAGCAAGTCCGAAATTCTTGTTGTTTTATTTGGAGGCCTAGGGACGATTACGGAGTAAAGCATCCTCAGCTCAGGCCTCCTGGGGCACAATATTGATTCCTTCTAACCACAGCGAGTTGCAAAACATCTGACTCGTGCAGTTCTTGGTGGATGAGCTGCCTTGCCAAGTAAGCAAGAAGATTAAATTAAATAATAGAACTCAAAATATGAAATATCCTCCACTGTTCCAGGATCTTTCTCCTCACTGGTTGCAAGTGAAGGCAGAAAGATGATCCCACCACAGACCGTGCTTTGAGGGCTGGGTATGCAGCTGGCAGGTACTCAAGCCTATATTTAAGAGCATAATGGGGATGAGGGAGAACTGAAATGAGGGGAGAATGGAGAATTGCTGAGAAGAGTGGGCTATTTTGGGTTACAAAATAACTTTGTAATCAAATCAGGTTTTTTTCCTGGGGAAATGGGAGGTGGGGGGAAGAGGGAGGGAGGAAGGCAAAGGTTTTACGGTTCCTTCAAAGTAATTTAAAAAAAAAAACAAACAACCAAAACCAAAACAACAACAACAAACCCCTCTAAACATAAAATATGTGAAAACTAAATACAGAACTTCATTTTTTATGAGAGTTCTTGACAGCAGTGCATGTAGAAGCTCTGTCATTGCAAAGATAAGTACTAGGTGTACAGAAAGGAGTAAAATGCTTTTCCCCCTTGGAAACTGTATCTGCTCAATATGCATTTTGAGTACATCTACCCCATATTTACTGAGGGTCTACAAGAGGTCTGACGGGTAACTAATTAAAACAAAAATTATTCTACATAAAAGAGCACCCCATCAGACTTCTAAGACCTGATAAATCCCTGGCAAATATGTTAATTAAAAAGGACTGGGCCAACTGAAAATGAAGATGGTATTTCACTTTTCTATATAATACTAGTGCAGAATTTTTTTTGTTTGTAACTGAAGTTCACTGTAGATGCCTTATTACTTATGAGAGATATTAAAAAATACACTTTATTTCCTGACTAGCAGATCATACTGCCTTTATTAAAGATTATTCCTCTGACAATACTTTTTTTTCATTTTTTTAAACCTTCTTTTTGGAAAGTTACTCAAAACACATAAAGATTACTTGAAATACAGTTCCACAGATATCGCCCTTATAAGAGTTACTGTACTGCCCCAAGAGACAGATGAGGGGAATGTTAATGTAGTATATACTGTATGGCAAAATGAACAACTTCATAATTAAAAAAGCCTTTATATTGTAAGAGAATCTTAAAATGGTCTCAAAAGGACAGGAAGAATGCCAGAAAACCTCCTAGTGAACAAGGTTGTCTTTAATAAAAAGTTGCCTAAAATTTGCTAAATTAGTCATAAGCCCCTCCTGCTTCTTTTAAACTGAATAAGAAATAAAAACTTGGAAAGAAATACTACATTTAGGAGCAAATCATGAGAATAGCTTTTAAACACGAGAAATACATCACAGTTACCTAAGTGCCAGGCAGCAGTGCATATACCAATGGCCTCTATTCCCAACTGCTCTGTCTTTCTGACCCATTTGCTTCCCCTTCCTTTGATTTCTCATCCATAAATAACATCACTGAATTATTTTACCTCCTCAGCAGGGTGTGCTGGAAAATACTGGAAAGTATTATAGAAATAAAAAGCATTATAAAAGCACCAGGTAGCATCTGAGAGCTACAGGAAGACAAGAGACGCTTGCTATCATCAAACCAAGAGTCAAAACAATAATACTGTAAAAATAAATGTTGGAATTTCAAGAAAAAGAATGATGAAGAACAGAGGAGAGAGACCCTGCAAAGGATGGGTTCTTAGTTTAGAGAGACTGGACACTGGCTTGTGTTCTCATTAGAGCTAGAAGAATCAGAAGTTCTGCCAGATACATAATGTAATATAGAAAGTATTTTAAAATAGAAGCTTTCCTTCCCACAAAATGTGTTTTCCAAACCTCTTATTGTGCTCTTCTCACTTACTTATTACAGCTCTCTGTCCTGCTGGCTTATAAAAATGAATTCTCACTGGTTATCTTTTTACCTTTCTTCTCAATCCGTCCATCACATTTCATTCCTGTCTATCTCTGGTAATATTATGTCCTGCATCCAGAAGAGATTTCTTGACAACACAGAAATAAATTCCTTAGGAATTGGACCTGTCTGCCCAGAGATGTAACGGGATTGAAAACAATAATTGTATTATTTCACCGTTGCTCTAGATAATAGTCCAAGAAGGCTTTTTCATCTTCAAATTGGAGTCCAAAGAATGGAAATTTCACACTTTGCCTTTTTTCACCAAAACCACTGTGTTTGGAGGGGAGACAGTCTCAAAGATGGAGACTGAGGGGCAGTTTTCCATCCCAGCAGGTGAGAGACTAGGTTGCAGGACTATAACACCACCATAGTAGGACTGATGCTCCAGGGGCTCTGTCTTTCAGTGATCCAACAACAGATGTATCAGTACAATCACACAGCATTGTAAATTTTGCAAGGTCATACCCAGTCTTGCAGCTTTTGGTATTTTTCTTAATTCTCCAAACCGCTGCTAAATCATTGATTTTTATTTCAGACAGTGAAATTTCTCACTCTTGCCAATAGAGTGAATGATTTTGAAATATGAATTCCATCCAACCCAAAAGAGTAAAGAAAATAAGTTTATTATCCTTAATGCAGTGTTTTTTGTAGGTTTAGGGCATGCTCAGATACAGATACATGTATACACATGCACAAACCTGCATACAAACCAACCACTCACACAGGCAAAGGAGACCTTTTCTTTCTTTTCCCAATTACATCAGGATGAAAGAATAGTCAAGAATCATCATCATCTGCTTTTTCACTGCAGCCTCATCTAATATAAAGAAACACAGAAACGTCAGACACTCTCAGATTGCACACCCTTTTAGTAATTGGAAGGCAGAAAGATGCATTTCAAGACAATGAAGATAAGGAGAGCTAGAAATCAAACCCATAAAAATCAGTCAGTGTATTTGGATGTTTTGTCACCTCATCAAGAAGGGTTGTGGGTGTTTTATGTAAAGAAATGAAAAAGGAGTAGGAAAATTTGGGAAACTTGTCCTAGAAATACTCTAAACAACCATATTGGTTTGATTTTTTCTGACATAAGGAGAAAACACTTAGCCTTCATGGCTATATATACAGATTTCCAACAGCAAGTAGGCATTGGTAAGTGAAAAACATCTTTTGCACAACTTGACTGTCTAAACCTTTTAAGCGGTATCCTTTGATTTTTGCCACTAGTGTAAGACTACCAGCAAAAATAACAAAAATAAAGCAAGTACTCCTTTCTACATATATATATATGATTTCTTTCCTCAAGCACACTTTAAATCCACTTAAAATATACAGTATTTATTGTACACTGATGATTAATTGAACAGAATTTGGTGTATTGCTAAATTCTAAGCTTTATCAACATCTAAATATCTTATAATAATAGGATACTTTTGCCAGCAAAATGTACAGTCTGACCAAAAGTGGAATTCTTTAAAAAGATTTAGTTTCCTCGAGCTCACTGGCATCAGCATATTTCAGAACATAGCTCTTCTCATTCAGAAAAGATGAGAAATTCCACCTTCTAAGCAAACCAAGGGCACTCACCAGGAGTCTCTTCAGCACAAGCTTTAAAACAAGTTCAATACAGTACAGCACAAAACAACATATTCTGAGGAAAATGTGTGCTTGCTTTTATAGAGAGATTTAGTAGACATAGCTAGGGATATTCTGATGTTTTCTCACCAGTGTATCTGTGGTAGAAGCAAAGAAAGAGCTGTGTTCCTCAGGAAGAAAGCAACAAACATGACCAAGCAACAGCCTTCCAGCATTAAATCCTGAGGCACAATTAACCCAGAGGAGAAAAATCTGGAACTCATAAAAGGCATTAGCTACCAAATATGTGACCACAGAAATTGCCAACACCAACTATGTGACCACAGCATCCAGGATATTTTAATCACAGCCTTTCCCAATTTAAAGCCAGAAATATTAATGTAATATATCTAAAATAGTCCAATACATCACATGGCAAATCCCAGCAAGGAAAGGATCGCTTTGGCTTTGCTTGCCTTCCCCCACCTGGGAGTGAGAGGGCTGCATAAGGCGTTCTGGAGGACTGGCAGCATGGGATGTCTCACTGAGGCTGAGCTCTGGCCAGCTGGCAGGAATCACAGCCCACTTTCTGCTTCCCTCTCTCTCTGTTGAGTTCCTTCAGCTTTTTAGGAAATTTTTCTGCAGTTCTTCACTCTGCCCAGATTAGTCTTTGGCAGTCAGGAAAATAAATACAGCAGAAGAAATATAAAAGGACTGCTTTTATGACATGGCATTTTTAGACATTTATACCAAGAGATTGAGAAATCTGTTCTCACAGAACAATCAAACATTAGATGTCAATATCTATTGTATTTTAGATAATGGTTGAGGTAATGGGACAAACCTATTTCCTCTTAAATTCCATAGAGCAGCATATTTTGGCCACTTATTGTTCTTAAACATCCATGTAATTTTTTTAATAAAATAACAATGAAAAACCTGTATTGTGCCAACCACCTTCAAACCACAGGCAGCCACATAAGAGTCCAGCAGAGGCTGATCACTTCTTGCTTCCCACCTCCTCCTCTGGCTTCCTTCCCTCAATACACACTAGAGGCCAGAGACAGGAGCATACAACATGCCCAACATCAAGTGTCATGGGAGGATAAAAGATTGAGGAACCACAGAGCACTCTGGGGGTGGGCTAGATGCAAAATTCAGCTGTGTCTGGCTTTCAAAGGGAACCTGCTAGAGTTGCTGACCCCTCTTATTCATCACGGAATAACCCAAGCCAAGGAATTGCCACCAGCCTGTCAGGGTAGTCCCAGCACCTCTGTTCTTCTAAGGCCTTCATATTACCAACTCAGGCATAGCATTCCCAAATGTTTTTCCAATCTCCATCATTAGTATGCATTGGCTGAAGCAGATGAAAGACACAGTGAGTACTGCCAGTATTGCCCAACCTTTATAGCAGGTTAAAATTAACACATTCTGGAATATTAATCTATATACTTTAGTATGGACAAAGAAGATTTTCTAGGAATTTTTTTTTTTAGTAAAGCAAGTCTTCCTTCATAGAAGCTGTCAATAAATTATTCCACTTGAGAAAGTCCAAGAGGTGAGGCAAACTTTAGTGATCACAGTTCAATACCTAAGAATAATGCCAGCCTTGTCTCCCTCACCTTGTGGCAATTCAGTTTCCTGAGAACATTTATCTTCTCATACAATTTAACTGCACACGTAAGAATATCTGCAAAAGTAGCGCTCACAGACTCCCACAGCATTTGATGTTCTGCTATTTTCCAGCTATGCAGTGAATTAGTTTCTTTCATTTTCCTGTCCTGGTGGCCAAAACAGATTTCTTTTTAAGATGTGTTAGTTCAATTTAGTTAATATCAAATACCTGAAAAACACCGTTAGGATGCTAACACACAAGAACCTCCCTTTCCTGGCTTTTGCCATTAAAATGAAGGAATGAGTAGCTGATTTTTCATGCAGTCCTGTTGAAAACTAAATATACAGGTTCACTTTTTATAGTGGTTTTTTATATAGTCTGCAGGAGCGAGATACATACTTATTCTTAAGCCCCGTATCAGTAGTGAATGAATGGCTTCTTCATGTAACAGACCTTATCTTTTTTTCTCTTCAATGGCCTCTTGTGAAAAGACCATCACAGGAGTCTGTCAGAGGGTGCCTGACAGTACCATATGTTGAAGCACTTGAGGTTTGGGAGAGGTTTTAGTTCATTCAGGCAGAGGAAGCCAACTCTGAAATGGCAACAGAGGAATTCAAGGAGAGATGCACTCCATGCAAAGAAAATTAAATTTAAAAAGACGTACACTTTCCAGAGTCCAGTGAGAAGGCAATAACAAAGAACTGCACTGCCAGAATAAGCCTGCATAGAGAAGCACATTAAAATTGATTCTAGTGACAGACCAGGCAACACAACTAGGATCAAAACATTCAAGTAGTCACAATTAAATGACCCAGAGCCACCCTTGACAAGGCACATGGAATTTACCAGGTGAAATGAACTGTTTTTTAAAAGAGAAATAGTCCTCTGCCATTACAGATATTATTAAAAATCAAAAATGCTCTACAGAAATCAAAAGAGGTAAAAAGAGCTGCAGATTTCAAAATCAGATTTACAAATAAATACACCATAGTTAGCATCAACAACTGTGAAAGTGTTCAGAACTCAGGGGAAAAGATGCAAGAACTATGAAGAGTGTCACTCCTAGGGTTCAAAATCAGTGCAGGCCACCTTAACACGCATGGAGTTTACAAGCGTGTCAATACCCATCATTATCCCAAAAAAAATCATTCAGAGAAGAGAGCATCTCAGAGAAAGATTAATGAACCATCAGTTAGAAAACAATACAGGTTATTGCCCCCTTTTTATATTGGAAGCAAGTGTGAAAGCTAACATGATAGTATTAAAAAAAAATATTCACAATCAGTATAAGATGAATGGGTAAAGACTCAGGAATCCCATGAAGAGTATGTCTATCAGTCAAAAAGGAATTGAAATAGTGCAACGTCTTGCCATCTCAAACACAGAACAGCTGCACTGAAATGGGTGAAATGCTCCTATCAACACAAAAACCTTACTGGAGGAGGACAGCAGAGCAAAGGAAAAAGCAGGCTATTTTTGCAAGCACTAAGCAAATCCTTCAAATGCAAAACACAAATCACAAAATCTTCCATGTTCACATCAGAGTAATCCCAATCTTAAGAAAAGGTTAGGTGCATTATTTTGAGAAATACATTTCCAGGTCACTATCATGGAAAAACAGGCATTTTGCTTCTGAAAAGACATGGGAGAAAAAAAAAAAATGTACAAGGATTTATGTTTTCTAATATAGAAGCATCTTCAAGAACAGGTTGATGCAGAATTATTTTATAAAATTAACACATCTGCATCTATTGCAAAAATCAAAAGACATCACCTATGTGCTTAGGAGAACCTCCTCCCCAGCCTGCCACTTGGGATCTGCACAGCTTCCACATCTCTTCACCAGGAAATACAACAGTTGCAAAGGGAAGCAACTACTACACAGAACACATTTATGATGTGAGAGGGAAAGAAGCAAAGTTACAAGTCAAAGTTGTATCAACACTCTCTCTGCTTCTTCCAGCATCACCTTCCTTTGAGCTCCCCTACACTCTTTACACAGCAGTGAGAAACCTTTAAGGTACAAACAAGCCTGCACTGAAGTGAAAAATCCCCATCACCAGGATTACTCAGAAGAGAGTGATGAAATGCAGCAAAGGGATACAGGCTGGCAATAGCAAACCTGTGGAGATGATGAGTAAACCTGCTCCAGACAGTCAAGGAAAAGATACAGATGTTCCTTAAAGCAGAAAACTGCATAGGGACCCAAATCTAGCAGGAGTATCAGACTTACAGCTGGAGGAAAGTCTGAGTTCTGGCAGACTGTACTAGCACTAGTTAAACAGCAAAATTTTCTCCAGAGCAAATAAGGGTATCACAGTTTGTCCTTAAATTCTGCTCTCTGTTTTATTGCAGCCAGACGTGAGTATGCTTTTGCTTACACGAGAGAAAGAAATAAAAATGTACAGTTTAGCCTTTATAACAGAGGAGTTGGAAGAGGTGAAGGTCTCCAGTACCTCTGAAACATAGCATTTGGTCTAACTAACAAAGGTTAATAAAAGCAAAAGGCTTTCAAATAGAAAATCTTTAAATTTATTGTCTCCATGCTATGTGCCAGCTAACTTTATCACACAGTCATGTAACTATAAAATAACAATTTGCAGTTGCACCTTCTCAGATGATGAGGCAAAGGACCATGGCAAAGAACACAGGTAACTTTTGATGAAAACAAACACTCTACGTAATTGCTATGGGATAACCTTTATAATAGAGTCATCCAAAGAAAAACTCTCAGTTTTTAAAACAATATGACAATGTAATAGTTTTTCCTCTCACAGCATTCCTACAAAATAAATAAATACATAAAAATCCACCTTGATTACCAAATAATAACTGATCCCAGGATCCCACCTGATGAGAGGGCCAAAACTGCTTGAATTTTTCCTATCCAAAATCATTTGCAGAACAAGCAGTGCTGAAGTCCAGTTGTCCAGGATTTTTTCATTTTGACAACATACTGTAAGTATTGTTTAGTTCTTCCACTTTTTGAATAGCTGGCTGAGGCAATGGAAATCCCCCATCATGTTTATCTGTTCCTGCATCTCTGTTATTAGTTCTTGTAAATGCAAACCAGCATTATGACATTCTAAACACCTAAGCAAACTATGTGTGTCCCAGGAAAACAACACATATGCTATAGTCTACTGTGAAAAAAATTATCACAATAGAAAAGGCATGGGTCTCTGGGCTTTTATTTTCATTTTTTTCAGATATTCACTTTTAACAAAGAATCCTATGGAAAAGCCATTTTTGAATGTCAATTAGGAAATAAAAAAGTAACATTGCTGCGTTGACATTTGGTTTCTACACAGCTGGAGAGAAGAAAACATTGACCTGTGCACAGGTGATATGAAAAAATAAAGAGCATGTGTATTTTGGTATTTTTATGTTTAGAAGGGGAGTTCAGGACAGAGAGGCTTCGAAAAAGTACAGCAAAAGAATGAAAACAAGGAAGAGCAGTGAGTTTGGAAAGGGAAATTTCTTTTTCCTAAATAAAAAAGAGACAACTCCCCATGACTGCACATATTCAGACTAAGAAGCGTGTTCTGCAAGGTGTTAAGTGTTCTGACTTGGATCCAACAAAGCACTTAATCATGTACTTAACTTTAACTACATCAACAGTCCTGTAGGACATCAGTTAAGCTGATCTTAAAAAGACTACTTGAAAATATTTGAAGTCATGGGCTTGTAAGTCCTGTTGGATTGGTGTGAATCACAGCCTTTAAAGCCTCCTCTTCTTGTACAGGTAAAGTCAAAAGCTCTTAGAGCTAGACCTGAGGGAAATTTAATTTGAAAATGGTCTGCTTTCAAAATTGGGTTTCATGAAAGTTTTGTATTTCTTATTAAGATTAAGAATTCCAAAACGGTTTGTCTTCCCTGTTCTGTTACTAAGCACAACAGGAAGAAATAGTAACTCCATGCTCTCCTCATTCCCCAATTCTCCATTTGCCTTTTTTGTTGTTTTTTTTTAATTCTATAATTTTGGGGTTTATTCATCAGTTTTGAGGAATTACAAAGTAATTTTCCCAGAAGGAAAAGGAGAAAATGAGCAAGGTATTAAAATATCTACACTTTTTACTTAAAGGTCTGAAATGTTAAAAAAGCATAGCCCGACTAAAAGAAATATTTTCGCTTTAAGTGTGAGCATGTGTAGGACCGTAACTCTCTGATTTTTGAATTAGAAAGTTTTAAAGTCTTTGTAATCAAAGTTGGCACTAGTTTACAATAAAATAGCACTCTGAAAGACTTAAAGTCCAGGATAAACATCGGTAGCACAAGAGCTACAAATGTAAAGTGCAACAAGGGAGCCAAGTCTATCTGACTCTCGGCCCAGGGAAAGTGCTGGGACTACAGGTGAATTTTGAACAGTGTGCTATTAACAACAAAAAGACAAAGAATGAGTAGAGTTGGAGGTCAATTGGAAGTAAATCATTTAAGGGCTTTACCTAGAGGAAGTAGAGCAAAAGAAGAAAAATTTCTTTCACTCTGTCCTATTTCTCAGTTTCCAGTTCCAGGTATTTGTCCACTTCATGAGCTGTGTGCATTACTAACCTAAGCTAAAACAATCTGAGCACAGTGCTGAATAGTGCCGCTTTCTGCACTGGGGATAACTGAACCTTTTTCACCCAGACTTTGCCTCCTGGCATATACAAACAAACCTTGTGTAAACGTCCCTGAAGAAACAGAAAAATGTTACAGTGCTTCTTCCTAAGCCATTTCCCTCACCCACCTATTTCCAGAAGAAATTCTGTGTCAGATACAGAAGAAACAAGTTTCCGGATTCTGTATAAAGCAAATTATTTTGTATCTATTATCAGCATATTGGCTGCAAAAGTTTTCCAGTTGGCACATTCTGTCAAGGAATGCTTTGAGTAGACAGACCAAGCCATGTAATTTGTTTGGGAATTTCAGAAATTTAAATTAATTACATTTACTTTCCATTATTTTGAAACATATTCTTAATTAGAGCCGCACAGTTTCCTCTTATGGGTACCAAGATGACAACTTCAAATTACTACAAATCTTGGCTTCATTTTTGCCTCCTCATCTTTCTAATATCAATCCCTGATGTCAAATTCTCTTCTTACTATTAAAAAAAGCAATTAAAACTTCGACCATTTTAATGGCAGATGAAACCTTAAAAATATAATGCGATTGATAACTAGAAGTGTTAAACCATCCTAGAGAAGACAACAAATTAATAAGAAAAAATAACCTAATTTTAAGCCAGTCCTCTGATTCCTGGGACAAAACTTTTTCTTTTATTTCTTTGTTAAATACTCCATAGCATTGACAATTCTGAGCTGCATCAATAAAGAAATTACAAAAGGATCTGGTATAAAGTTCTGTCATTACATTTATTGTGTTGACAGGTCTTTTTTAACCGGTGACTAAATAAACCCATTTATACTGCTACAAACCATCTAACTTTGTGTATTTTAAGTGTATGCTGATTTCTGATGTTCTATCAGCCAGGTAAGAAGTTTGTTTCCTCAAATCCTGTGTAACTTTTTCTTTGTATTGCTTTGTTTTTCTAAAATCTTGTCTGTATTAATTTCAACACAGTCATTTGATAAAAAGCAAAGTTCCAGGGGCAAGAAGAAGGAGAGTAATAACTAGCCTTGGCTATTTTCTCCAACTGCATTTGTACGTGAATTCCTGCCCCTGCTCTTTAGCATATTTTCTTCTGTTTGAATCAATTATCAAATTTTGAGATATTCAAAGTAGTTGGATTGTTTTCTAGCAGAGGACAGGCACAGAGAAGCTTAAGGACAGCACATTGTATTTTCGGTATTTGTCTCCATCACTTGCAGATCTACACAGTTGTGATGCACATTCACATTTGCCAGCACACAAGTATAGAAACCTTTCAGGAGTACCTTGCATCCCTTCGTAAAGCCCCACACATTATCATCTAAGTGACAAAACTTTCTGATTCCAGTGGGTCAATGATTCTATCTTATTTATGACTATATGAACCTCAGCTATTCCACAGCAGAACTGTTAATAGTGCAAAGACCTGGATCATCACACTGCTTTTACTTCGACACCCATTCAGAAATGTCATCTCTTCTCTCATCGCTTGGTTGTTAATCAATGTTAAGAAATGCAAGGGCATGACTAAAAAAGAAAAGCAAGGCTAGAACATCTTCTGGAATATTGCCTTTTTTTCAAATTAGGTTACATCATTTACATGATTAATCTCTTCCAGGTTGGAAGAGTTTATAGCTCACTCTCAAGCTACTAATATGTTACAGCCCTGCAATGCTACCTGCTCATTAGCTCACCAAAACCAAAATCCTCAACCTGGGGAATATTCTGGACAACAGACTGGGGGTCTGAGAGGAACATGCTCCCTCATTCCCCAGTCTGTGGGCTGATCCAAACACAGCACCACGGCAGCCAGTACCACAGTCCCCACTGCTTTCCACTGTGTTGTGGGGCATCCAGAAATCACACATGGTCGGGGGCTGCTGGCACAAGCCTGGCTCCTCCCTCGCTGACACCTACTCTGCCTCCCCCAGCTGTGTTTAACAAGGTAAGACAGTTAAACCCTGCAGAGAGAGAGACTGGTGCATGCAGAGCATCACTGAACTCATGCACAGATCGGTGAGCAGCTCTTCCATAACACACAGGCTGTAGTCAGTCTTTCAAACCTAAGTACATTTATACCAACCCACACACAGAAAAAGTTTAACAGGATGTGTCCAGCAACAAACCAGAAGTGACTATTGGACTTTCTCCTGTGCCTACCTGTTCATCTAGTTTATAGACATGTGCTGAACTGTTCACTGTCTTCCTTCAAAGACTTTATGTCTCCACAAGAAAAGTTCATACTCTTCCACAAAACTCCTGCATTATCTTTCTTCAACGATCTGATTATGACAACCCTACCACTTTTATGACTTACTCCTTGTATTCACTGCCAGAGAATTTTACCAGCTGACTCCTTGACTTGGTTAAGTGATCCATTCATATTTAGGATGCAAAAGCTACTCCCCTATCACCAACTAAAACTGCTGCCAAGGTCATTTCTGATACCATCAGTTCTTCATCAGAACATAAAAATGGCCCTATTTAATTTCTTCCAGTGTGACAGAATAACAGCTTTGATAATGGTGTGTTGAGCAGTCAAATCCCCAGCACCAAACACACACCTATTCACCTACCCTTACACAGGGAATTCAGGCACAGCACTTCCAAAAAGCTCGTTATCTAGGCTCAAAAGGTAAACGTCATCTCCAAATCCCAGACAACGTGCTAATAAAACATGACCTATACTGCAGCAGTTTTCCAAGGGCTCTTAAATCCACCCTCTTCCCCATAGGAGTCTGAGAAAGGCTAGTGCACAGGACAAATAAACATCAACCAGCTCTGGAATCCCTGCTCACTGCATGGCTGGCATATTTTCTGTTGCTTGCAAAGCAGCAGGCATCTCCCTTTGTTGCCGATGCAGATTGTTTCCAATCTCTCAGCATGTCTTTCTCAGCCACTTGCTCCTGAAACTTAAAAAGAAAACAGTGCACACTTAATTTGAAAAATGCTTTGCAGATTCCATAGCAGAAGGGGCTGAGTAGGTTGGAAGGGGTAAAGAAACCATTTCACAGTGTTATTAAGGCCATGTGTGATAGGCTAAACAAAACCTCCAGGCAATTCTGTCACGAGTTATTTTCACTTCTTACAATTTGCACAACCAAGTGGGTGGCCATATGTCTATCCCTTCTTGTTTTTTGACAAATGAAATGAGGAGGATTTTAATTTTTTTAATAGCTTAGTTCATAGCAGTTCGGCCTTTATTGTTTTCAGATGGACTATGTGCAACTGAACAAGTTTCCTCATTAAACTTAAACACAAAAACAGATGATGATCGTGCTGATGAGGCTCCTTGTACTATTGGTTAACTTCTATGTATCAGGCTATATTTATCATTCATTCCACTGGGGAAAAGGTCATGCACTGTCTTACACACATCATGGAACCAGTGTGTAAATGCAGAGCCAGAACATGAGACTTTGTCCAAGATGTTAAAGGAAAAATATACAGAATCTGAAGAAAGTTGGCAGTAAAATAATAAGCAAGGCTTATTCCTCTTTCCTTTTCACACTCAAGATTAAGATTAACATAAATAGGGTTTTTTCACCCCCAGACATGAAGACTTGTAAAGGACAAGGCTAGGGCTGCATTCACAGTTTATGCAGATGAAAGAGAAAAATTACTCAATAAGTCTTGGTCTCAATGGTATATGCAGTGAGGGGACTGTACTCCAAATAGGAGATCCAGGGTAAAGTGCCTCAAGGAGATAAATCTCAAGGAGATCTAAAAGAGGTTCATGTCTCCTGTCTGTCTCAGAGCTCAGTCTGTTAAAATGGGTTTTTCCATCTGCCTGCTGATTAACACTATTATCTTTTTTCTTTTCTGACCACAGAAAGGTGCAGAAGCATGTATTTACCACAACAATAAGCTCTCCCTGAGAAGCAGGATTGGGCCTTTATGATATTATGATTCCATTGCTTTACTCATCTTCTATGATTTAAGCTACTCAGCATTTCTGAATGACATTTTCTGAGTGGACATCCCTTTCTCCTCATTCCAAAGCAGCTACCCCATACAGAAAAGCAGTTCTTTGGGAATAAAGCAATAAATTCAAGTACATTTTTAATATCTGCTATAATGAATTTCCAACAATGGAAAGTGAAAAGACACTTCATCCAAACTGCTCAGCATATCTACGAGATATTAAACTGGAGTTCTGGTAAAACAATCGCTTATCCTATTCCTCATTTTACTAAAAGCCAGTCAATCTGTACTGTGGGATAAGGACTGAGAATACCATTCTTCAAAAAAGGGTCAATTCATACACCATGGTTCAGTCCCAGCATATTAGAAAGGGTTTGGATTGTAGTGTGTAGTGTTGCTCCCAGGGAGACTGCCTTCTGGAAATTGATATTCCAGTATGGCAACTGTTGTCCCTCAGAGTGCGAAGTCTTTACTGAGCGAACTGTAAATATATATACACATCAGGGAACAAAGAAGGAAATTAGGCTATTTGTTTCTGTTCTTCTAGACTGGTTTTACATTTTCCATTTGTTCAAATTCCAGCCTCTTTTCATGCTTCTCAATCCCCATCTCTTTTGAAGTTCTTTGCCAAGGCAATGCCACTCTTATTTTCCCTCCAGAATATAACTCCCACTCCAAGCACCCACCCTGCACAGGGTTCCTTTTTGTGTCCTAGTCTTGTTTCTTACCTTGACACAATGTCTTTGACTCCCTGCAAACCCTTCATTTAGTCTTTATTTCCTAAATGCTAACCCATTTCATCATCTCTACCTGTAAAAGAATTTCTTAAGCCATTTCAAGTCCTTTATAATTCTTAAAATACTCCACCAGCCTCTAACAGTGATTTTTTTTTCTCCCAGTGCATACCTTGTCTCCCAATTCCAGGATAGTTCCCATTGCCCCAGATCTGCATTTAGCAAAGCCAACAGTAGTCCTGCCACTGCTTTCAGCAAGACCCAAATTAAGTCTTTATATTTCAGCATAACCAGATGATGTCTACTTTGCAAGAAGTGTAGTTACTATCCAAGTTTTTTATGTTCCAAGCAATTTCTTAGCATAATAAAGTTTAAATCCACTGGTTTTAAATGTTTGGAAATTATCTGCTAGTATATATAGCAAGTTCACTGCATTCATATTTTCATTTTCTATGTAGAGCTAAGGAATTTCAATTATGAAAGGCTCTATTGTATAAGCTCATTAAAAGATAATATCCACCAAAATACTGTCTCTTTACAATCATTTACCAAAGAACATAACCACAAGGCTTTTTAAGAGAGACACTTTCTTACATAAGGCTCAATCTTGTTTCCTTCAAAACACTCCCACAGGTCTGAATCACAACAAAAGATATAAATAGAAATGATATCAACAACAAAATGGATTTGCTTTGACCAAGGCTCTGTTTTCCACTCTGTGGATGCATCAC
Organism: Margarornis squamiger; assembly: GCA_035222235.1. Taxonomy (NCBI): domain Eukaryota; kingdom Metazoa; phylum Chordata; class Aves; order Passeriformes; family Furnariidae; genus Margarornis; species Margarornis squamiger. The sequence goes on from JAWWTY010000123.1 coordinate 6,230,904, forward strand.
CTGAAACAGGTCCACAGAAGTAGTGGAATTTCCCTGGGGAAACACTTATCAAAAAGAAGGGATACATGGCTAACTTTTCAATGGATAAGGCAAATGGAAATTACTTCCTCTAGATCACTAAATTAGTCACACTGTACAGGGATTTATGCTAGAAAATTCATTGACAGAGTTGGATGCTACTCAGGGTACTCTTTTTTTTTTTTCTTTTTTTCTTTTACCTGTAGTCTACTATTTCTTCCTGCTTTAATGGACAGCAAAGTAATAAAACTATGCAGTAATATATCAAGTGACAGTTTTTATTTAAACTGGTATGCAGAAAGACACAACTCAGGATTCACGGAGAGCCCACTCCCCACAAGTATGTGCATATAAACCCCTTTCATCCTCACACTCTCATCCTACCACATGCACTCTGGCCTACAGGAGACAAACAGCTTGATATCATAGCTGTAGTTCGGTCCAAAATCTGTACACCTAGTGTTGTATTTTATGGAGAAAATATTTGTCTTTTGTCCTCTTCATGGAGCAATCTCCTGACTCTTCCTTTCCTTACTAACCCCAAACAATGTAGCACAAGAGAAGGAAGCTATTTCCCAATGCAGATGGATCACAGACAGGTAATATGCCATTAAGACTTATTCCTCAGAGGAAGCTAGCAAGCAGCAGATGATGATCATAAGGATCTAGGTAACACCACCACCTTCTCAAGAGAGGAATCCATTAAGCAAGCACATAGCTCAGCACTTCCATTCTGCTTTGATTTAATGAACAACCATTTCTGGCAATGAGCGGCAAGAGGATCTAATTTGACTGTTACTATCCTGTTACATTTTACTCCATCATTACATCAGAACAGGTCTTTTACTTTTGTTTCACATTACTCCAGAGGATCATGGCAGAAAGCAAAATGAAGTCAAATGAGAAATAAATAGCATAAATGCATATACATCAACAAATCACACTGTATTTCAACAAGCGTATGAGAGATTTGGGAGTTTCCTTCACCCTGAGCAGCTGCAACTATAAAAAAGCAATGATGCAACATTTATTAATAAAACTTTCTTAGGAACCTCTTCTTATGGACAGATTCAACATCTGCAAGAGATACCCACAACATCCACATAATGCTGTGTTTCCCTTTTCCCATTCACATGTGAAATATACTGAAAAATACATTATTCAATAGGTATGAACACACCATGCTTCCAAACTCCTACTCCTAAGTCTAACACACACATTATAAACAATCAAATACAAGGTAGTAAAGGATGACATAGATACTGCAGCAAAGGAAATTCATTATGTTACATATCTCCTCTGGAGAATTTGGCTTAAAAGTAACTTGGGAATCAGCAAATAATTGGGCAGGACTTTCATGAGTAATGCTGAAGAAATTTCTCATTGCCCCACTTACAGCATATGAAGCAAGAAATAGAAGGGGGTTCTCTTTAAAGACCCAACATTTTAAGCAGTATTCAATGTAGCCCAGAAATTTAAACAACAATTTACAATGGGCAGCAATTCATCTGGCCAGTTCACGCTCCAGATAACTATCTGTAAAATCCAGGCTAAGACAATAGCCAAAAGCTTCTTAGCTCAAAGAAGTTAGGAAAGGACACTATGTTCCTCAGCCTGGCTAACCTAGAAAACATCTTCCAGACATTAGCATGAAATTAAACAGAGGGAGAGCCTGAATTACTTCCAGTGTGCAGATACTGCCCTGGTGAAACGTGACAGGTGACCTACAACATAAAAAATGCATTTAACTGTAAAAACTAGAAAGTGAAGCTAAAAATGAGAAAAATAAAAGCCATTCTTGGATATGTAGTAAAAGACACACTGACATAATAAATGAGAGGAGAAGGAACACAAAAGCACCCACCCATGTAAAAGCTGCACCATTAAGGTACAATGAAATCAACATTTTTTTTTAAAGAATAAAAAACCCTGTAACTAACACAAATGAGCTCAGTAACACTCAAAACAATATTATTTATTAGAAAAATCATCTGCTCCAGTGCCTGAAGCAAAAGGTTTGCAGTTTATTCCATCACTCCTCCAAGTCCAGGGATTAGTGAGAACTTCTTAACAAATTCCTTTCTTTCCTTACAGCCCTCCAGCTTCACCACGGCCAAAGTTTGCTGCCACAGTCAGTACAAGAATACCTGTGGTGTTACCATCCTCTCCATAAGAAGAGAGAGAACTTGTGGTGGTGAACAAACAGTTGTGGCAGCTGCCTGATGTCTGAGAAGGGTGTCCTCAACTGAGTGACACAAACTTTGCCTTTGTTCAAACAGAAGTGAAGTGGAAAATTGGCAGAAATTAATAACAGGGGTGATGAGAAGAAATGTTAGGCCGTTAGAAGAAATGTTCACACAGTCAATCCAAGAAACATCAACTATAGGTGTGGTTTAAAATTTACATTTACTCTTTAATAAAGGCCACGCACTGTATTTATGACTCAATGAACTCTGTGTCCAAAGGTGACACATTAGGTGATTAAAAATGAGTTGGATTTTTTTCCTTCTCCTGTAGGTGTACCAGCAGGAGAGGTAACAAAGGCAGTTCCTTAGCCTTCAGACATTGCACAGAAGTGGGATAGACAGATACATACTCCTGCAGTTATTCAATTCGGGGCCTAGACATGAGACTAGGCTGCTTTTAATAAATCGCAGAGAGGGATGAGCGCTTAGCAATAGTATCTGACTTTCTTTCTGAGATAGTCTGGACAACACGGATATCCTCCTCCTAACACAGACTCAGGACACAAGTATAACAGCCACGCCAGAAAGTCATAGTATCAAGTATCTTCCATTTTTGCATCATACCAACAGGAATAAAAAGAAGCAAACCCTATTTTGTTTAACATTATAGGTGAAAAATCCCTCTAAATACATAGAAAGAGGAGTTCTATTTTGCAATGTTGTTCTCCATCTAGAAGTAAAACAGAGGCTGGGGAAGGCAACAAGGAAACAGAGAAAATGCAGAGAAGAAACTGAGGAATCTGAAGCCAAATTTTCAACCCTTCCACACCATCACACCAGTCAGTGACATTTTACAGCTCAGCAATCGCTTGCTGGAATGCAATGGAGTATGAGCTGTGCAACAAGTAACTGCCCAGAAAAACAGCTCCTACAGCCAATTATGCTCTTGGCCTAAAATATGGTACAACTCCAGATGAATGGCACTGTAAACCAAAAGAGCACTGCCCTTTTTGGTTTTGGCAAGTTTACGCTTCTCAGAGATAAGAGCTTAAGTAGCTCTTCTCAGTATTTTTTTTGCTATTTTCACTACTACCTACACATTTTACTGCAGTAGCCATCCAAGAACCCAGGATTGCTACCATATTAATAATATAGATAATCAATAAGGTGCCCACAGACAATTGAAGATGATGATCTTCCTCACAGGAAAGGTAAAGACAAGAAAAAAGTGTGAAAATACCTTTTTCTGGTGTCTGAAATTAAGTCTTACAATTAAGTAAATGTCTGAAATTAAGTTTACCTGTTGCAAACTATTCAGAATGCATATACAATACAATATACAAGAGTTAGGACTGATCTAGCTTTATTACATGTTCCTTACCTTTATGTGTGTAACCGTGTTTAAATTGGAAAGAGAAGAAATCAAAAAGTAAAAATAGGAATAAAGAAATAGTAATAGATCACAGAAGGAAAACTGAGAATGAAAAACACCTGAAGAGAAAAGGCAATGGCAAAGGACAAAGGTTTTTTTCCAAACTGAATATATGTTTACTGCTCCACTAATAGACTTCTGAAATGGTCATACCACTTTGCAAACAGAAGTCAGTCCATATTATTCTGCTTACAGAATCCAAAATTAAAAATCTTCTGTACAGTGCATCTCATTCTTTGGTTAATGAGACTTCATGGCAACAAGAAACCAACCACATAAAGTGCACATCAAGAATTATGAAGACAGCACAAACAATTTCTAAGATAAATTTGCCCTTAGAGACTTAAGTCATGAAAAAAATAGGGGAGGAGATGTATCTATTTGGAAAATTCAGTTCAGTAGAGATCTCTATGCTACTAATAAATTAAATTCTTCTACCTTGATACAACCTCACAATAAAAATAAAATTAAAATCATACAGTTAAAACTAGTGTTGGATGCAATCTATTTATTCAGACATATTACAAATGTCTGATTAACTCTCTTAAGGAGAATAGCTTGGTTATTCTTCCACTCAGAAATCTATGGCATTAATCCTGTTGACCTGAATGAGAGAAAATTCAAGCTTTCCACGGGTTCCAATTCCATTTACTTTTGTTGTAGCATTCTGTTTCAGGGACAAGTAAAAAGAAACGTGTCAGACATACAAGCTCCTCCACATGTTTTTAATTTGGCACAAAAATGGTGTATTTCACTGAGAGAAAATTTCACTTCTACCTGTATCAATTTAATACTCTTTCTTCACTCCACTGAAATCAAAGTCAGTGATTCCAAACACTGTTAAATGTGCTGGAATAGAGACAGAAGGACTCTTGTACAGTGAAGTAATTGCATAAAATGTTCAGTGATCTCCACTTCTAAAGCTATAATCCCTTCGGAAAGAGTCCTAAAGAAGTCCAAATCCTGAGGTTTATTTATTTGAAGAAGAGGCTGTTCTGAATCACCTTTTAATTTGTATTAAATTGACTCTAAGGTTTTAGAGATTCTCAAAACACAGAAACTGTACAATACATGAGAAATACTTGGGGTTTGTGGTAAAGAAATGCAGAAGACAGACAATCCAGACAGTCTTCGGTCTGGGGAGCTGGAGCTGGAGCTACTACTCACATGTTTTAGAACCCAAATAAGAACTCCTCCCTTTTTGTCTTATCAGAGGACTATTTTTCTGACTGTGAGCAAAAGTAATTACCATCAGTGGCACAGTTAGTCACAGTGTGTACACTGTAGCTTTGCCAAGGGTCGCTGTCAAGATCAGAGACTGTCCACATTGCACCTGCACAAACTGATGCTCTGGCAATTCTTGTATACGTAAGCACCCAGAGCTGGGATGACAGAATTTCTTTAGTCCTCATTCCACAAGCAAAGGCCACATACATAACTCCCACTCTATGGTTTTTAAACACAAGAAGATGCAAGATGATAAGGCCAATTTTATTCTTTTTTAAAGAAGCCTTTCTCCCTTGCCTCCTATCAACACCAAAGGGAATTTTTATTCCTTCAACAAGAATTCTGTGTTCCATAATATTAAAATCTTTTTAACAGATTGAGTTAGATTTGAAAATGTAAGAGCTTGACTCAATATATATTTGGGAGAAAAAAATAATTTTCAGTGGTGAGCATTGCCATAGGTGAAGAAACAACTTATAAATAGAACACTTAAAACCCAGGATAAGCATCTACATGCAAAACCACATAGTTTCATTCATCCTTTCTGAAAACCAATAGTAATCTACACATGGAAAAAATATTGCATTGCTTTTAAAAAGATGTGTTTGAAAGTATCCTGTGCACAGTTGTCAGTGACTGCAGGACTGATACATAGAAAGTGCTCCTACATGGAGCTTTTGCAGAAGGAGCACTCTGGAGAACAGCTGGGGAAGACATATAAAGATGATATGAAAATATATTTAATTTACTTTATTCTTTCCAGATGAGCCAGTAGCAGAACCTCAGCATGTACCAGTCTGAGAATTTTGGAATGGTTTAGAAAGCAACAGATCAGTAAATATCACTGACAGTAAATGTTGATGAGGTGCACTGCCTTTGGTGCTGTGTCTGGAGGAGGAAGGGCTTCACACTGTAGTAAAAAAAAAAAAAAGAAGAATGAAAAACTTATATAATCAAAGGTACCGAAGAGGCTGACTTGGGTGTATATTTTGTGGCAGCCCACTTCTGAACTGTTGGAGCAGGCAGATCCAAGGCTATTTTACTGCCATTCTTCAGAGCTTATTATGCCACTCAAACAGCTGCTATCTCTTAGCACAGCTCTATTAACCTTAGTTTGATGATAGTGAGTTTAATGTTATGGTTAGGTCAATGAAACAGGCTTGGGAGTTCCTCCTGCTTTACCATACAATTATATTGTGTTCTGTGTCTCCAAGCTTCAGTTTGCATGTTTCTTAATCCTAATCTGTGTCCACCTTAACCATATGAAACTATTTACTCATGGCAGAGTCATTAATGTCAATCCAACCACCCAACTGCACAGCCATCAAGGCTGTGAAGTAATTTACCAAGTTGTCCTTAATTTACACAAATAAAAGGAATCAGGACAAAGACGACAGTAAACTCTTAGACTGAACAACAACTGGAAAAGCTGAATAAAAACATCAAATTAAAAAGTTGCCTCACTTAGACTCTTATAAACATTTCTAAATAAATGGGAGAAACATCTGCCTTTACTATTCCTAGATGAATCTCAGAATGCTTAAAAATACACTGGTGAGCAGTATTACAGCAGCACAGTATGTGCTCTATTCATGCTCCTCCTTGCAGAGAGATCAAAATAATCTCAATTTAAGAACAAATGTTTTTGTTTAAAATGTTACAATTGTGCCATTCTAGTTGGTAAGTTCCAAAAAAGGATGATAAAGTATATAAATGAAAATTTAGCACAGCACTTTAAAACTTAAAAGCTTGAGGGAATACTTATGAAAAGATATCTAATAGTTCAAGGTGTTAGTATTGCTCTGAATTACTTAAACTGAAGAATTTGGGTCCCAATTTTGCATACTAAGGTACCAAAAATTTTGTACATAATACTTATGTCACTGACAACAAATATAAAAGGAACTCAGAAATATTCTGGAGGTAGAGAAAAGAAAGAGGTAGAGAGAAGTTCAGCACTTCCTAAAGTCAAGATCATTTATTCTCCTGGAATTGCCCTCAATGTCAATGACCTTCTCCTATCAATAAGGATTCCCACCAAAACCTTCCCTGCGTGTCAGCAGCCCATGGGTATATGTAGGTCCTGCAGAAAGAAAGACTGGAGAACTTGTTCATTTCTTTCCCAGCTGAGTATATTTTCTTACAAGGATCAACAAAATATATACATTAAACATTACTCAAAGCTAAGGCTCCTGGAGATTCCATGCACCTTATTCACACAAAGAAAATGCATTGCTGTAAACTAGAGTGATAAAAGCATAAATACTTCTTCTGCTGTACCATCAGCTTTGCTTCAATTTGGTACAGGTTTTAGCTTAATCAACTCAAGAATATGGACAAATGTGTGCTTAAGGCCCTAGCTTTACAAATGCTTTACTTCCAGCTCCTCATCACCACCCTCAGCTGCAGATTATCAGCCTCCTCCCTGGGATGGGGATGGACCCCCTGGGTTCCAATGAAAAGTGAGGCAAAATAGTTCAAATTGACAGGTGATAAAGCTGATAAATTAACCCATTTTACTCTGCACCAAAGCAAATGAGGAATGTTTACATATGTGATTCCAGCATCTCAAGGGAGAAGATTACAGATTGTAGATTAGGGGGAATAATAAACAGCTGGATAGCATTTCAAAGTTAGATTGTCCTCAGTCCACACCCATTCACAGAAAAGTTTGCATTTGATAAACTAAATCAAATTAAACTTCAATATAAGTTACCTCAGTGAGTTTAGGATCTGGGGTGGAGTTTTTTTTCTTACATAAACCTCTATTAAACATAATGTCCCAATACAATATTCACCTTATCTTTTGAGGAAGAAAGAGCAATTAAAGAGGTGCTTTTTTTGAATATTTGAACAGATTTTTCACAAGGATATTCTCCTGAAAGGCTTTTTTTTTAAGGCACTTTCTGATATCTAACAGAAAATTTGAAATCCATAAATAAAGAGATAAGAGCACTCATCCAAAACTTAATGACAAGGTACCTTCTGCAGAAAGAGAAAACTAATTCTCTACAGAGATATTACTCACTTCAAAGGCAAAAAGTGATCCCAGTTGTTTTGTGCAACTAGGAGGAAAGGGGCTTTCAGGAGTCCCCTGCAGCACACCACGTAAAAATAATGGTGGGAGCCACTGCCTCTAAGGCATCCCAGGAGCAAAACATCAATCATCTGCGCAGCACACGCTTAGATGTTCTCTGGGTTTATGACTCTGACTTTGGCTGGAAGGTTGATAAAGATTCTGGAAACTGCAAGCACAAATCTATTTTTTATTAAAAGTTTTGGCAGCAGGACGGGTGCGTGCTCTGCAGTGAGCAAAGGGTGGGGGGATGAGAGCGCTGAAAAACCTCCAGTCACAGGACAGAGTTCCAGCACATCTGCTGGAGCAGCGAGCACTGCGATTTCGGAGAGGCTTGTGGTTAACCTCATGGCACGGAATGAATTAGTCCTCAATTCCGTCCTTCATTAAACCACCCATTCTCTGAAATGTGGCCACGAAGCCGACACATGGCCAGCTACTAATCAGCAGGATGATGGTCCATGCCCAAGATGCTTTCTTTTGGGCCAGAACGGAACAGGACTGTTCATCCCTTATAATTCTGAGCTGTTTACATTGTGTCCTGACTAAAGGAATGAATGACTTATCGTGATTTAATTTAAACAAGCTGAATATACACATATTAATATTGGATGTCATGCAACATGCCTTGTAAGTGCGAACAGTTTTCAGACCCCCACAACTGCAATTTCAAATATAAATCAGATACAATTGCTTAAAATGTCCTCAATTTTGAAGGCTAAGGACAGCTTACAATAAAATTTGCCAAACAAAGTAGCCTTAATATACCATCTAGGCACCCCTCCAAGAAATTTCTGCCATAAAGTCTTAGGACAGAAACAATTGGAAGGTTGAAATATTCAGATATAAAGCTTTTATGCCTCCTGTATGGTTCATCCCTTCCGTGAGGTTCACTCATGACATTAGCGATGATTAAATAATTGCTATTATACGACATTTTTAAACGGCAGGAAAACAAAGAGAGAGAGAAAAGCATAACTGGAATTTTGTTGAACTATATTTAACAAATAAAAATGCTATGTGATCTTGGGCTACCACTTAAATTAAGGTTTTCCCAGATGAGCTTGCTTTTAAAGTCTGACAGGTCTGATTTGCTGGAGCACTGTGTTATTAATTGTAACAAGTATGAAAAAGAGCTGGGCTCTGAACAACTGAAGGAGGTTCTATAAACCACGAAGTTCTGTGAGAAATCAGACTACAGGCAGCTAATCAGGCACCTTCAGTCAGACACTTTGGGCACTATCTTCACACCTCCTTTTTCCAGAAGAGATCACATCATCATATTATCTCACAGGGAGAATAGAACAGGAATAGAAACACCATGGTAATGAAGGAGCTGGAAAACCCCACAAGGAAACTGTTAAAACTATACTGAGAGCAAGACTTGAATGGTATAAAATCACTAAGGCATGTGAATTGCAAGAAATAGAAATAAAGCATAAGTTTGGTTAGCAGCACATTCAGTGAGCACAGACTCTCCTCACAGTTTATTTGGAAACTAACATGTTAAAATCAAATCAGGTAACCTCATCACCAGTAAGCTGGCTGGAGAATCCAGGCAATGAACAGATCCAGAACTAATTCTATTATGGTTTAATGAATTTTGTGAATTTTAAGTGCTCTTTCTCTTCTCATACAACATAATTATATTCTTCATTCTGAACAAGTAGTGCTGTGTTGCTGCTGATTTGAGAAAAACATAACTATTGTCAAAATGTGGGGAGAAGCTTCTCTGAGCATCACAGAAAACTGGCAATGGAGAAGGAATTTTAAAAGAAAAAAGAGCAAAGATAAAATAATGTGGCAGAAGTTTTTCAGTTAAACAAAGAGAGGAAGATTTTGCAAAATTCATTAAGACGCTCGGTCAATACCTTTATACAAGAGGTCGTTTCCCTCACATTGATGGCAGGGGGGAACTGAAACATTTGAATAACTTGCAGATTTATGCTTTGTACAATAGGTGTGTAAGATGGAATACAAAAGGTATAATTGTTTTAAAAAACTATGTGCCTACTTCACATTGTTTAAACAGAGCAACAGAAGTTTCAGTCATCTCAGAAGCTAACTAAGAAGTATCTGAATTTTCAGCAAGACCACTAAGTTATTTCTGAGTTTGGAGTGGAGGGTAGTGGTGGGTTTTTTTAAGCAAGATTCTCACTTTTTCCCTTTTTTCTTCCCCCCACCTTTAAACAAAACACCCAAAGGCTAAGAGAAAAGGCCTCCAATGTTGTATGCTAGGAACGTGTGGCACTAGAGGGAGCTACTGCAAGCTGACAAAATTTAAATCTGAAACCAATTTATTATAAAAAGAAGTTCCAAGCAACCTTAAATTCCATATATGCAACATTCAGGTCATCTATCATAAGGAAGAGGGTGTTACTCCTACAGTACATCTTGGCCAAGCTCTCATTCAAGCATTCCTCCAGCGTCCTCCTCTATGCTTTCTTCCCAGGTTTTTACAAACATGAGCTTAAATTACTGTAATATAACTAATGGGCTCGATTTCCTCACTTTTTCCAGTGTTAAACCTAATGGGGTGAGAAGGTGTTTCAAAGGGACTAAACTTAACACCATTCTGAAACTTGGGCCTCTTCAACTTTAATTTTGTACCAAAAAACCTCCAAACCTATACATACATACATCTCTCTCTCTATGTGTATATATATATACACATATATATCTATATATAGCACTGCTCACATTTTAAATCTTCTCCTGTATGCACTATATCACCACTGCCTATGGTCATGGCTTTAAACGCCCCTTGGTTTCACTCCTCCTGTCAGCCAATCAATGCAACATATTTCCTGATCTCTGCTGGTCCTGCATTGCCTCCCAGCTTTGTCTCAAATTTCAAGTTGCCAAAAAGAAGCTGTTTCTTCCACCAGCTTCACAGATGCTAATCCTCAGTAATCACATCTCCTCTTCACTTGCTTTACATTTATTATACAAGTCACTGGGGTAAAGGAGAGGCTGGTCAGGAAAAAATGGGGTGGTGTTATATTTAAATAAAGCAGAAATAAACTCAAGAAGTGCACCAAATGAACCTGAACATCATTGTTATTGCAACCCTGACCCTTCTTTTCCCTACTCTTTCCTGCCCCCACACATATGCACATACACTTTTTCTCTCATTCATCGACTTCTGTCTGAAATAAGATCTTTTGGTCCTAAGAACTGGGCCATTTCTCTTACCTAGTCTGTAAAATCCTCAGTGTAAGTGCTATACAAGAGCAAGTCTGACAGCCACACAGATACCTGGATAAAATTCCCCATAGACAGGTATGTTTCTCATATAATGATTCAATGGACATTGCCAAAAGGCTTTACTTACCTTATATTCTGAGATGATGTTTCGCACAGAGTGGGATAGAGGAAACAGTTTGATGAATTGTGAATAAAACTGTAATATTGGTTCTGCTTATTACATATCCACTTTATAATGTATATATAATACACTATAAACTAAAATTCATAATCTACAATATGCTAAAGCTGCCAGCTTTCATAAGCACTATATAGCACATGAAGAAAAACTCCTCCTTACTGCTCTAAGACGTCAAAATAATCCATTCATTTTTAAGAAAGTAAATAAACAAAATAAATAAATGAATCTGTTATTGTTGGCCGTTGTTTCACAAAATTAAAAGAAAGTTGGTTCTTCCAATCCAACTAGCTCAAGACAGTTGCAAACTCAGTGAATTAGCAAGGCCAATAAGTGAAAAAATCAATCCCAAGGTCACACAACAAAATTTGTTTTGTATACTATGAAATAAATCTTCCTTATGCTCATGTTGCTACTCAGAACACAATGCAAGGATCGCTTTGCTAGCAAAAATAAGCTACCGAACTAAAACAGACAATGAGTCATAGTCCCCCTAGAAAAAAAACACACTTTAGCAGTTTTTCAGTGGGTACCAATTTGTTTGAGCAGAGCCCTGTGTTGATGTACCTGGATCTGGTCCTCTGAGAACTAGTCCAGGTCTCCCTGACACCACTACCCCTCACCCAGTAAACTAACTTACTGTCCTTCCATTTCCTTTAACATCAATTTTTCAGCAGTTACTTTGTTTCCCCCCATAATCTGCATCAAAAGGAAGACTTCAGCTCCAGAGTTTCTTTGGTAAAATCTTCTCAAACATTTTCAAAACTAAAATATCCTTACACATTTTGTTTTATAACTGAACTACCTCAAAAGCTGAAGCTTTTCTGTGTTAAGGTGGTATCACTAGTTTCCTTCAGTGGGATTAAACTGGCTGGGCTGTGAGGGAGAAAGAGTGCAGACACAAAACAGTGGCCACAAAAGGACGATCTGGAATTGTTATCTTTATATTTTTGCATTCAGTAACTGCAAGAGAGACCCCACTCAGCTAGAAACAGTGCTAAGAGGGAAAGAGAAGAGTAAGTGTGGAGAGGAATATATTACATAAGACTTTCCACTGCAGACAGAAAGAGATGCTTTGGGCACAAACTATAACCCATTTCTCTGCTGTAGTGAGAGCTTCTACAGGGAGATTTTGTATATACCAAATCTCCCCAAAGTCTGAAACAACAACCTACTCCTTTCTGCAGTCTCCAACACACACGTATATGGCACTGACAAGGCATCTGCCAATCTGTGATGAAGGAAACACCCAAACTGTTTGTGTATTATTTGTTCTGCATGCTAAACACATACACAAGGGGCAAAGATTACCTGTGACAGGCTGGATCTCCCTCAGAAGCAGGGGAGCATCTTCAGAAGAAAGAGGCTTCTGGAGGGCAAGATGAGGCAATAGCCTAGAGCATATGGATGGTGACTGAGGTACTTCTGCAAAGAGCAGAGAGCAAAACCCTGGCCCAGGGGAGGAGAGAAACTCAAGATTTTTTTCTTAACATCTTAGAGGGGATTGATTAGAATTTATTATAAGTCAGCAAGCCATGAAAAATTGGTGGACAGAGAGCAAGGAGTGAACAAACCTCCTGTAAGGATACAGTAGGCAGGCAGCCTTTTTTGTCTTTGTTTTGCTCTACCCTGTAGGCCCAAAGTTTTCAACTACTGAAGGCTGTTGTTCTAGCCATCTAGAACTGAGAAATTCAAAGTCCAGCTTGTAGATATGTATCTGGGAAAATGCATGAGATCCTTCACACATCCTCTTTCTACATGGCAACCTGCAGGAGCCAGGACAGTGCAGAGATATTAAGTTCAACCCCACCAGACACTGTAAAGAGTGTTGAATAGTTCTCACTTGACATTTTTAGTAACCGTAAATGATCCCAAATAGTTACCATTTCTTGGTATCTAAACTACAGTAATTGAATCAGTGCCCAGTAATGCCTGATTCACATTATGACCTATAGCAGACATCCAGACAAACAATAGCATAATATTGTTTTGAAGAAAAAAAAAATGAGAAACGTTTACCATACAGGAGATGGCTCTTTGTCAATTTAAAATCGAATTAGAAACTACCTTCACCTTGAGTTCTGACTTTCAGATACATCTTTTACCATAAGGATCCATAAACTTTGCCAAATAATTTGACAGTATTTAAAACATCTAACAGTATTTTATGAGACCTCATAAATAGGAGTGGGCCAAGTTATGTCTGACCAGCACATATTGTCCATTTCATAAGGAAAAAATGTTTGTCACTTACACATGCATTAAAATGTTCAAAACATGTGTCTTTTAAGGGGATAAATAGCTTCTTTTCAATGCTGACATGAAATGCTCCTGTTTGTGGAAAGCCAAGATATACATCAAAAGCAGAGTTGTGCTGCAACAGCATAATGAGCGTTAAGTACAAATACAGGTGGCTACAACAAATGCACATTCATGGACTGTAGGTCACTCATGTAGCAACACTGGCCAGCATGCCACAAAAGCTCAGCAATATCAACACTGATATCATCACATCAGAACACAGAGTCAAGATATGGTTATTCTCCCAACACAGAAGATTTCAGGCATCCAGTATCCTGGCATAGATCTTTAGAGCAGACAGAACCTGGAGAAACTCCAATCTGAGAAGAGTTATTTCAACTTCTTTTCTACTTAAAGTACAGTGTGCTAAGAAGCTTTACTAAATGCTAGAAATGACTAGTATCCAAATATCCTGCATTTCCAATTACTTATATTCAGTCAGTCCAAACACATGCCACAGCATTAAATTCCACCCAATTGTGTTGCTCATCATACTTCACTCCCTGGAATACCAGCTTTAGAAGAGGATAATTCTAGGTAGAAGCCAAAGCCCTTAAGACAAAATACTAACTAACCAACCAAACAAACAAACAAAAACTGTGAAAGGAGGTTAGGGTTTATTTACTTTAATAATTTTCTCAAGTAAACACCTTCTCGTTTGTCTTTAATACTTAAATATGGCAAAGTACCCTTCTAACTGATGGCCCCTTCTGCAGTATTACTGACCTCTCCTAACTACACCCTCATATTTATATACTTCTCTCAAAATTGTCAGGTTGCGGGTCCTTCATGTTCTTAAAAGTTTGCAAAACATTGTAAGAGGTAAGAAGCTGCTACAAAATAAAATGCTGAGGGGTAATAGATATACCAACAATAGGCGCTAATTTGTTCACTTAGATGTAATGATCCTGGATAGATTTTAAAAGTCTTCCACAGATGTAGATTAAGTGGATGAAGAAAAACAAAAAAAGTACAAGAAAACATCCACTTCAAGCAGAAGTTTCCAGACATGGTGGAGGTACCACAGGTTCTGCCTAAAGTGACTTTAAAATCTTGAGTGTTTTGTATTCAAAGAAGGAAAGTAACAGAAACCAAAGCAGTCTGCAGTCACCTGATAAATGACTCAAGCATCCTGCTACAGCAATTCTGCATTGCTACATCCAATGTAATAACTAATCAGTCCCAGAGCACAGCTGTATCTTCAGGGAAGCTGAGGATTATTATACATCCAAGTATTCCCAGCCCAGTCATTCCCAGCTCCTCCTCGTCACAAAACTTTCTCCTCTTACCAACTGTAATATTTTTTGCCCCATAGTTGTAGTACTAGAACTATTGTCAGTGAAATTGCTGGAACAGTATCAAAGTACAAGGAAAATAAAACAATTACAGGAGTATTTTTACATGGGAGCGAGTTCTTTTATCCAATTCACAAAACAGTTCTTCAGTTTTGCTTCCACAGCTGAGGAAACTGGGTGCTGCAAGGCAAAGGCAGCATAAAAATGCACTGAGCTGGTATTGTCACTGCATTTTATACACAAATCCATAGCCAATTGCAAAGATCAGTGAAACAGAAACACCAACAGGGAGCTAGGAAATGATGGAATTTACCACACAGGGTGGGGAGCAGACTGCAAGTTTGGGACTACGGTGCCTTTCATAAGATTGTTTTTCTAATGATTTTTGACAACTCCCTGTTTAGTGCTGTCAGATGTTTCAACAAGGAGCAAAGAATTAAGTTTTATCACTCCAAACATATCCATGGGTGGTCTAATTTTTAACTGATAGCAATAAATATTTCCATTGTACAGAGTCTTTGTGGGTTCCTTTTCACTCCTGGAGTAGTCATTTGACAAATTAGGAAGTGGAATTGTGTACTGATAGAATAAAGAGTCTTGTGGCAGTAGCAGGGCATCAAAAAAAATTCAGAAGATGGGTGTCAAAACAAAGTATTTAAATTAAGCAGTTCTTGCCTAGCTGGATCATATGTGTTTACATTACAGTTGGACTCAAGGTAGGATTCATAAAACTGCCCTTAAAACAGGCTGGGCAGGGACACAGGACTGTGCTTGTTGTCAGGCTACAATTGACTTCAGCTGCCCTTGAAGGTTGGCTACTCATCCATCTTTGCTCTCACATAGTTAATATTATTCTCAAGAAATTACAGGAACAAGCATTGATGCCTTATATAGTCACAGTGCAACAAGTCAGATGCTACATCAAGAATCTGTTTGCAGTTCCAGAATCTATTTTCACCAGAATCCAATTTTTAAAAACTTCATTCTACTATGATTAGGTTCCACTCCATGTTACAAGAGGCTACAAGGAAATAACGCCAGCCAAGTGCTTTGTTTAGTAGAAGCCTCCTTCCTAAAAGGAGAAGCTGAAATAAACATGCAATCTCTTCTGAATGACTTGCTAGGTTACTAATGCTGCAGACCTGTCTCCTTCTCTATGGTGCTAATTGCTCCACAGTTAGAAAGAAAGAAAAACACCTTTATTTTTCACCTTCCAGAAGGGTATCTAAATATGAGAAGTACATTTCTCTCCCAGACATTTGACATACTTGGTCTGCAAGAAAGATGAAGAGTTAATTGTTTGTGGGAGTTACTGAAACCTACCTACATATTCAGTATCCAAAAACACAGGCAGATCTCACATCTACTTTGAGAAGAATAAGCTGGACTGAGAGGACTTTATGTAAAGCAAACTTGAGTTTGTTTCTTGGCTGGTTGCAATTCACAGAAGCAACTACATCCAGCTATTGCTAATATACATCAGGACAGTATCACTACTTCTAGCTAAAGATGACCAAAAAATTAAATTGAAACTCATACTTCCCCTAAATGTCAGATCCATAGTCCATCCACTCCCTCCATTCCAGCTCTGCAACAAAATATAATCAAAAATAGAAGATATCAACCAGTAAAAGGAATATATTTCAATAAAGAAATAAATACAGAAAAATTATCCCTTAGGAAGTAAAATATGTTTCATGTTTACATTGAAACTCCCTGCCTTTAATATGATGTCAGGCACAGCAAAACTGAGCAGATATTTACACAAGAATATCAAGTGGTACTGCCTCAGGTCAGGCCAGCTTGAAGCCTTCATTTTTCTTTTTTCCTTGGTGTTTTAGTTTTAATATTATCTATGCACATTCTTAGGTCAGGGGAAAGGGAAGGATAAAAGAGAAATATTTGTCCCTTTGTCTGTCTAAAGGAGAACGTGGATTTTGGTTTTTGTTTTAATCCAACTCTTCGTGCACTGTGAAGTCTTCCCTCTCTCACAACAGGTCTTGCTGAGCTATGAAACTGAGGTGTATCAAAGGTGACAATCTCCTTACCATGATTTCTTTCTGAATTAAGATGTTTGCTGAAGAACACCAACAAAAGCAATAGAACAAATGACACACTAAAAACCATGTTAGGAAATGAAGTCAAGAAGAGGAAAATATTAATCCATTCAACTTATTTGAATTAATTCAAATTTGATCTAATTCAAAATTAGACAGTTCTCTTAGGCCCAAACACAAACTGAACCTGTATCAAAACTCTTTAGAAAGAATCTATAATATCTGAGAAAATACTGACCACTGTTCATAGCAATCTACTGTACTTGTACCTACCTATGTTACACTGACAAGAAAGCTCAGATTCAAAAAAAAAAAACTGATAACCAGAACCCACTTCATATTAGAATGTAATTTTTTTCCTCTTACTTGGCTATTGAGATTTCTTTCAAGTGATGAGTGACTGGAGTTGCAATACTTCACGTTAGTTTTCTGTGCAAGCAGAAACCTTAGCAAACATAAAACACTGAAAAGAATTCATGGAAGGCCCAAGGCTGGCATAAAATCAAACTGCTATGTGCCGTCTGGCAAATAGTTTTTTTATTATCTTTACTTCTGCTACAAAACATAAGTAAGTGGGTGTGTAGGAATTTTCTGGCCTTTTTCCATCTTTGGTTTGTGTTTTTGGTAGGATTAGTTTTTTCCCCCTGAATGAGTGTAACTGAAGAATTGCTTTAGTTTTAGTGGATAATTGTGTTTCTTCTTTACCTCTTCCAGATTCCCCAACTGTTTCTCTCATTTATTTTGTGGTGTGAACATGACAACATTTGTCATGTGTCTGACCACAGCCCTGTAATTCTTCCCTTTCACTCAGGACCCTTTGCTGTTCTCCACATCCCTCCATCTTTTGGAAGCAGAAGACAGCCAGAGCAATGTAAGCCTTGTAAGAGGTATCATCAGCCACACAACAATCTTTGTTATGAAAAGATAGAAAAACAATGCTTGGTATGTGTCAGCTTTAATTTGTATTTGTCATTATACTATCCTATAGGATAATTCATAATAGGCTATGAAGTTGTGCTTTACTTGATAATTTTTGGGACAACTTTCTTAGTTGACATTTTGTCTCACCTGTAACTAATGAGGAGAAGCAAGCTGGAGTTTTCTTCACTCATCATTCTCTTGGGGGATGTTTTACTTGCAGAAGATCAAGACTCAACTTTTCACATAATGCTTTGTGCATGAAATAAAAAATTCCTAGGGAATAAGACCAGTTTCACCATAATGGGTTACTAGAGGCCAGCTATGAGTTTGCATCATTTTTTCTCAATATTTCTAAAACATGGGGTAAATAATAATGAGGCATCCTCTTGTATACTGTGACTCCTGGCACAAGCAGCAGTATTTTGCCTTAACAGCCAAAAAAACAATTCATAGATATTAAAGCTCCAAAGAGATAATTTTGAAAAATAAAGATATGGACCTCTGTTGTTCTGTCCTAATGTGGAACCACACTCTAATTTCTTCACTAGCTTTAATTCCATGTGAACCACACTCCCAGTCTTAAATTACAGATACAGCAACCAATTTTCAGTCAACCAAAATCTACAGCACTTCCATAAGCAAAGCAATCCTCCTATTTACCAAATGAAATTTGCATAGTGTTTTGCCAGAAAAGCATGCACTTGTGTGCATACATTTGTTTTAAATACATAATGAAAGACAAATATGAATATTTTCAGAAGGACCACTGCAGTATCTTCTATGTAAGTTCCATTAAGTCTCTCTGTGCATTGTCAAAGCCACATGCTGCACACTGTTTCCATTCTGTTCCCTTCAATGCTCTTGGAAGCAATTGAAGTCAAAACATCCTGGAAGAAGAGTTCAGGTTTTGCACCCCTGGTTTCAATTATTTTTAAATCTGACGCACAAACACAGCTTTTTAAGATATGTGAGCAGAGTGCCAAATAAAGACCTTTTGATATTTTTGAAATACATGTGGTTGAAATCTGAGACCTGCCTTCTGCCAAGCCACAGTATTTGGAATCAAGTACTGGCACAAGAAAATAAGCCATTGTTCAGAGTAAAATTTTAAGAGGAACTATCCTGCAAAAAGGGAAATGTAAATTCCCATAGCTTAGCTCATGGTTATAGGACAATCCCATAATCCTTTGTTAAACACTTGAAAGTTGAAATATAGGTTCTAGCAATGTTTATCCAGGCTCTCAGAAGTAATCTTTTGATACAAATGACACTAGAGCCATTAAATTTTTCACCATTACAAAAAGAATCAAACTTGTAAGATGGAATAGTCTCATCACTGACTTTCTAGTGCTGTGCTGAGTGTGCTACCATTGTTTGGTTTGATATACAGCTCCTTCCATATTTTTGACTGTAGCAGTAAAAAAAACAACAGGCTCTTACTGAGATAAAAGTACCTTGAGGGTAATACTGTATGTATTGCTCAGTAAGTGTGAGCAACCTCACATCCCTAATTTCAGATGCCAAAAGAGCACATTTGTCATATATATAAATACCTAAATACTTACTTGCAGGCACTGTGGGGGAGCCAGACCTTCAGCCATGGCCATTTCCAGCTCTGATCAAGCGAAATAAAAAATTCAAAAAGTGTTTTCTATGTTAATGAGGGCTCAGAAATTAATTACAAGTAGTTCTTCCTAGAATCATGGATGAGCATGAGACACACGGACAAGCAAAGTATATAGGGAGAAATCTGATGCTTAGTTTTTGTGAGGGCTAAGGTTACATAGAGAGCCCACAGTTGTGTTGCATGGATATTCACATACAAAATGAATGAAGTTGAAAAACTAAACTAAGAAAAGAAGGTTGCCCTCCTAAAGATTAAGGGGAAAAAAAAAAAAACGGAAACAAATCATCTTTCAATTCATTAAACAGAAAAACGGACAATAGGAGATTTGCTGACAAATGGTTTCTTCTAATAAGAGAACTAATAAACTAAATTACAAAAAGCATGAACAGAGAATCTAGTCACATTTCCATGAGTCTGGGAAATTAACAATGAACATGATCCTTCCAGAGCTCAATGCCAGAGTGACACACCAAATCACAATGTTTAAGTTGGGCCTAGAGAAAAAAAAACCACTATTAGTCTTATTCAACAAACTCTTAGTCATATTCAAATTTCAGTTTACCTGCTCAGTCCTTTGTGAACACACATCCTAGTTCAGTCTTTCCCATGAGACTACCACCCAGGTTTCACTACAAAGTCAAAGCCTAGTTAGACCCAGATCTACCTTTGACTAGAAGCATCACTTTTAGGAATCCTTTCTATTTCATTTTTCTTAGGGAAGACTATTGTCATCACTGATTTTTAAGGTGTGTGCACTAAGAGAACATATCTGCTCAAACCAAAGAAATGAAACTCCCAACTTGCCTCCTGGAAGATTCTCGCTGCTTGGGCACCTAGTCTAGAAACTTTAGGAATTTAGGATGTCTCACTCTGGCAGCTGTTACTGGCCAAGGAGAGAAACTGGTGTCTTGACTCCAGGTGACAAAAAAACCCATCACATTAAGAATTACTGAATTGTCGTGCCAAATCCCAGGCTGAGCACCCCAAAAAAACCAGATCAAAACTGCAGTTTCAGCCTTTGGGTTAAGGTTACCACCAAAGAAATCTCCATTTCATGGCACATCCTCTGGGTGTTCTGTGGCAACAGTAAGAATCCAGCCACACTCACACTCTGACTAGTGTTATCTTAGCTAAAAGAACTCCATATAACACATATTAGTGTCTTGTGAGTTAGAGAGGGAGAGATGAACCAAAAGGCCTTCTAAATACTAGATAGATAAAAGTTACATAATTTCTTTGGGAAAACAAAAGAAATTACCAAACAAAAAAACCCAGCAACAACCAGTCTTAAGAGAAAAATAAGTACAAGTTACACCTTCAATATACAAGATAAAGTTTGGTTTTTTGCATCAGAAAGCAGAGTATGGTCAGAAACAAAGTCTGCTCCAGTGAAGGGTCAGTGATGGGAGACATCACACTGTAATTAGGACATACTGTGCAAAGAGCCTGTGTCAGCCTGCACAGGCAAAGCAGCCCCTGTGCACAGAGCTCAGGCTGGTTTCTAAGGCATGTGCAAGCACACAAAAAAGCTTATCTCAAAATCAGAGTACTTGTACACCTGCACCATTGCGCTTTTGGTCCAAGTTTGCTGTCTGCATTAAGGACCCAACTTTAACCTAGTCTGGGAGGAAGATAAAAGAGGGTTATGAGAGAAAGAGAAAATGTATTTTGAGTTTGCCATACACTCAGGATGCTGATTCACAAACACCAACATACTCCTCCCTGGCCATGGCATAGATTGATTTTACTCCTTTTCCTAAGGCATTACACAAATGAAAACTGCTCCAATGTTTATGTGGTTCTCGAGAGGTTTTCCTCAGATTGCTTTGTTTCATAAATAGTTGACTCTTCCTTCTTCTGCTCATCTTTAGTTTGGATTAGCACTCAGTATGCAATATGTCATGTCAGAGTGATGTAGTGTCATATGTACTGACATAGTGTGGACAAAGCCCACCCCAGATCATTGTTAGCAAAGTGGAAGGGGGTGTTATGCCCGTGAGTGCTTATGTGTGTTTGTCTGCACAGAAAAGAAACAGAGTTAAACTTAGGGCAGGGCTTGTCATCTGGCTTGGAGGCTTTGTTATGTCAATACTCTGAAATAAGCTCAACCAAAATATTTTCTTTTGATGGAACAGAAGCATTAATGCATGATAGATACATTTGGAAATTATTTATCACTCATTAAACATTCTCTAAATAGAAATTATGTGAAACAGACTTACATGAAAGGTCTACAAATCAGCTTCCTCTGGAGGTACTGAAAAGTCTCATGACATTCTCAGAGCAAGCAACACTCAAGAAGCAGTCAATAAAAAGGTACGGAGATTATTCTGTGTTCAAACAGAACCTCCAGACATGTATTTGTTCTGAATTACCGTTATCCAGGCACTCCACTCCCCTTCACTCACTGTGCCTGCTTGGTCTTTTAACTAGAAGGTTTTCTTTCAACATGTGGTACATGGAGCAACCAAACAAAATACACCTGGGAAAGCTAATGGGGACCCTCCCATGAGCCACCAGGCATCTGGGCCAGAAGAGTTTGTGACCCAATAGAAAGGTACCAACACAAACAGCTGATGTTTCCACCATTCTTCAAGCACAATACTAAGAAAGGGATAGCGATCCTGCCTTATCTGGAGGCCTTCAATTAACCTCCTTTAATTAGCACCCTTATTACATTTTCTTAAATGTGTAATGTAACATTTCAGGGCAGTCAATATGCAAATTGTGTGAAGCAACTAAGCAGGAGTCTGATGCTGCTTACGATGAAAAGTGATCTCTTGAACAGGTGCATAGTTTCTGTACATGTGGCTCTTGTTTATTGACTCTGTTTTATTACTAGAAACATGCAGACTTAGGTCAACTTGGGTCGCCCTCTTCAATTACAGAAAATGTCAATCATACTGCAAAAGAAGCAGGTGGATCTGTGCTTAATTTGCACACACAGAGTTCATCTTGACACAACACTTCTACAGCCTGGAAGTAAATATCCCACTTCTCAATGTATTGTTAATAAAAAGATTTAAATTCTCTTAGAACTTTTAAATAAAATTTCTTTCTCCTAATGGTTGAGCTTCATTGCGTAAACTCCAAGGAGATTCACATGAAAAATCTGGAAATCTGTTTCCATTTCAGGTATGATCACAGAGGTGCTCACAAAGTGGATTTTGAAAGTTAAGTTTATTAGTATCAGTATGATTAAACATGAAACTTAACAAGATTTTGACTATGAATTCTATGACCACTGGCCAAATACAGTAATATTTTGACATTTAATAAATAGAATATTAAATTTTAAAAAATGAGCTGGCAAAAAATCCATTATTTAAGACGTAGTATGTGAGTAAAAAGAAAAAAGGTATCCTTATGGTACATTTTTCTTCACTGAAACTGGTGTACTTTTTTAACTCCAATTAAACTGTCACCAACAAATTCACAGGATGCGGTGCAGTCAAACCGAGACCTGACGTGCTCAGTTGTTCTGGTTGCACTGTTAATAAATGCATTTACAAAATAATGCTTTCCATCTCTCCCCTGAAATGTTTTCCATGTGATGAGAATGTTTAGGTCTGACTCTGAACTCACATGTTGTAATACAAGGCAAACTTAAAAGGATTAAGGACATTCTGTGGATTAAAAAGTCAAGGATGACCTGTCAGTTCTGTTGACAAAGGATTTGTGGTTTCCTACAAAATACATATACATTCCTCACTTGATGGGCAACTAGATCCCAGTGATACATACCTCTCCCAGTACTTAATCTATTCTTTTTCTTTACCAAAGGCCATCTATACTGGTATAGTTCTGTTAGATTTAACCATTACTACTAGAATCAGATCAAACATATGTCAACTCAATAAGGGGTGGCTATGTAGCAGCACCTAGTGACACTACATACTTCTTAATAGCACACAGGGAATATTATCATTGCCACCTTATGGACTGGCAAACAGGGACTTGAATTCTACACGAAACATCCAACATCACAGAGTGCATTGGCGACAAAGCTGGAAAGAGAACTTGACTCTTAAGCACTTAAGCTAGCAAATGAAAGACTTTGCCAGCCTCCCACACATAAATGGAGGTTTGCTGTTGATCTAATCAGTTATTTGGCACAGAAAATACTTGCAAATTTACAGCTACAGCCATAACTTCATAAAGCAAAACATTTCACTAGTAAGACAATTTCTTTATAAGGAAACCTCCTCTTCCAGTAACCCGACCCTCTGTCCTGACACCAGTGATGTAATCCAGGGCAGAGGCTCCAAGTAGCATCTGGTAAAACGTGATGATTCAGTGGAATTCAGTAAAACAAGAGCTGGAAGGGCCAAATATGTCTTTGAAGGAATTCCACTGAAGCTTGAAAAGGAGGGAATCCAGCACAATGATGCCAACAGATTACATCAGGGATTAATCTGGCCTGAGATCAACTTCACCTTCCACTCTAACTCCTCCACTTAGACCCATTAACTGTCTACAGAGCACCATTCCTCTCGAATTAGGGCAGCCTCCTTGACTTTGAGGTTTCACTCACCTCTGCTCCTGACAACTTCATCTCAATTCCCATGACTGTCTGGCTCGAGCATTGCACTGGCTCCCCTTCCCCTTGCTTCTATTTCCCTCCTGTCTCCCACAGCTACAATTTCATAGTCACAGACCAGGAACCACCTGCACAAACCTGAGGAGACAGTTGCTCTCTTGGTGCTCAGCTTTCTCTTCTCACGCACAGGCTGCACTAATGAGCTTGGTGGTAGCCCAGCTCATCACCTTGGTCCTCCCCAGATAAGCCTCTACAAGACACTTCACAAGATTGCTCCCAGTGGCCTCTGTTCTTCTGGACCTCACTGCAGGGAGCAATACTGTGGTTAACTGAAATAATTCCCACTGAAACTTATCTACAGGTTGTTTTTTTTAAAAAAAAAGAAAAACAATTAATTTAATGAGCATTTTCACAGCCAGTCTTTGCATTTCATGGTCAAAAAATGCTCAAAGCTTTGGGCTTCATTGTTGGGGTGCAGCTGGGGAGGAGGTTTGAGCTGGTTTTTTTAGTTCCTAAAAAATCATGTTTATGCAACCATAATTAGGTCCTAAAAAATCATGTTTATGCAACCATAATTAGGTTTCTCTGTCTGTGGTTTTGTTTGGGGTTTTTTTGTTTTTTGTTTTGGATTGGGTGCTTTTTTAAAGAAAAACACAAACTTTTTTGGAATTAACGAGAAGATTCCAACCTACTGCTAACACCAGACATTGGTTCCTTCCTCACCCCCAGCCTCCAGCCCTCCCCTACCAGCACTGGGCAGACCACTTGCTAGGAAGCCAGAAAAGAACCACAAAAGTCATTAAAACAGTGAGCTAAAATCCTCCCAATAAAACCTCCAGATAAAAAGAGTACAGAAGTCATTCAATGAAACAGTACAAATCTAGAATAACTGGTACTCCGTGTGCTTGACAGAGCATGAGATATGATGGCTTTTTTTTGTTGCTGTTGCTTGTAGTTAATACCATTTTTATTTCTTCACTGGATGATCCAAAAGAGGCTGCATGGATATTTGGGAGGAATAATGAAATCAAACAATCATGTTAAATTGGTATTTTGAGCTTTCAGTTCTAAAATATCCTACACTTATGGTTTCAGAGAAAACCCTCAAAATTCGTTCCATTCAGTCTACAGACAGCCTGGAGATACTAATCAAAGAGTGAGGTTACCTTTCCTTTTCCCCTATGGGATTTAAAAAAAAGAAGTTAAAGCAATTAACTTGGTAAAAAATTTCACCAATGAAAATTCACAGAACCTTAGTGCTGCTGTAAGGGAACCAAATTTTTCCATAACTTGGACTATCTCTTTATTCAAGCTACTGTCTCTTCCTGACCTGCCAGTCAATATTATCTGATCTCATTTCTATGAAGCATAAAAGGAAATTGAAAGGAAAACTACTCCCATTCCTGGATAGTGTTCCCTAAAACTCTTAATCCAGCAGGGCATAAGGAAGTGGATCTTGGACACCCTGTTTCAACACAGTTCCCAATCAGTCACAGCCGTGCATTTGCACACAAATATTGCCTAAGACAAGTGGCAATTATAGCAATTCCTGGCCTGGAAAGTAAATGGGGTCTATTTTTAGCAGTCTTTAGTGCAATTTAGCAGCTGCAAACAAACAGAGAGAGCCAGCAACTTACAAACAGGCTTCTGGAGACCACAGTTGGGAACTCCTGAGCTACTGGATCCCATCTAGTGCACACACCCCACAGCTGGGCTTCTATTCAGAGACCGTGCTCTCAGTGTCGGAGCAGGAAAGACAGATGAATAAAAATAACACCAAATAGGGGCAAGGAAACGATCTAGACCTCTCCAGTTGGGCAGAAAAATACTGAGATGACTGAAGAAACTGTCAGGCAAGGAGAAAACACACAGATTTGTAAGCTCTGTGCCTACTTTAACTCCTCTTTCCCCCTTTCTCACCCCAGTGTGTCCGCTGGAATGCCTCCAGCGCCTCCCACAAGCTCCACCTGGATGCCAAGCTAGGAGACAGCCTGTGCCTGGCTGCTTCCAAGGTGTCTTAACAGCCCAGCAAGGATTTGCATCAAGGGACCAGAAAAAGTGCACAGAGAAAAGGTAACTACAAAGTTTCACAGTAACCTTTGTGCCAGAACCAAAACGGGGCTCCCAGACAGGTCTTACACCTTACTCAAGCACTGGTTTCTGCAACACCAATAGGACCCTTTTGTCTTTGACCCCCATCCTTATCAAGATAATTAAAAAAATTAACATCAGAAAATTACTACCACAAGCAGGTGCAGCATAACCACATCAACATCACTTCCTAGGAAAGGCAGCTAAGCCCAAGGAAAGTTCAGAGGAAGAGAGGGAAGGATAAAACCTCAGAAGAGGCAGATTTAACACACTATGAAGAAAGACAGAGACAATATTTATCTGCAATCAGTGATCTCTCAAGAGGCTGACAAAGGAGATGGCCTATCCTGTACTCTACACTGTGTTTCTAAGGAAAACAATTAATTGAAATGTTTTTCCCCAAGAAGTTCATGAACAAGCAAGCTCTGCAAAAAGATCAATCCCAAAATAAAGTATCTGTTTGAAATACCACATTTCACATAAATTTAAGGTACTAGAGCCACAAGGAGGTGTCCAACTGGTCAATATTTGCCCCTTGGTAGTAGGAAAATGTGCACGCGTGGGGACTGAGGAGCTGTTACTCTCATTAGTGCTGCTTTTCTCCAAGAGCCACTACGGAGAATAGCAGAAAAAGGCTGTTTGAGAAATAACCTCTGTCATCAAATGGAACTAAACTCTCTCCTGGTACAAACTAGGAAACGTCCAGTGAACGAAGCTGCTTTCTTTTATGCTGGCAGGAACATGTACCAGCTGAACCGGCAGAAGCTGAAGTAGCCCATCAGTGTACAGCAGAAAGGATCCCGTAGTAAAATATATTCCTGTAAAAAACAAAAAATTATTAAAGGAAAATTCAGTTTTCCACTGGGCTTATGAATGTTTGGTATCAAAAAAATTGACCATAACTTGCAAGTTTGGCATCAAAAACACAAACTCTTCCTTTAGTATTTGAGTGACAATGTATTTCACTACTGCCAGACACATCAGATTATTCTCATTCAGTGGTCTGCACCGAAAAGATTAGATCCACTGGTGTTTATTTTCATAGCACTACTACCATTTACCAGGAGGGTCAGAAAGGCTTTTTGCAGTAGAACGGTGTGCTAGTGATGTGGCCAAGCTGCAAATTCCCAGCAAGATTGCACATTTAGGTGTTATCAGTACAAACTTACTTGCAACCACAGATCAAACCATTTGTTGTATGAAGTGGTTAATTAAGGACAGACATCACACCTACACAATGTTTGTATTTGTTGATTTTATTCCTGTGAAGACACACTTCCTAAAATTGTAGAAAACGCTGACAAATACAGAACTCTTAGAGCACGACTCAAAAGCATTTGCTGGGGTTATACAGTAACTTCCATTCCTTTCCTCTCAGCAGCTAGGGCCCAAGCTGGCTATCTAGAGGCAAGAAAACAGACATCTGTGAAAGGGATTCAAGGTCTTGGCTTCTTGGGTTACAAACACCACCACTGATGCTGCAGGTACCACCAGTACCAGCAGGAATGACTCGTCCAGCACTATTGCTCCTCCAGAGCTCTCGCATTAGTCCTGTTCAAAAAAACTAGTGGTTTGTCATTCCTCCAAATTGCCTTATTCATTCCTAATTACTTTAAAGTACTTTGCACTTTCTTTAACATGACATGTTCTGAATTAAGAACATTTCAAAACAGATGCTTGAGCTAAAAACAGCTGATATTAAAAACATAGTCTTTTTTTTTTCCTTCAGTACTAGACTGCTCTCTGATGGGAAGCAAGTTTATATGTATCATCTGGTTGCAGAATGTTGTTTCAGGGCTGAAGTACTGGAAGCACTTAATTTTTTTTGGTCTCTGTACTAGGAAACCTCAAGAGAATTCTAGGACTTCAGAACTTGCTGGACTGTCAGCAAAAGTTATCAGAAATATGTAAGACACAAAAATCTATTTTTAAAAATATCCAAGGTATTTCCTCTAAAAAAAACTTCTTTATAAAAATGTGTTCAGTAATGGATATTAGTTATTCTGAATGCCCATAAATGCTGCTGCTTTTAGGACAGATCCTGAGTGGACCTTTTTTTATTGCCTTACAATATCACAAATTGCCTTTTTGGTATTAAATACAAAATTGCTTTCGCTTTCCCTCTGTAACAGATTTCAATTGTTGGCAGTTACACTATTTATTTTCTTCACAAAATAAACAAAGCAATTGTGACTTGTGTTTGTAAATAGTTGCACATGTACTTTTTGAGGTCAGCTGAAAGTTCAGAATCATGTTTTATAAGCAACATAAGCAACAAAATTAATTCTGGTAATTAGCTATTAAATGCATCTGCATGCTTGAAGAATAGGGAGATGGTAAAAAGAGACTTCTGCACCTCAAAAAATGTAATGTAACTGGAAATGTCAAGATTATTAGGGAACTAATGGAAGTACCAATAAAAACACTCGTATGCCACAGTACCATTATGCTAAACTTTAAAATCCAATGTAAAACTGTCAATAATTCATATCTTTTTTCTAGTATTACTGCCTTTAACTTAAACCACATTTTCTCACCCGACTGAGAGTAGGGGCAGAGTCCATTCCTATGAGCTGATTGCTACAAATCCAATTCAAGCATTTGGAATTCAAGCTGAGCACCTAGTTCTGCTGTTTGCAAAATGTGTCAGATCACTCCATAAAAAGAAACAGACTGAAGAGTTCTGGTAACTGTCTAACACATTAATTTATAAGATTTATGACTTTTATATAAAGGTAGGATTAGCACAATGTATAAAAAAACCTGCTGACAGAACTTTTACAAAAGGAAAAAAAAACAACACCAAAAAAATAAAGTTTTCAATAAATTGGAAAAATCCCTGCAAGGTTTCACCCACCCTGTGGTGGGGTTTCCCCCCTTAAAAAGCTCCATATCTTTTATCACAGCACCTTTACAAGCAAAGGCTGCTCTCCACTCTATTACATACCTTCACTCTCCAGGGGAGAGCTGTTCCAGAAACAGGACTTGTAACTAATGTGGTGCAAGTTCAAATGAGAAAATGAAAATCATGCTCTGACTTCCCAGTCTTCCATTTACTTGCTTGTCCTTAGTTAGTCCCCACTTCTCAGGTGTTTGCACCAAGGACAACATATTTTTTAAACAAAAGCTTGGTTAGAATTCAACCTGGTCTAGTGAGAGGTGTCTCTGCCCTTGGCAGGGGTTGGTACTAGATGATCTTTAAGGTCCCTTCCAACCCAAACCATTCTATGATTCTATGAATATGTACTAATTTGGTCTGATATATATGAACACATTAAAGATTTAAATATAAGTAAACACAGATGCCAAATACAGTTTGTCCCTTTCTTCTACTTGTTGCTTGTCCCATTGTTTTAAGCAGAATTAGGTTCACGTTCTCAAATGCAGAGCAAGCAAAGCCTTGAGGCTGGAGTCACATGCCTTAAGACAAGAACACAGTTGCAGGCTTAAGTGAATGCAGGTTTCATAATTCTACGTTTCCCATTATTAAAAGACTTCCCAAAGCTTGTACACTACACCTTCACTCCAACACAAGCACTAACAGAAATCTACAGCAACTTTGGATGGTGGCCATCCAAAGGTCATTCAAAATTCCCATGATGAAATTTATGTTATAAAAGATATATGAGTGAACACTGGGCAAAGCATACATTGAAAAGAGTTGAGAGTGAAACAGACCTTCATTAGGATGGCCATATCTTCATATTTATTTTCCATTAAAAAAATGAGACATATTAGCTTGTTGCTCTTATAAGTTCACTAAAATTTAATTACATATAGCTTTGACTATTGAATTGCAAAGGTAATTGCAATCACACTCCTCCATTTTGCAATGCAGCTTATCCAATCAAGAAACAAACACAGTGCTGTGTCTGCAGTGAACTACTGCTGTAGCTCAAATCCAGGGCTGCTACAACACGGTAATCCTTTGTGTTTTAAGCACTTTCTCAGTTCGATTTGCCATCATCAGTTGGCTGATATGGTGGTGAACAAAGTAGAGGCCCTTAAGAGTCTGTCTATGCCATGGCGTGCTATATTAAAAAAAAATAAAAAAAAAATAAAAAAAAGAGACAAAGAAAATTAAAAGAAAACAAAAAAACACCCCACGTACACAGCATAAAATTGGTTTAACAGAAATGCAAAATGTATGCAAAAATTCTCTAATTGTAGAAGAGTCCATATGCACAACTGAGAAATTATTTGCTGAAGGAATTTCACAGATATATTCAAAACATGAAGGTATGCAAGAAACTTTGGCTTTTGTACAAAAGCCACAAAATACAGATACATTATCTGAACATTCATTACAAATTATTTTTGTTCTACTTCACATAGCATAGCCAGCACTTTGAATTAGTTAGGAAGAAAACAGATGGCTGCAATGCCCTGAAAAGCTCAATTCCTTGTGAACACCTCCTGCAATAGTTCAAATTTTAAATTCCATCTCAAGGTTGCTCCCTACAGATGAGAACTGAAATCAATGAAATCATCAGCACTTGAATCACCATGGCCTGTTCTGAGTAAGCACGGGTCCTTTGCCAACAGATCAGATGAAGAATGGCTCATTGCAGGCCATGGATGCAACCCCGCACCACTCTGACCAGATTGCCAAGGTAATTCACTCTATTCCCAACTGTTTTCCAGATACTTTAAAGCAGACATGGCTTATATACTCATGTATGAAAATAAGGCAAGGATTCTGGACAACAGCATTGCCTTTAAGCATAGGAAACTGCCTATGGCTCCAGACTGTTCAAAAAGCCAAACTCTCCTACAACAGCTCAGCAAAGTTACTCAGGATCCAAGACTGACAGAATATTTGCCTTCACTAGCAAACCCCTCTGGCTACCCACAAGCAAGGGCAGCAAGCAGGAACAGAAATAAAACTACCTTCAAACTTCAAGTATCACAGTTCTGTCTTTAAGTATCTAGAAAGCAGCCTTAGAAGAATACTGGTCTCCAGTCATTACAATCTCAGAAGTTCCATCTCTCAAATATTTTATACTACAGTTGTCTTTTTCCCCTCACACTAAAAGAAACCACTGTCAGGAAAGCTTTCATTTATGACAGATATCATGGTCTGTTCAAGTGAAAGAGAGCTTTGAGGGGATTGCCACACAGAAATTAATGAATTAGTGAATGACAGACCAGTGTATAAAGAGGTTTTGAGAGATTTTTAGATACTGTAATAAGACTCCTGAAATTGTCACCTCTATCCAAAATCAGAACAACTGCCATTCTTGAATAAATTTCTCAGTGGAACAGCCAATATAGTGCTGAAAGCAGCTGGTGTTATATCCTCAGTGAGAAATCTTTACTACCTCACTTAGAAGTAGCATTCTCCACTCCATGAGATTACAGGTCACCCATTTCATTCTAAATGTACTCTGCTGCCCTAAAAGCTCATTACTGCAAACTCAGGAAAAGAAACAAAGTATTTTACAGATTTTACCAACACTATGTCCGGGCTTTCTGATCAGAAATGTCATATAAAATGAC
The DNA here is from genome assembly GCA_035222235.1 of Margarornis squamiger. NCBI lineage: Eukaryota > Metazoa > Chordata > Aves > Passeriformes > Furnariidae > Margarornis > Margarornis squamiger. The sequence continues at coordinate 6,262,559 of JAWWTY010000123.1, forward strand.
AAAGAGGCCAAGGGAAAGGACAGGGAGAATTCCCTTCTCTTGGAATTACTGTTCCTATAGCAAAAATAAAACAGGGGGATCAGGTTTGTTTGTTTGTTTGTTTTATTTACAGCAAATTAAAACATGTATGGAACAGCAATCATATTGAAAGCTGAGTACACTAATGAAAGCAGATGAAACACACAAAAATTGCATCTGCCATCCAGACAGATGAGAAAGATCCTTACATTTATTAATCTATGTTCTAATGTAATGATGTGTATGAACAGTGCAAATGTTAGAATACTTGAGAACAAGGCATATTTGGAAAAATCTAGCTAAGCAAGGTATCTGAGGCACTCATAGGATCTGAAAAAGGCCTTTTCTCTAATTAGGAAATTTTACAGGAAATTAAATAAAAATGTGTTTTTCTAAGTAGCTGGAAGTGGATTGTATAAAAAAGGAAAGCAGAATCTGTAATTCAACACTGATATACGTCTGATGTCCATATGTCCTACCAGGTCATAAAACTAAGAGCTGTTCTTCTTTCAAAATGTGCTAACCAGTAATCCAAAGAAGTATAATAATATCTAGATGAAAAACAAACATAAAACCTCAGAGTGGGTGGCTGGTATGAGTGGCACTATTTTGAGTATTCCAGCAAAGATGATGATGTTGCTGCCGCAGACCTGTTGCTCAGTTGCTCCCTCACTGCTTAAGAAGTCCAAGATCCCTCTTCTAAATTCCTACTTGAAGCATTGTGATGTACAGTGAGATGTCAGGTAGCCAGTGTGAAGTACAACCTCTTGGGGCAGACTGTAGACTCCCTAAATAAATATCATAGTTGCTCTGGAAATCTTATGTCATCACTTCAACAGACGAGCTTAACCTGAACACCTCGAGAGGTACCAGGAGTGATGGCACTGGTGCAGAAGACAGGGTTTGCAGACCTGAAAGAGCAAAGTGATGGACAAGGTGCTGAAGAACAGAAGATTAAATCCCCTGTTACAAAATGCAATGTTCAAAGAAGAGGGTGTTAGTGGGTAGAATAGTCAGGGATGGGAGAATTCTCCTTATGATGCAGATTAATTGCAGTAATTGAGAAGGATTTCCTAAGGGTTATTATACGAACTCTGGCAGGCTTGGTGCTGGGACCACCACCCTGGGGAGCCTGTTCAGTGCCCTACCACCCTCTGGGTGAAAAGCCTTTTTCTAACATCTAATAACAAACAAATGCAGCCAACATGTTCACTTTTACCAAGTATTCCATGACTAAAACTAAAGAATTTTGTTTGCAATAAATTTTCATATTTAGCACAGGGGAGCCAAATTATCAGGTCTGATTTAAATACTCATTTGATAAAATTTCATCAGTGAAAGACAAAGTGCTGCAACAATCAGAGCTGCACACAACAAAATGCAGAAAACTCAGAAGTTACATAACTAAAAAGGATGGCACCAAAAGCATCTGTGAAAAATGCCTTCCCACTGGTCTTAACTTCTTCTCCCTCACAAGCATTCAGGTGGTTATCCATTTTTCATTTATACTTCACACAAGCCATTACAACACAGAATGTGATATTTTCCTTCCCACAGAGCTCGGACATGCTTATTTGGTTGGGCTCCCTTGAATTACAAGGCACCCAGGAAGCCAGGCATTTCCAGGAGCCAGGCACTGCCGATGTGGTCCCAATCCCTGTGGCACTTATATCTCTAACCCTAACCCTAACCCTAACCCTAACCAATAGAGTGTGTAGCCAGCACCCTGTTCTTTAAGGCTGCCTACCTCGTGGAGACAAACTTCACTGAGAGCAGCAACGTCGATGTTGAGTCGTGATTACAGCAATATATCAACTCATTAAACAATGAATAGAACCCGCAAATTTATATATTAATTTCTTTCAAATACAATTGACAAGATTAATTGGAAAGATGGCTTTGAGAGTCTAAAAAGCAATCTGATTATTACAATACAAAACCCTTAAAATAGCCCACATGAAATGACTTATCAAGTACATTTTGCAGGAAGCTGAGAGAAGTCCTTGCTCCACAGTTGCTATCATTTAAGAACTATAGTTTGTAAAGCACTCAGAAATAGGTGTAGCATGTGCATAAGACCTTTGCCTTACTGGAGCCTTAAGGATCAGAATGACAAAAATCTACAATCCTACATAAAAAAAGCAGATCTGTATTTCAGCAATCAAATAGGATAATAAAAGTGGGATGAGATTCCCTGGACAGCTGAAACATGACAAAGTTGCTTTTATCATGGTAGTCTTTTGACTGCCAGGGAATGAGGAAGGTGTACTTCTACACATTGGAACTCTCTCTTCTGGATAACCATCTGTGAACAAATCAATTTATTTCGTAACTTGTTTTCTTTCTCATGTTCAAAAGTGATGTAATTGACCTTCAAAAAAATTCTCCTATATTATCTATACAGAATTTGAGAATTAGCAAATTCCTCTCATTGCCTTCAACTTCATATATACCTTGAAATAAACTGTGGCATGTGCTATGCACGCAGAAATAAAAACACTAAAATAATATAGAATGGAAAACAAGCTCAAAGACAATGTTATTCTATTTTCCTTTGGAAATATCTACTTGAAATTAAAATACTTTAACCACTTTACTTCAACATTTTCGTTTCCATGAAAATATTTCACTGTTTTGTTAAGGTTTCAAATCCATTATTAGTGTATTCTTATCACAAAACTACACATTTGGGCCTCATGGATGATGAAAGCACTACCTAGGGCTGTAGGTTTGAGTACAAATGTTATCCTGGGAATTACTATTTCTTAAACTACCTAGAAAATACATAGTTCATTTTTTTAAACCTCTGAATAAGAGCGATATAAATATTCCACAATACTGCTAACAGTGATTTCAAGAGGCTTTCAAGCAACAACTTTTAAAAGAAATACAAGAAGTCAGTGTAATTTAGTCAAAACTAATGAGATACATGCAGTTTTGCATCAAACTACACAGAACTATGCTGATTAACTGGAAACATTATACTGTCCCAAGTTTTTCTCTAAAGGAAACCAACACCCACAATTATGGTTTTGTTGTTTGTTTTAAATCTATGCTAATCTCTTCCTTTTGTATTTAAAGACGATCTGAAGTTCATGAGCTGAGCCATATCTGAATACAGGAGTGTCAGACATGGTTGTGATGAGGGGGAAAAAAAACCCAAACACATAAACAAAATCTCTCTTGAAATATTTTCAGCCCTTGCCACAACCCTGCCTTTCCCTCTTTCTAAGCTGCTGGACCAACACAACTTGAGGAAAACTTCCTGCTGGCCTGGCTGCCTCAGAGCACTCTGAGGCTGCTGTACCAGAGCAGTGGCCCGTCCCTGCCTTCACTACACACGGACCCACCATAGGCTTTAGGCACTGCCCACACCTTGCTGTTCTTCCTGAGCATTCTCCGCACTCACAGCTTGGGAAAGTCTTTAATTACCCAAGTAAGGTGATTTCTGACTGCTGTGCCTTGGCAGAGCTGGGGTGAAGCCAGAGAAAAGCACCTACCTACAGAACACCGATGTATATGCATACTGAAAACAGAGAGATCACAAAATATGCCAAGGTGGAAGGGACTCACAGGGATCATTGAGTCCAACTTTTAGCCCTACACAGGACTCTTGCATCAGAAGAGCCTGAAAAAATTAGAAAAATATTCTTCTCTGTCATCTCTCCAGAGATTTGTCACAATCACTTTTGTGTAGGACAAGTACAATTAGTTAAGAAGTATCAGAGACTGCTGGTAATTGGCTATTCTCAAGAGCCTCTCCGTAAGGGTTAACAACATTTCACATGTGTTTCCATTATGTTTGTTCATTCATGCAAATGAAATACTCATTAGTTGTGTTCTTCTGTACTGCCATAAAGAAAAATCCATAGTTTTCCTTGGTATAGGTTATAACACTTTACCAGCTTCCACCAAGAAACCCCACAGTAGAGTTGGAACAGTTATCCCATGAGAAACAAGAAAGTTTACAGATCACCACTAGAAGTTTCTCCAACAGCTTTTTTTCAAAAAAATACAAATAATTACACCGCTATTTGTAAAGACCTTGTGCTTGTAATACTTCAAACATATAACCATGCAAGGTTTATATGTGCTTTCCCTAAAATTCTTCTATGACTTAAAAAACAAAAAAGAATGAAAAGGAAGATACCAAGTGAAATGTAAGTGTAGCCTATAAAATTGTAACAGTAGGTTGGATGTATATACCCATCAATCTATACTAAATGGTGAAACTGTCAAAGGAGAAGACTTTATATCAAAGGTCATGCTTTATTTCTGTTCTTAGCTTTCTCTTTTCCTCATGCTTTCAATAAACTGCTTCGCTTTAGGAGAAAAAAAAAAAAAAGGGCTGTTAATGTAAGAGCCATATGTTATGCTGTTAAAGAGGTTAGCCCAGCTTTTGCAGATTCTGGAGTTGAGCCACAGCTTGCTTGCATCTGGTCTTTGTCTAGATTTATTAATAGCATGGCAAGAAATCTAAATTATGCAGCCGTGTCACAGAGATCATGCAGCATACATTCACTCCAAGCTAAAGCACAGTATTCAGTTTAAACATTTTAATGGGTTTCTTTAAAACAAAAATGGACAATGCATCAGAAAATACATTGGAGAACAATGCTGCTTTGAAAGGCTGATGAATTAGATGATCTAACCAGTATTTTCTAGTTATATTTTCCATGGTCCATTTCATTCTTTGTTATCTCATTGTTCCAGTTCAGCATCCAGGCACTACTCACAGACTATCTGATAGACTCAGAAGCCCAGACATTGGATGTGTTGTTCCCAGTGGTTCAAAAAGTCACTGAGGGAATGCCTAGCATCCCTCTCTCTGCTCTTCCAACCCTGCACCTGCAGGGCTCAGGCAATGCTGAGCTGCACAGCACCACAAACAGGTGCTGCTGGGACAGGAAGATTTCCTGTCCTTTCTCCCTCCAGAGCTTATGAGCATGGGAAGTGACATTTAGTTTCCCATCCCCTAGGACATTTTCTGCGGTGACAGACGAATGAGGGTTGGCAATGCAGCCCATGATGTGTAGAATGGCTGCAGGGATGTCTCAGCCCCAGTACCTTGATGTATCTCACACAGACACAGACTCCTGACACAGACTCCTACCCTAAGAGACACTCTTTCCTTGTTCCTCCAGAGATCAGCTGTTCCATTAAGGGAAACCACAGTTAAAAACATTCTTCATGGACCACAACAGACACTCTGTGAGGCCAGCAGGCTGCACTTTGAGATCCCATGGCACGTTCAAAGCTCTGTTCCACAGACAGGAGGACTTAATAGCTACGGCCCTGTAGCCTGCTGAACATCAGCCCATTTCCAAGCTTCAAAGGAGAGGTGGCTCATATGCAAAGGCTCATATTTTTCTTTTCATCATGTTTGGTGCTTCAGCCAAGATGCCTGGAAAGTACTTAAATCACAAGTAAAAGGAAAGAGGTGAGGGTTTTCAGGATGAGGAAGCTATATGCTATACAGCTACAGAAATGTCACTAGAACAGGCAGGTACCATTGCAGCAGGGAACTGGATTGCATGGTGGAAGGATCCAGTGGCCAGCAGGTAATCCTTCCAGACCTAGTACTGTTATTGTCACAATCATGCATGGGAACCCATGCCACGGCATCTTTTATGTGGCTGGATGAGAACTTAATTAAAAATGTTGCCCCAGTGATTTCCACAACTACACATACAAACTCTTCATAAGAAAAAAAAGTAAATATAGAATCTTTTATGGTCTCCTAGGTCATTTGTTACAGTGCCATCATGGAAAAGACATGAAAAAGCAACTCAGCTCTGCCAGTGCCAGATATCACATTACTATTTTTCTCCATGTACATTATACATATGTGCTCTTGTATATAAGTAAAAATAAAGATTAAACAGTCTGGATTTCACATTACCTGAATTCCAGATGAGAGAAGAAGCCATAATTTTCTTAAATTCTGTGGGACATTAGGGGGATGCTTTTATGGGAGAAGGAAGTAGCACAGCCTTCCTTCCAGCTGCAGGGCAGGACTGTGCAAGGTGTGAGATGGAGGAGCAATGGTGAAAGGCCAAATAGCAGAGGAAATGAAGTACCAAAAGACCAGCTAAGTTGGCATGCAATCTAGTTTTCTTTTGAGAAGCAACTAGAGCAGGTTCACACCAATATGCTGTGTTCATCCTGGTATGTTTACTCTACATGTCATTTTCAAATAAGTTTCAGTTGGAAAATACCATAGAAATCATCAAAAGTCATACAAATGCTCCTTTCTGCTTTCCCCCTCTAATTCCCAGTGGTAACAGTTACCCTATTTTCATTTTTGATTGTTGCTTCAGAATTGATGGAGTCACAATAGGTACAAATGCAATAAATTGACACTGTCAGTTGTCAGTCAAGAGTATCTGTCTGGAATTAGGATCAAAGAACATTGAAACTAAATAGGAGTTGTTCTTAGGTGCAGATGAACACAATGACATAACAAGTGACAAGGCAAACTGATGGAAGGCAAAACAGTTTGTCTGACACTGGAGATTCTCTGTGGTTCTGGAAGAATTTAATCCTCTCTGTTTACATGTCTGTTCTATCATTTGATCTTCCAACAATGAAAGCAAACTGTGGCTGCATATTTTCTTTTAAATGCAGAGATCATTAAATTACACAACTTCAGGTAGAACAAATGCAAGTTGCAACAAAACATAAAAGAAAGGTGGATTTCTTTTTTCCCCCCTAAAACTGTATCCTAAAACTTTATTAATGTAAACTAAGTAAAAATGCAATCCAGGAAATATATTTTTAAGTAAAACATGCAAGAAAAATGTTTACGGTTCATCCCCTTGAGAATTATACAAAAAACAAAGATGGCATCTTGACATGAAACTAATATGGGAAAAGCAGTAATGACTTCTTATTCTCACGTCTTGCTCAGAAAAGACAGGATGGCAAGCTGAAGGATGGGAATCATGGCAAAGCCATCTCCACAACTAGAGTCCCTTTCCCTACTCCTTCGTTTTATAAGTAGGAAGTTGGTCCCTATTTCAAGTGTTGTAATCTCCCAAAAAGGGAAGAAGTTTGGCATCCAAGAAATCTCAGCTAAACCAGCCCTGAGATTCTTCCAGTGTAAGGCTGCAGTGCACAGGCAATGGGCACTATGTCTGGAGCCACTACAAGCAGGAAGACAGCAGTTAAAGAAGAGGACACATGCATGCAGAAGTTGCCAAAAATATGGTATTTGTGAATCTGTCAGAGAGGTGATGTGGTACAGAACCACAGAAATTCTGTAATTTAAGCCTAAAGTTATTTTTCAATAATAGTATTCTCTCAAGTTGCCAATAAAAAAAGCATAACTCTAAATAAAATAAATATATGCATAATTAAATCCACCTCAATTGAAAATAAATTCCTTCTGCATATAGCCAACAAAAGCTGCTGTAAGAAGACTATAAAAAACACAAGTGTATTGGAATGCATTCCATCAGCTCCCTTTACCTCTAGGTCTTTCGTATACAAGCCAACAACAAAAACTGGGGTCATCTCTGATACACTTGTTTTATCTGCGAATGCTCATCAATTTTGTTACTTTAACGAAAAAACACATCTTGGGTCATGGAAAACCTCCAGCTGATATACTGAAAGCCTTTCCAAGCAGATGGCATGAACTTACCCATGAAACTGAGGTTTTGACCCAGCTTAAATGCCAGGTGCTCATCTCATTTAATACAGTAATTTCCAAGGAGTCATCCCTGGATGGGAAGATTTCCAATCCTGAAGAAGTAGTCACAGAAGATCAGAAGTAAGACAATCAATTATTTACAAATATTAAATAAACCTAATAAATGTATAAAAAAATAATGGTAGCCATGTACAGATTTTCAGAAATTCTCTCACTCAGACACCACATATTTAATTGCTGAAATTTAAATTTGGCATTCTGCATTTTCAGCACAGGAACAGGCTTGCAGCCCCAGTTCCTAGAAACAATTAAATTCACAGAATTCAGGAATTTATTTTTAGATTATATAATCCCTATTAATATTACTGAAAACCAGCCTTGAACTACCACTGATCCACACTCCAGCAAAAACCAAAAATCCAAAATTAAGAGAACACCACAGAGGAGATACTTGCTTTCTTACTGACTGACCTTTTGTAGTGCTTTGATTCCCTCTCCCCATCTCCCACCCGCCCTGTCTTGTTTCCTACAGACGACTTTCTCTTTAGTGGTGCTTTTCAGGGTGATTTTCCACAGTTCTTCCCAGATCCCATTTCAATGGCAAACCAATTCCCATGGAACAGGGTACTTCCACACAGCACATTAACAGCAATCGTTAGGGAGTTCTGTCTGTTCTGGTTCCCTTTTGTTTTACAACATCCTGTCTTTGCCAAGACTTATTTAGGTAAGAAATAGCAACAATCCTTTTCTATCATCCTAGACTCAGAGTGCTTTTGGCATGATAGTTCCTCGCCCCTAACCACACGTAAAGCTTTGCTACACCTATTTTAAGGGCCCTGACAGAGAGCAAATGAGATGTTCCTTGTTCTGGAGTTCAGAAAGCAGTGTCTAAGCCCTCTAGAGAAGGCTTAGCTGCTATCTCAGCAGGGACTGACATCACACCCCTCTGCTGGGAGATTGTGTCCCTCAGACTATCAGCAGCTGAACAGCTTTCAGCCTCATTTAAAAGAACAGCCCAATCCCACCACTGCTTTGTAGCTTAAATAGCTGTGCAGCCAGAAAATAATTGCCCAGGTCTATCTTCCTCTTGCACAAAGCTGGTATTTTGCTTTTCATCTTTTTAACTACTTGAAATGCCCTCTCTGCTAAGCTGTGGTGGTAAGGAGGTGGGCAGTGGGTCTCAGAGGGTTGAACCACTGCCTCCTTTAGTCACAGTAAAATGCCTTACCTCTTTTGATATCCCCCCGTTGCCTTGAGTCGTTTTCTCCTTGTCTAATTTCATGCCAAAATCTAGTGAGTGTATATGTATAGCATTATATTCACTTAGCAACATTTTCTTCCTTGGCTCTTTTCCACATGTATCCTGTGAGTGCTGGTGTCTGGCAGCATCTTTCAGAGGCAAGCAACACCACTTACTTCATTGTCTCAGGGCTTCATTCATACTGGAGTCAATTATACTGTAAGCATCATTCTGATGTCTTCTTTACAGGTGAAACAAAACTAGGGCACCAAGGGTACAGGGGGCAGGAGTTTGGAGGAGGAATTAAATGCCAAAACTACCTAAGAATTCAATATATGCTGCTACTTTCAAGAAGTTACTTTAATAAATTTCCACCAACAATGTATAGAGCAAAAGTGGGAATTAAACCACAAGCCTGGTTTCCCCTAGTGATACAACATTCTCCCTTGCTTGGACAGTTAGATAAATCCATGAAATATGCAAAAACACCAGTCACATTAGAGGACAGCAACTTTCAGAGCAAGACTTGACTGAAATGTTTTCTTCTCAGAGACATTAGTGACAGAAAGGTCTCTGAACCAGCAATTTCCTACACTTGGAAACCTCAGTCAATACTGCAAAGGTATGGTAAAAGTACACCAGTGCGACCAAATCCAAGTAAATGAACTATCAACTTTATCAACTTTAAGATACTTTTAACATCTGAAAGAATACCTGTGCTCTGAAATACCAGTCTGTGTTTTTCCCCACCGCTCACATTCTTCATATTTTAAAAATCTGTCGTAGTTTTTTCATGTTAGTACAGACTGCAAGATGTCAGGACACCCACAGGGCAGAATGTCTGGACCTGGGAGCAGAGTGAGACAGGTATAAATTAAATAGGTCTGCCCAAGGCAAAGTAACTCTTGCCTATGTTCCCCTTCCCATATTACTGCAGTTCTATAAAGACCAGTGGTGAAGTACAAGTTTAACAGGCAGCTCAGGAGACATTTTTCAGGTTGATTTTGATCTGTTTAGACAGTTTGTATAAAGATTGTTCTTGTTTGATTGTTTTATTTTCTCTGCCTTGAAAGCATTATTCTAGTTCTTCTGTAGCAAGTCTCAGGCTTCTAAATCAGAGAAGGCAACCTAAATTGTTTGAAATATTCGGACATAACAGGTGTCATATTTGCTACCTGCAAACAACCAATCAGCCATCTCTCTTCTATCAAACACCCCATTGAGACCAGCAGATTTATTTTCACCTTGCATCAGTACAACTTCATAGATAAAATACCACAAGTGTCCCCCACTTCAGGTTAAAAACCCCCACCATTTTACTGAGATTTCTACTCCAAGTATTTATAAAAAACTCCTTTCCATCTGAGTACTCAGCTATGTTGGCAATCTCTTGAGTCACAAGTATGAAACAGAAGAAAACTATTAAGAATAGTATTAAGAATTTTAGACATTTACTTGTATTAAAATACTCTGCTGGTGGGAATTTCAGAAGCCTCATGTCAATTTACCTTGCGTGTTTATGCTACTATTTCATCTATGGGAGAGTTTAGTATTCAGGATAAATGTTTGTAGGACAGAACTTTTCCCAAAGTAACAAATTACAGTTCTTCGGGCTGTTTACACTGAAAGGTCAGGACCAAACCCTCTGTTTGGGAAAAGGGACATACTAACCATGACTATGTTCCTGAAGTACCTACATTTTTGGCAGTCCATTCATATCGTGGGAGCTAATCCCCAGCAAACATCACATTCAGTAATCCCTATATCTCCTTCACCCAATACATTGAAAAATACGAACAAAAAAGAAAAACCAAACCGCAGTCAGTGACAACACAAATGTAAACACAGCAAAAGACAGAAATGAATCACAAGAAAGCATAGACATGCCAATAACATCAGCCTAGAGACACATAAAAAAAAATCCCCAAACACTGGAGACCTCAACTTCTCCTATGACTTGGGTCTCAAGTTCAGTCTAGACAGTCTTATGCAACTCAAACTAAGCACACACAGTTTTTACTGAAAAGTCTCTCTGAGATGGTTATAAATCTTCCAATTTCTTATTTGAATTTATTTATTGACAAAAAATTCCTTTTCTTAGGGGAAAAAAAATATTTTAAATTTCAATATCAAGAAATCATGTTTGCTTTCAGCCATTGCTTGCCACAGCAAACTAGTCAAGCTCTCTCCCCTCCATTTCCCCTGACACTCCAGCTTGCCTTTGTCTGCAGGTCTTTTAACTCAGACACCGGTGCTAGAACTGTAGGCAGTACTGCACTATTCATAGCTTTGCACATCAGGACTTGCATTTGGGGGTTTAATATTTCTACTGGAAATACTGGATGCTGTTTACTCTTTCCATAAACTCATCAAATAAATGACCTAACACTTTCAGAAATAGTATCTACATCCATGATATGAAACGTGTATTGCTGGGTCTTTAGAGTCTGGCTGTAAAGACCACCCAAGTCTTTCTGGTTGGTATTTTGTTCTTCCTTCATGTTTTAAGTCCCCCCAAGCTTTTTTAAAACAAAAATTCCAAAACTGACTGCAGGAAGAGCTGTAACATCAATTTCCCTCTAATTTGTACTTCCTTTCCCAAAGTTCAGCATTTGCTGGTTTATTATCTGTCCTTCCAAATACACAAAAAAAAGAATGTCTAAAAAACAGGTTGTTTCATGAAAAACGGATAAAAAATTAGTTTTCCACAACTATCCAGAAGTCAGAAATGCTTCCTTTATGCTTAAAATCAGCATTTGAAGGGGAGTGGAAGAATCTAGCAGTGCTCACTACTAAGAGCAGAGTAACACTTGAGTAATTATTTTGACTTTCTGTGGGGCAGACAATGGAGTTGTAACCGATGAGTTCCTTGAACCCTTTCAATTTGTCCAGCTCAGTGTTTTGCCTTCATCTCTGTCATGACAGTAACTTTTTAGTAAAGTCTTTGCTAGTTGCCATCTTCTCATTAAGCTACGATAAGTTCCTTAATAGGAAGTGAGACAATATTTCCATGCATGTGTTTTTAATCATACTCTGGCCAATCTCTATTCCATTGGTTCTTCATACTTATTCTATTTATCTTCTTGATATTGCTGTACTTACATGGCTAAACAATATTTCACAACTGATTCCATTTCCCTTCTTGAGATATGGAACAGTCTAGTTTCTGGTAATTCTTTCCCTTGCAGGAGGGCATAGAATTTGAAGAACTTCCTGATCTTTTAATGCAGCAGGCAATAGTTTTATATCACCCCATTAATAAACCTGCCCTACACCCAAGGTTTAGTTTTTCTAAGCTCATTAGTTCCTTACTATTAACTTTTGTGTCCTTAAGTTCAACCGGTTGAGAACACTTTGAGAAATCTCTCTCAGTTCGACTCACCACTATTTATCTGTTTCAGTGAATCCTCACATAGAAATCAAACTGAGTCGCATATGAATGACTTAGACAGAAATTATCTTCCATGATCAGCTCTTCCATGCTGTCCTCTCTATACTTAAAATAATCAAGTGACTACCTACTGGAGGAATGTCTAAAACTTGGCTTTAAAGTTAGTACTGTTACATTTTGTGGAGATGCAGAAACCTGGGGGACAGCAATGTCTCTTGATAAAACGCAAGCATGAAACACTTTTTTTCTCCTCAAAATTCTTTCATTACTGCTTAGTAGGCATCCAGAGGTCAGGCTGGAAATGCTGATGCTTCAAAGCCAGCATACTTTTGATTTCATCCATAGAAGAGCAGAAACTGGAAAGCTATATGAAATGTATACTTTTCATGTTTAAATGCTGCAGTATGTTTCTCAAAATATTTAAACAAGAAGGGAAATAAATCTCTGAAGTGGAAAGCTAATAAACATTCATATATGCATTTTGCTCATCTCTGAATGTGGTGGTAATTTAGTTATTCCCTTATTTATGCAGTGGGACAAAGATCAGGAAAGATCATCAGTGAAAACTATTTGACTGTCTGTTAACCTTCTTTACTCCTGGTTGTTTAACATTTATTTTTAAAGTTATAACAAATGGTTCTTTTTTTTTTGGTAGGAAAGTAGGATGACAGATTGTGGGAAGGAAAATGTGAGCTGTATGGAAAGAGAGCAAGAGCAAGAAAAGGAGAGTGAGCAATCCAATAAACCTGTTAATAGCAACTAGAGAGCAGAAAATGAAAAATTACCTCTCCCAGCCCACCCCACCACGTCACAGTAGTGATATCTTACACAGAACTTAATCCTGATAAAGTATTACAACAGCAGCTATTCTCCACAGCACAGGAGAGAAATTCAATTTATTGCAAAAAGTTGTAACACTTTATAGCATTGGTAGAAGAATAAAACATCGAATATTAACGTAGAAGGACAAAATAGGCTACTTTTTCTGAATCCAAGTATAAGGATCTTGCAGGAATCAAAGCAAGACTCTCAAAATATGCCACAGCAGTACAAAAAGTACTCTACCTGACCCTTTGTCATCACTGACACTCAAGGAGAAGGCAAAAAAAACCCTGTTGAAAAATAACTACAATAGACCTTATGAACCTCAAAGAACCACCACAATGTAGCAAGATCTTTAGGAAAGATCTTTAAGGGTGATCTCTAGGAAAAATTATTTCAATGGTTTCAATCTGTATGTCTCTGATCATCACATATTTTTTTCTTCATTTCTTACCAGGGAAGATTGGAAATGCCATGGTTATGAAGCAACAATTCCTCTCAGATTCAAACAAACAAACAAACAAACAAAAACCCAACAATGCAGCATCTCTTTGTTCCTTTCACCCAACCCTCTAAACTTCCTGCTGCCTTCAACTCCATCGAAAACTGGATAAACTGAAATCTTTTTAGATCCAGCATGCCAGTAAGATTACACAGGACCAGAGAAATCACATCCGTAAACAACCCATGGAATGGTTATAACTAAAAAGAATAGAGAAGGAATAAACCTATAAACACATAAACCTGGCTTCAACACAAAGCAAGATTTAAATACAGGGGAAAAAAATCCCAAAATCAAGGACAGAGCGCACTCAAAAGAGAAAAGTAGCTGAGAAATTTCATCAAATACATCATGGGTCTACTAAAACTAGGTGGTATAAGACAGATCTTCCTTTGGCCATCTAATCAAACTTCCAGATAATATAAGTATATCCCAGGACAAGTCCAAAACTGAAAAACATGGAAGATTGCAGAAATAGAAAAGTAAATGAAATGGTTAGACTGAATACGTCACTTAGCTGTGCTGCTAAATAATCTTGAACAAAATTTGAAAACTAAATTTCTCAAGGTGAAAGATATTGATTTCATATTTATTGTCAATTATCATCTGGTTTCAAACAAGAACTTGCTAATGACTGAAAACTAGAAAGAATTTTCAGTTGGTGAGTCAGCACCAAAGATAAAATGTGGACCAGTCCAAGAACCTGTTATTACAATGCTAGAAATGTCTTGAAAGTAACTGGTACCAAATTAACTTAGGGGAAAATAAAAGAAATAAAACTGAATAGGCTGGGAGTCAGCCATCTGGAACAAACTGGTTACCTGAATGCAGTTAGGGTAGGACACAGACAAGGTAGAAGGATGGTCTGGGAACTCTGTTGATAGTTTGGTTTCCTCAGCAGCAGCTTACAGTTTCTTATCAGCCTTTAAAATTTAATAAAGCCAGACTTCCAAAATCTTGAAGGCCAGGATAGGAAGCTGGTCCTGCATCACACCCAACTATTTCTGCAAAGCTACTGAGTTCGCCTCGTGCAAGGATGGGTGTCTGTGCCACTTCCACTGTCGCACGTAGCACTTTCTCCCTAGGCATCCTGATACAGTGAAGGAAGGATGTGCTTACCAGGCAAACAAACTGCAGCACTATCTTCCCCTGCAAGTGAAATTATATGGACTTTTTCTCCACTTGAAGGTCCTGACTTCTTGCTTGCTTTTACCGCTCAGGGCTTACAAATGACTGCCATGGTTTTTAGATTAGATACCCAGCACCTATCCATGCTAAACCAAATCCTGCCCTGATTTAAACTCCAGGCAACTCCAAATGAAACAAATACAGAAGCCCTTTAAAATTCCTCCAAGACATACCTTGCTGTGTAGTTAGTGGCCCTTGCCCCAAAACCCAAGGCAAACTACACCATAATTGCAAAAATGTTTGCCTGGCACATCCCCAGGAGACACACCACCATTTTTTGGTTTTCTCCCTTCAGCCTACTTCCTTCAGAGAATATTTGCTCCCACCCATTGAACACCACCATCAGATACCACATTTTCTATTTTACTGTTCTGCAGCTTTCATTTGATCTGAAAAGAGATGAAATGAAATGCTTGCTACTAAAAGATTTCACTTTGAGTAAAATCGTATGTTTCCCCTTGTTGCTCATATTCATAAATGGTGCATTAAAACTGAGTCCCACAAGTTTTCATTATTCAGGTATTTAATCATATGGAAAATGTGGTAATTTAATTAAAACAAGCAACATAAGTTAAATATCCCAAGGGACAAAAACTGAGAAAAAAATGATCTAATTCATTGAGTTTCCATTTTGAAAATATATTAATATCAGACCACAAGACTACAGTAAGAAAAAAAAAATAAGAAAGAAAAAAACACACTGTTCATTTGCAAAGCAGTAATCCAACACTGAGACAATTTCAGCTTAGGAAGCCAAAACTTACACTGCTCTGTCTCATGTCTGCAGTGAGTGTTTGTCAGAACATAACACAAGCAGCAATTACTTGCTGTAGTACAGCAAAGCCTGGATTTATTTTTTCACATGACACAAGGAAGACATAAAGTGTTATTAGGTTAGACATCACTGCTAAAGATGGCACTTGTCAGACGTTCATGAAAGGTTTTCAGTCTTCCTTGCAGTAAAGTGTGGTGTTTAATTCTTCCCAAAACTTATGTCATGTACCTGGCACTCGACTTCAAAATGATTTATCAGCCTGGTATTGGGAAGAGGGAGTAAAAGGGGGAGGCAGATTCATACACACAGATGTTTGCCATTCCCTCTAAAGTCCATGATACACCCACTAAGCCAACCTTTTGTTTTTACATATTATTAAATATTTGCTCTTCTCTGACTGAATAGTCTTTTCCTTCCCCTCCCTCTCACAAATCCCTCAAGCCACAACCTTAATTCCAAAACCTTTATTAATAGAATTTGTCCAAAACACCCTTCAGGCAGACTTCCAACAGTTATCAGCATCCTAGAAGGCCTCAGAGGTACATATGAAGAGGGATTGCCAGGTTAGATTTATTTTATGTAATAAAATCTGTTACTACGTGCAGTGTCAACATCAAGCCTCTATGTAGCCATTTGCTCCTCTGTAATTCTGCTCTTTTTATTTAAAGGGGCTTGATCCTGCATTTTCTCCCCTTCTAAAATTCCAGCAGAAATTAACAAAACATACAAGCCTGCATTTTTCTATACATGATAGAAAAAACAGGAAAGTGTAGGCACAGTACTCATCTGGCCTATGTCTGCATAGTTTCAGTGACATTTCCATAGTTTATATACACTGTTGTAAAACACATCAACATATTATACACAAAAATACTCAGCTTCCCACACATTTTCTATAAGCATCAAGCAATATTTTACCCTAGTTTTATATGTCCTTTCAATACTTTACATCCCTTCTTTTCCAGCACTTTCCCATTTTCCAATTTATTTGGTTCATACAGGGCATTCAAAGAAAATAACAAGTACAAAAAACAACAGAGATTTCACAGTAAGTTCTACATTTTTAAAAAAAGGCATTACAGAATATTTTTGCTCCAGTGCTGCTGATTTTTTATTTTCACAGGTTAAGCATCAATCTATTAACACAAGACTGCACATCTTAATTTTATGAGAAAATACATAAAATCCAACTCAATCGTTGAGCAAAGACAGCCCAGGAGCCTGGTCAGAGTCATGTAACTGACCCCACAGAAGCTCAAAATGCTTGAACAGCCACAGGTTTAAAGAGTTAGATCTAGTAATAAAGTAATAAAAAAAATACCTTATCAAGTAAATGAGTTCTAAGGGACTCCTTCAGCTTTAATTTAACCTGAATAAGGATGAACGAATGGGAATATTTCTAAAACATATTTGTATTTTATGCTTTCCTTTTAGCAACCTACATATCCTTTATGTAAGTTACTTAGTGCTGTTGTTTAGGATCTTTCACAGCAAAATCAAGGGAAAGTAGCTAATGAACAAAAAACAAGCAACATAAAACTTATGGATACCTACATGCATCTAATACTGAAAAAAAAAAATAAATCTAAAAAGCATTCCCCCCACCTCATTCCTCACAGGAAGGGAAGAAAAGCAGCTTGGCAGCTCTTGTTATTCATTATTCATTGTTGTGTGAAAAGCTAAATCAAAACAGTACTTCAAATTTAATGCTGTTCAAGTGAGAGAGTTTTGTAGAAATATGCCACTTGCAGAAGAATCCCTGGCTCCAGCCCTCACACACTGCCCTCTGCACTGAGCACCAGGAAAGCCAGCTAAGGCTGTGGGATAACAGACTGCAAGCAGCCTACAATTATACATGTTTATTCTTCAGAGCATTTATCACCAGACATATAGTGCTAGACAGATGTGTTTTGCCTACCAGTAATCTTTACTTTAACATAGTATGAATTATTTTGGCAAGTATCCAATCCATCAAGATATCAAACTCCCATCAACTGGTCACAAGAGTGGAATTCACCTGACTTGGCAGCTGTGGCTCAGAGGACCATTCCTTGGCACAAATAACCATGTAACACAGGCTGACGCTCATTTACACTGAGGGATAGGTGCAGAATTTTGCCAAGTTTCAAGTATGTGAGATATCACCCTGCCTATTTTGACTCCTTACTACTTCTGGTTTAGAGGTATTTTTTCCCCTCCAGGTCTTCAAAAATTTACACAATGGAAAATGCTATTTTATAGCATTTATAGCATATTTATATACTCATTATATTACAAATTCCCAACCAACTGATCATCACCAGAGAGCTGTTATTCATCACTGACAACTTGTACAATCAGTTAGGCATGATTTGTTTTAAAAGTATGCTAAGCTTGTTGTGCGTTCATCTGGAATGATTTTTGAGATAAAAACACTGATAAATTCTCACTTTTTTTCGTTGAGAACACAACATGTTTTGCCGGAGGCAAACTGCTACTCAGTAGTCAGCCAGAGAAATGCCACACGCCATAAAAGTTTTAAGTGCTAAGTCCTGAAAACTGCTTATGCTCAAGAGTGTTGAAGTTGCAGCAGAGGAGGTAAATAGTACCACGTCTTTGGAAGCATCCCATTGTCCAAAATTTATCAAACACCACTAAGCTTATCCCCCAGTAGGCTGTTATCTGCTAAATTGTAGAAATGACAACTATTATACTAAAAACGCATTTCAGAGTCTGGCCCACAGTGGTTTACAGGCCAAGTTCAAAATATTTAAAGTGGGGCAAGTAATGAAAAGCTTTCCACAGAAAAAAAAAATAAAAAATAAAAAAAAAAAATCTTAGTATCTGATATCAGCTACTCAGAATTTTATTGTTAACTAAATAAGCAGCTAAGCAGCAAGCAGATGACACTCTATTACACCCTTCAGACAACATCACAGTCTGTCTTATCCAAGCACTAGGGAGGTAGAAGAGGAATTTTTCATTCTCCAATACTGGCAGAATCAAAGCTGTCAGCAGTAAGGCCCTCTTTTCCCAGCTGACAAAGAAAAGAAAAAAAAATTGAGAGAAAATAAAGAAGGAAGAAGGGTAACATATGGCATAATGCAGAAGCATTATGAGACTGATCACAAGGTTATGAAAGCATGAGAGCTATGATGCAGCAATCAACCATCAAACACTTCAGAAACATAGATTATTGATAGAAGAACTGCATTTTCATGGGCATACATCAAGTGCACAGTAAAAACATGTTTATGGAAAAAATATCACATATTGTGGCATAAAATAATAAAATGAGACAACAAAATTAATAGTCAAAAGTTCCATCCTTCCTTCTCTCTCTTCCACAGAATATGCTGATTGGAAGGGACTCACAAGGATCATTGAGTCCAGCTCCTGGCGCTGCACAGGACCAGCACCAAGAGTCACACTATGTACCTGAGAATGTTGTTCAAACATTTCTTGAACTCCATCAGGCTTGGTGCTGTGACCACTGCCCTGGGGAGCCTGTGCAAGCCCCAACCACCCTCTGGGGGAAGAACCTCTTCCTAATATCCAACCCAAACCTCCTCTGACACAGCTTCAGGCTATTCCCTCAGGTCCTGTCACTGGTCACCACAGAGAAGAGATCAGTGCCTGCCCCTCGTCTTCCAAACATGTATGCACACATACAATGTCTTTAAAGTTCTGATTCTCTTCCTTTGTGGAAAGACACCTTTGTCATTAAGTCCTCTCTCTTCTCCAAGCCTAAGGCTGGACTTGCAGGTCTCTGCTCTGGAGTCCACAGTTCTAGTACAGAACTGCTGCATCCCTCATTATTTCATCGGTAGCTGAGGATCTGGTCCATATCCTCTCTCTTTCCCATCCCTCCTTGTGCTCTGGACCTTTTGCCTAGTTCTGCCTCACATCTTCAAACAATACACACACTGTATGTACAGAAGAAATCTGCACCATGAACACAGAGATGTTGTTTATACTGTTCAATCATTAAAATGAAAACTGCCATCGGGCTCTGCTGAGCCTTTCATTCTTGCAGATCAATTTTACAGTAACTTGTAGTGGCCATCTCATTTTTGAAGTAATTTTAGCAAATAATCCCATCTATGTCTTCCAATCCTGCAAGTTTCTTGATCATTGTTATTAGAAGCACTTTTAAAACGTCATGTCATTTGTATGGAAATTTATTTCCTAGAAGGGAGGTCATTTCTGTTTTGTTTGGCATCCAGCTGTTTTGCAAGAGAACTCATGGATTTAAAAGGCACTGCAGAGTTACAGGTTGCAGCAGAATTACTGCATGCATTCATGTAACTGATATAGTCTTGAGATGCAATTCAAATTATGCTTTAAATGACATTTAATTTTTAAATTAAAGCAAAAACCTTTGCCTCAGAACATTAGGCTGAAATGAAAATTTCCATTTTCACATTGAACCATTTTCAAAACTCTTCACCACTGAAGAATTTTAGCTGAAGTCCAGCAGGCTGCTTGGGATGTGAAGGGATTTAACTTCAGAGTAGCAGTGCCAGTTCAGGCACTATAGATCTGCCTTCAGCTGATTTTGCTTTTTAGCCTTCACCTTTTTACTGCCATAAAAAAAGGAATCAACCCTTTGCAACGTTCCTCCTCAATGAAAACTTTTTTAGAAAGAGGAGTCCAGGCATGGGTTAAAATTCTGAAAAACACAGGCATGATACTTTCCAAAAGAGAGGGAACAGAGTTACCTTCAGATTCTCTAACAAGAGCATTACAAAGGTAACTGGTGGAATTAGTAAGGGGTAACTGAGACCCAAAACGTAACCTGTAACTTTGAAAATCAGTCCTAAAGGGACCAGTTTACAATGCTCACTAGGGGAGGTGAGCACACATGCGTGTGCATACACACATCACTAACTCTTGTGCATAGTCCACTCACATTTTTCAATAGTTTTAGACTCCCACTGAGGTTTTCCTTACTGACTTATGTCTAAGGTGGATCATGTGAACCAACTCAGCTACTACCAAGCTCTAACATGAAACAAAAAGTATTTTCATTATTTAATACACAATATGTATCATTTAATACAGAATATTCTAACCTCAGCTGTTTACTCACAGCTCTATCACAGGGGAAAGAATGTGAAGGTTAAATATAGCACTAATTGAATTCCCAATGAAGTGCACTTTCTTTGCTGGAACTGCAGAAATCAGAGAAATAAAGATAAAATGGCAAAGACCTGAAAGGTCCATTCAGAATACCAGCAAAATCTCACTGTCAGTATTGCTTTAGATAAAAAGTCTGCACAATCTTGTTAGGGACAGGTAGGAATCATTCCCAAAGAAACAATAACAGGACGTGCTACTCTCCAAGAAGGTTTTAGACCTGCTGTGACACCCTCAGGGTGGTTTTATCTGCCCTTCTGGGAACGCAAAGGAGCTCACGTTCTCCAAAAAGCACACGGCACACCTGCTTCAGAGACTTGAGTACTACAAGAGTTCCCACAAATTGCTTTCCTAAACAGAGACCAGCATAATTCATCATACTGTATTACCTAAGCTTGCTGAGAAAATATGTAGCCCAACTGCAGAGAAGAGAAAAATTGTTGTCCAGAGTCAGTGCTGACCTACGTCTTCAACTGGCCTGTCAGACGCAGGAGATTATGTGGGGTGGGGATCAGCATAAAAACTGGCTGTCTCTGCCCACGTGTTTTTTCATAAGTTGGCTTCGTCTCATCTGGAACACTTGGGATACTGGCTGGAAAGCAAAGGCAGCTACATTTCACTTGTCAAAGCAGAAGCCATAAAGAGGAATGAACAGCAGTCAAGCACGCAAAGGTCCTAGGTACAAAGTCCCTCATCACCTCTATTTTTGCCCAATCCATTGCACAGCTATATCATCTGGACAAAAACTGTGAGAAATCACTAGTGCAAGCTACATATTTTTTTAATGTGTTTATCTTCACAAGTTATTTCCACAAAAGTTAACTCTCCCCACAGAATGCAACAAACAGACTTCAGAAAGAACTTTGGGAGACTAGACACGATACATCATTTTCCTGCCTGTGAATCCCACAATGTTATGAAGACATTATGAGGACTGGCTGACATATTCAGCCGTTCAAAAGCACCCGGCATTTAATGAATCAAATTAAAACAAACAGGCTCCTTGTCTTCTCTGTGTGTTCAGCCATGGTACCCAAAATGTGCAAAATGATCTCCGTATACCAGTAAGCTTTTTCAAATAGTATTGTAATAATGACAAATGGTTCAGATAAATGAAATAAATTATTTCTATAAAATAAATTTCAGTTTCCTGAAAGATTTTCCTTTTCTTGTCCCAAAGTACCTCAAGCTAAATCCCTTTGCTTCCAAGTCTGATGGACTATTAGCGATAATCATGTGACTCACATACCAATTCACCAAAGAACATCATGTCTGATAAGAAACTAATTTATGAATATGAACATTTTTATTTTGCTGAGATTCAAGAAGTGCTTTTTTTTTTTTTCTTGCCTAAAATATGCTGAATAGGTGATCTGAAAGTTAAGCAGATAAATAAACCTAGCACAAACCAGAGTCAAGGATTACTCTCTTCATTTAACCTTTTTTCTTTGCCCCAAGTACAATATCATTGTACAAATACCTCATGATCAGCAGATAACGATTTTTTTGTTATATTTTTTATTATTTTTTGTAAAGAAGCTAGTGTTTGCAGACTCATAGTTAGACTCTTTCCCAGTAAGGTCTGCTACAAGTTAAATCACAGTTAGTAGCTTCATCACTGATTTCCAGCTGGCATTTACTTGAACAGCTTAGATAGATAAGAATGAAAAAATTAATCTTTTGTAATAAACTAGAAGAATGTAAAGATGTCTATCTTGACTTCATTCCTCTGTGATGGTTCACATTCCATCCACTGCCCTATTCTAGTATTGCCTTTTCAATGTAAAGGACACTACTTTTATTGCACATGCACAGGATTTATATTTTATACTTGCTGCAACAACTGTCTCTGCCAGCTCTTATGGAATCACATACTTGATAGCATCAGACTGGCTTCTTAGTGCTTTTAGTACCAACTGTGACACCACTTTCTACCCTAAAGCCCATCTACTCAAGCTAGTAGCTAATACCAGAATGCAGATGATTTCATACCTTTGGTAGCATTCATCCCAAATCTGAGAACAAGGCAAAGACAAGGTAGATGCACAATTCTCAAAGGCAACAAAAGAAATATAGACCTTTATAGACTCTCTTAAAAACCTACCCAAGTGACTTCAAATTTCTGGTGTCTATTATTTGATACACTTTAAAAAACAGTCAAATATGTTCCTGATGTCCAGGAGGAGAAAGCAAGCATTCTGAAAACCCAGACTGTTAGTGAATGGAGAGGTATCACGACAGGTTGAGATTTGCAAAAATTGATTTATTTTTTTTTTCATAAGTTTCACTGTGAGTCATTCAAAATAGCAAGGTGAAAGCATTACCTAGAGACACATACTAGATCCCCTATGCACTCCATTACTTACAGGACTGATGGTCTAAAAACAAATAAATAATTTTTACAGTGATGGGAAAAAAATAAGCAAACATATTCATAATGCAACTTTGCATTATCTGTTTAAGAGATGTGTTTATTCACATTATTGACAATGTATTTAAGCTTTTAAAGTAAAAAAAAAAAGACAAGGTGGATCAGGAAGGTCTGGTTACAGTGATTGTTTAGAAACTGCACCTACAGCGAATGTTCTTCCATGAGAACAATTTTCTGGTTAGCCCTCAAATGCTGCATTCTTCCTAATGTTCATTATCTTTCTATGAGAGGTTATACAACTTTGACTCCAGATTTCTGCAAAATAGATTTGTGTGCCTCCCTAGTGTATGGTACAAAGCCCAAAGAACCTTCGCTTTTCAAGAGAGGGGGAAAAATGACAATTGCTTTCAAAGTTTAACACTTCATTTTATCTTGCACATCTGAAATAGATCACACTTTTATTTCAGACGCATAAGCACACTTGTGCTGATGCTCTTCTCCTAGACAAGGCTGCACCTGAAATATGTTTGAGGACCTCCTGTACTTCCAATACTGCTGCATTCATTAACAGAAGAATCAAAAAGGTCAGTATTAAATTATAACAGGCATATGCACATAGCTATATTCATGACCTACACAAAGTATAAGATATAATTTAAATAATAAATTATATGTAATAATGAAAATACGTAGCATGAAATTAAAGATTTGGGGGTGGAAGAAAAAGGTTTAAGGCTACCAGAATGCTCTTTTGATGGTAAAATTGCTGAATTTAATGCTTCCTTTTTTCAGATTATTCCGAGGAGACAGAAAGCTGGAGTAACCCATATGACAAATCAAACAAACCTCCTGATACGAGTTACTATTTTGTATATGACACAAAAAGAGTTTCACATTTGGGTCTTGAATCTTTTCATCCTTCCTTGTTTTCTGAAGTTCATCTCTTTCCAAAATAATTTACACTTTAAAAATCAATGCAGATGTCAAGTTACAAAAAAACAAGCAGTAAAAAGAGATGTTTGCCCATATAATTCAAAATCATATCATGTAAGGTTTCATTCTACCGAGTCTATCCAACACATCCTCTGAAGAAGACAGCTCTAAATAATGTCCTGACACACTGTGCTTAGGCTGCTGTGAATGAAGAGTCATTATATCTATTCTGCTCACAGTTGCAGCAATTGTCCATATTACGGTACTAATGAAGCCTGTCATTAGCATGCTGAGTCACTTCAGTAGCTTCCCACTCTTTTTGTTTTCCTTTTGTTATTTGGTATGTAATTTGCATTTCTATGAACTTCCAGGAGCTAAGCTTGCTGGGCTAGCAAGCCTCTACTCCCTGGGCAAACTCCGGGGTAGGTTACAGCTCACACTGTCACCTTCCAAATCCTTCAAACGTTTCAGTTACTCACAGCTATGAGAAGTGATGCAAGCAAAAAGTTTATCTTTGAATTTTAGTACTTAAGAAAACTGTTTTTCAAGACCAGTTTAGCAATCTCTGATGGAACATAATGCTGGCTGACCAAACACCTACGTTCTGAATTCCTACAGAATGTTCACCTACCTCTTAACCCAGCCAAAATGAGCCTCTCAGGAGTGATGTTACACATTGTATGAGACCATTTCAGTTGTGACAGACTAGTGCTATAGAGGGGGAAAGTTACAAACCCTCTTATTTCACACTATTTTTAATATTCCAAAAGCTGTTAAAAACTGTTTCCTTTGGGGTAACCAAAGCATGGCTGGTGATCAGTTTTATTCCACATTGGGGCTTCCACATATGACATGTGTCAACTTCCAGTCCACACATGTTCCTCCCCTGGATCTCAGCACAGGCCCCTGGACAAATTCACACCATAAATGTGACCTTCTCATTCAGGCCAAACAAATGCCAACATTCAGATCACTTCTGGAACTTCCCTAAAGGAGTTGCACCTACATCTTATGGTCTGTGTGTGGCCAAATTTGTCCTCTCCTGGGTAAATAGAGCATTGTGTTCCAATGGCTTTATTTTATGCCTAGATATTATTGTATTGTGTCCCAACTTTAGTACCTCTCTCTCTCCTGTAAGATAAAAAAAGGCAAGCTATTTATTTTTAAAAGTACAGTCTTCCTACAGAAGAACACAGAATCACGACTCAGATCTTTCTACCACATTGAAATAAAAACCTCTCCTTTAAACACAATTAGACAACCAAACAGTTCAGAACAGATCTAAAAAACCCAGTTGATTGCACAGGTTACTGCAGAACACTGTCTAACCTTTTACTTACCATCTATTCATCACGGCTGTGGAAGGGGAGAAAATTTAAAGGAACACCAAGACCAATTAATGCCATTGATATACTGCAATACAACTGCTTTTCTTCTGAAACCATCTGAATGAGAGCTTCCAGTTTTTGCAGATTTACACAATTACATTGCATTTAAGATTCAGCCCTGTTAATCTAAGTAGAAAGAATGTCCAAACATACCCTGTGGACTGCCAGCTGGGCTTGTTTAACTTGTATTTTATTAAAAGATGCTGAACACACTGAAATGACACTTGAAGGATGCTGTGCCTTTGATTCTGGATTTAAAGCCCAAGAAGTGCAGTACAAGAATATGTTAAAGCAAACATGTTTATGAACTATTTGAAGATACAAGCTAAAGATGTGCCTACGAGACAGTACATGAAATCCTGCACATGTTGACTGTTTGAGGATTAGCACAGATGATGGACAGAAGATGGCATACCGGGAAATTAAAGCAACTTGCATTTAAAACAGATGTCCAGAAGGTTGCTCTCTATCCTTTTGTTTTTTGGGGTTTTTTTTAAATTATAGAATGAGAGTAACCAGCACAACACTCAGGTAAAAACAATGGAACAATTCAAAACAAACAGTAACAAGAGATGGAAGAGAGTATGAAAAGTTCAGAGCTTCTATGGAAGGCATGTCTGTCTTCTGACACATGGCACATATATCAGCACAAACACCGTAACTATATACACATATCTACATGCAGAAACCTTTTGTGTTATTCTAAAAGCTGTTCAAAACAACCACAAAAAGAACAGCAACATTGCCAACACCAAAAGGCCGGCATGCCACAAATAAAAAAACTTAGAAAGCTCCATCTTCAGCTCTCTCCATATATTCTAAAATTGACTTTGAAATTTTGACATTATTTGGAATGTTAATTTCTCCATGTCATGACAAATGACCAGGACAGACTCAGAAACTGCTGATTTGCGTGAGATGCAAATCAGTTCTTGGGCAAAATACTTTGGTTTTCATAGATCCTGTAAAAGTAATTATGACATCTTGCACTCAGATGGTTTACACATTGTATCCCTGAAAACTCTATTTATCAAAACTGCTTTTTATTCCTCTGCTGGAAAGGTACCATATTGAAAAGCTAAAGGACAGATACATGTCTGTATGCACAAAACCAAATCATATCCACAAAATTCTTGTAAGTTCCCATGGAAAACTGCATAACTCTGTAACAACATAAATTTTATTATGCACCTCTGACCAGCATTTTGTTTGCCCACTAATTCAGCTATTGGGATTACTTTTAACTTTCCAACTCCTGAAGTAACACTGAACTGCAGCCATTTGGTTCTTGCATCAGATTTTGAAATGATTCTTCAATCTTCCCTCACTTTTGGAGTTTCCATTAGGATAGCACCTGTCTATGATCCAGAGAGGAAAAGCTGTCCTAGCCAGCATTTATTCCTTGTCAAGGTCACTTTTTATGGTTCATTATTATTTGTAAGACTGTCTTTCTAAAACCTGGGTAAATGCCTTGTTCTGCTGGATACTACACCAGTATCTTTTTAAGACGTTTATGAAGCAGAAGTAATTGCAGGTGAAGGAAAAATTCTGGAGGTATTCCAGGGAGAGCAGACACCTCCAGCAGTGGCCTGTTCATACCCACGTTAATCACATGAGCCTCATGTTTTGCTGTGAATTGCATGCTCATGGGAAGTTATTCAAAGGAGCCCTGGTGTCTCAGTGGTCCAGGAGAATAAAACATTGCTGGGCTGCTGAAGGTCAGGAGAGACATGGGAGCTGTCCCACACAGTTTTTATTCCACATTGCTACCTTACAAATCAGAGTATCACCACTGTTAGAAGGAAAAACAGGGTCACATGATCTAATGCAAAGAAAATAATTATACTTGATGGACAGGCAAAATTTCATGCTTTTAAAGCTTTCTGTGAACTCAGGTCTTTATTTTAAGTTAAAAACCCAACCATACTACAGGGAGCTCTGGATGTTCCCAGATGACAATGTTTCAACTGCAAGAATTTATTTATGAATGGTTACCACAGTTAAAGTATGAAATGCAGTCCAAGGACCATTTTCTTTATTTTAAACTAACTTTTCAGTAAATATCTGTTCAGGAGACTTCAAAACCGAAAGAGTATCCTCACAATTGTAAGTAACTGCCATGCTAAAATGTTAAGCATGACCTTTTTTAAGCCACACAAAGTATAGGAGGTAAAACCCCACCTCTAATAATCTATTTTAGGATCAGGATACAGACCAGAAGGGCAACTGAATTGCTATTTGGCCACATTCAGACAAAAAGTGATTAACAAAGGGAAAAAAATAGTCACATAGAAAAGCAACCAAGCCCAAAACTGCATGACTTTATTCTTTCCAAAACTTCCTAGAACCTGGGGACCATTCAAGTTCAAATCTGTACTAAAATTTCAGAACCCAGCTTGATTCTAATCGATATATATCACATTTACAGCAACCAAAATGCTCATCAAAAACATAGGTAACTATATAAAGAACTGTACCATCTAAATTAAATACAAACACAGTTATATTGAAATGAAGTAAGGGCAAGGAAAGGACAGGAAAAGCTGAGAGTTAAAGCAGCATAAGGAAAATTTCCCATTCCGGAAAAATACAGACAAGACAGGCTCACAGCTCTTTTGATCTTTAAACCACTATTTAAAAGGAAATGCTGAATTACAAGTGTATTAAGTGTCTGAGTCTCTAATTTCACATGGAAAGAAGTCTGTAAGAAAAATCAAGATACGAATCAAAGTAGCTCAGAAGTTCTGAGGGAAGAACTATAGACTGAAATGGAACTGTTGATTGTTATCATTTACTGAACTTACAAATTAAAGTCTACTTGTTCTAACAGGGGATTGATTTGTACAAGAGCAGCCATACATGCCACATTGTACTCTACATATACAACAGGCAAAAATTGGAGTTTACCAGTAAGAACAACACACACAAAAAACAAAGAAGCCAGCATATAGTTTTCTAACGACATGCTAGGCTTTTAAGTTTGATTTGGCAAAACCAATTTTTTGCTCACAAATGAACTAGGTTTTATCTAGAAATTATTAAATGCAACTTTACAATGCAAATTACCCAGAGTCACTGCTAGCAGTGAAATAAGAAATGCATTTTGAGACAATGCAAAGCATTGCAGTTATTTTATTGACTTATTTGTGAATAGGCAGAAGAAAGCATCTTGACTCTTCCAATGTTTAATGCTGGCAAAAGGACGGATTGTAGTTTGCCATAAGCCTGGCCCAAAAAAGCAGAAAGCACTGTAAACAAGGACTCCTGGCTTCCCCTCATTCCTTGAGAAAAATCATATGCATTGTAAGGAAGAAGGAGAAGAGAGAAGCAAAGGAGCATCATGGGGCTGTTACTCTCCTACTTAGGTAGTCAAAGGCTTGGATGGATCCTGAATTTCACCCATCTGAAACATAATCAACAATATGCCACTACATATTAACCCATAGGAGCTTATTCCTCAGGGGACAAAACCTGAGGTATTTCTGTGGCATCTGAAATTGCAGTCTCCCTCCTGGGAGGCTTGGGGACAATTCAAACCCCACTTGACAAGGCTGCAAACTGACGATTAACTCTACAATAGAGCCTCTGAAAACAGCCATGGATAAACCCTTCCACAAGTTTACTGCAGCTTGGAGCACTTCAGGCAAACTTATGGTCACTACTGCAGGCTAGAGATTTCCATTCATGTTTAAATAGGTTTTAACGTTCAAACCAAGCAGAAGTCTAAGCAATTACAGTGAATAGCTCTGGAGCAGAGCCAACGTGGCCCAGAAGGCTGCACGGCAAGACACCCCTGTCACAGTGTGCCATTAGCCAAGGCACCATCTGCCTCTCCACATGCAAGGGAAGACTCTGTGAGTGCCAAAGGCTGCCAGCACATCTCATACCTTGTTTACCTGACAGCCATCAGATGGAATTGAAATAGCTACAAAACCTCTAGTAAGCAGTTACTACAGCTATGCAGGCACACAATTTAACCACTTGGCAGGGATCTTCAAAACTAGCAGAAACAGAGGAAATACCAGTGCAAGCTCCGAACCAGAACCTGATTGTCATTCAGTAGTTAGAGGGAGCAGAAAACCTGCACACAAAGACTGTTTGCTCTATTTCTGTAACAGAGACATAAACAAAACGTCAAACAATAAGAGAGGAAACTGGATATTTGTGGCTCAGCTGCCAGAACAAAGCATGAAATCTTAACTTTCAGCTCCATCTCCACAGAGGAAGTTCCCTGAAGGGTAAAAGAACAGCTTAACAAAGTGAGATGCTGAACCCAGCAGCCCCACTTTGTCACTCTCATCCTTGCAGTCACAGAGAAGTAGAGACTTCCGCGCCAGCCCCTGGCACGCAGACCGGGAACTGAGCGCAAGGGAGTCGGGCAGGCTGAGAGAAGAAGTGGGAGCCTCGAAAGGCAGCAGCCAGCTCTGCAGAAACAAAGCAGCTGGCAGGAGACAGTGAGATGGAGGAAG
Organism: Margarornis squamiger; assembly: GCA_035222235.1. Classification (NCBI taxonomy): domain Eukaryota; kingdom Metazoa; phylum Chordata; class Aves; order Passeriformes; family Furnariidae; genus Margarornis; species Margarornis squamiger. The sequence continues at coordinate 6,292,428 of JAWWTY010000123.1, forward strand.
CCCACGTCTGTCTGCTGAGCTGAATGACAACAGCCTCATCATAAACTGCAAAAGATAAGGATAGGGATGGTTGTACACAAAGACAAAGAATTACTGCTTTCAACAGCCCTACAAATTCTCAGAAGCACTCCTGACATCTATTCAATCTTCATTCCATGTGTTCCATCTAATGGGAGCAGTATTATGTTTCACACTGAAGGTAATTACCTCTTGAAATTTTTGTGTACAAGGGGAGAAAAGGCTTTAATTTTCTGCAGGTGTCTTGGACACATTCCTTACAAATGCTTTGACCTAAACTGAGGCAGGCATTCCTGTTTTGGAGGGCTGCTCTCAAATTAGGATGGTTTATATTTGTGGGCCAAGCTGAAGCCACTTATCTGATCTATTAAATGGAGACACATATAATACATTCTAGAATCACCACAGCATAAACAATAGCTGCTCCAGTGACACTGAATTATACTGAAAACATTGTATTGCTAGTTACCAGAGTGATGTAAATATTAATGGCTCGGCATTTTACAGCATGAGAGCACAAGGCTGCTTCCTCATCACTTTATACGAAACATTCTTGCAAAATTTCATCTCTTCCAGAATTATGGAAAGGTTGTTGAAAGAACCATGTTGCATTCTCATGCATTTCTCATTTTAGTAATTACAGATCGCAGAGCCCATTTTTACAAAAAGTATACCTTTATTATACATTATTGAATAACAACAATGCTGTATGTGTGCGGAGCAGCCAACCTGGAGCTACACTATTTAAAACATATGCAGCAACCAGAACACAGATCAGGCTGACATCAGTTCAGCCAGCAGAAAACACTACAAGCTCCATCAGCTCCTTAGTTCACTAATTTTTACATGAATCAGGACAGCAAAACATTACTGTTCTTTATCTGTTCTTAAAGATGAGGCAGTTCTAAAGATTATATAACAAATTATCAAAATACTGTTCTTACGAAAATACTTTTTTCCCGTTTCATATTTTGCTAACTTGGTCTCTATTATCAGACCATAAGTTACTAATTAAGCTTTAAAAGTCTCAGTATGACATCCAGCTGAGTTTTACCCTGCAGAAGAGTCCCATGTACTTTGTATATTTTTTATTATTTTTTAAAGCAAGAATTGCTGCTAAACTATTCAACACACTAACTGCTATATTCATAGTTTTTGAGTTATATCATCCAAAGAACCACAATAAAACAAATGAATGCATAGTCTGGAGCACAAAATAAGCTCCCCATCACCAACACTGCTTCTAGATATAAAATGAAGACAGACCAGTCCCCGCAGCCAAAGCTATACTTCCGTACCACTCAGCAAACCAGATTCCAGAAATGTGTATTTTGTTATTACACAGAATGAACAGACTGTTCCAGTCTTTCCAAGCACATTCATAAGCAGCCCATTACTGAGGCCGCTCCTTGAAAAGGCGTCTTATGCAGACCACCACTGCTCTTCCACAAGCAAACTGATCATCTTCAAGGAATTCGCTGTTGCTGAAACCAAACTCTAGTTGCTTCTGTTGGAGCTCCTTTACTTGTTCTAACAATGACATATTCTTTAGAAAAAGGTTTGGAATTGGATCTTTTATACACCAGAAATCCATGCCCAGACTGAAGCAGGAGGGAGAGGAATCTCATCTGTTTTCCTCCATATGCAATTATTCCCTTGATTGAAACATTTCCAGTTGGACTCTACTTTGAGTCAAACATTTGAAAAGCTTCAGCTTTGACAATCCTTTATGTTCTGAACAAGAAAAAAGCTACTCTACGTTTACTGCTCCCTGCACCTTTCTTAAGTAACAGATTACTTTGCTGAAGGATGTAACGTGAGGAGCACCTCCTTTACCAAGTCATAGCTTTATTAAAGATTAGGAAAATATCCAGAAAGACTTCGAGCCTTTCTCTTCACTCTCACTCCACAGGTGCATTTTCCAGGTTTGCTTGGATTTGGCTTATAATTTAACCAGAAATAACCCCTCTAAAGCATACTCAGACACTTCTTTCAGAGTATAAAATACTTCCTTGTAAAAGTAGCTTTCCAACCTTAGTTGGTCTAAAGGTTGGACTTGGGTTTTCCTCCTCACTCTCATACAAGTGATTGAACCGATTTTGCTCAAGCCTTCCAAAAAAACGTGTATGTGGCCACAGTCCAAGATATAGAACAATTCATCTGCAAAGCTGAATGTTTCACAAGCCATCTGCAAATAGGGCTTTACAAGGGGAACCATTTCGTTACCTTATCCATACAGCAGGAGCAACAGCCATAACATACCATTCAGAAGGAAGGATTACAGCTGTAAAAAATGTTCACAATGAAGTCATAAACTACCCCATGTGCCCCTTTTGAGTTTCTTTACAAATACAAAACTTTTCATAAAAGGTTAACTAAGATTCACACGTCTTTAGAGAGAATATGGGCCAGTTTATGGAACCCACATAAACCCCTGTGAAATGCTGCTTTTTCTACTTTTTCTTTCCCCACTGAACCTGAAACTCAGAATAAAAATCATGGGGTGCAGACCCATGTGGATTGAAAGCAAAACTGCTGCACATGAAACCCCAAGAACAAAATACACCATGTTTTGCACAGCTCATTAGGATGACATTATTATAAGAGCTGGGACCACTTAGGAAAGCTCATCCAGAAGCCAAGAACATTCTTTAATGGGGGATGGGAATATATGCTCCAGTTTGCCTGCAAGCCTAAACCGAGCTTAATTAAAAGTTTCAGAAATGTTAAATAATGTTAATTTGCTGCTCTGGCAAACTGCCTGCTACAGCTCTGCAGACTCTATAAATGAAAGTCTGCAGCACCATTCCTGAAACCCTTCCTGAGCTAGTTATACTATTCAAGCCTGTTGTGGTTGTGGATTTCTGACTTTTAAAAAGCCTGTGAAGTCAAACTGCAGACAGACACAGCGTTATCTCAGGTTTGAAAGGAAGAAAGGCCCACAGACTCCTTCCTGAGTGTTTGTGATAGGAAACTTTGTCAAGAAACAAAGCATCCTGACTCTTTGCAGAAGGATTAAATCCAGATGGCATTTATAAAAAGTACACAAAATCCTACATGATAGGGATGTCTATTCAAAAATTATTTTTGGTTTAATACAGATGACAGGACAAGGGGGCATATGTGAATATTATAAGGAAAAATTTGATTTGAAGCAGATGACAGGAAGCCCTGTTGCATGCAAAAAAAATACATCTATCATGCAAAGGCCAAAGATCTCTGCAGGTACAAACACTGGACCCCTTCACAAACCACTGCAAGGCATACTGGGGTGGAGTATGGCCAAAGAGTCAAAGACTAACTGACAAGTATTTTAAATGCATTAAATTAATTCGATGCAACAGTACACTGTATTTAAGCCTATGCTGCACTGGATGGCACACCTTGGACCAGCTATGGGTAACAGCACTTCTAAATATTTCCTTTAACTGTGGATACATTTTTGGTCTGAGGATGATATTCGCAGTTTAGAGCACCTTAGAGTACTAATTTACAACATCTGATATACATTCCTCTCTCTCTCTTCCAGTTTCTCAGCTTCTTAACTATACACACACAGACACAAACTGTAAAAGTACATTGGAATTAGCCCAAGAAGACTAAAAGAAGGACCTACAAGATAAGAAAAAGGAAGGAAAAAAAAATAGGGGGGGAAATCTAAATTATTGCAAATTCAAGATCTGGACAATACAAAAACCTAAAGCCTCATCCCTCTCTACAGAGAGAATTATTTATTGTTGCTGTTGTTGTTAAGACAAATAGTTTTCATTCAGATCAGATTTATTCTATTTCAGATCACAGGGATAAGAAAGGATCAGGAAAGTTTAAGAGAACAGTTAAAACAACAGGGAGTACAGTGAATTCTTTTCAAATCTAGAGACCTGTACACATGAACAACATTCACAATCACAGTTTGCAACTGCAAGAATTTTTAGTTTCCCTGCTCTGACTCAGATGCCTTTTAAATCATATTAGTAGCACAGTGCCCCACATGGCACCGCTCCTTAGCAAACCTTCACAAGAACTAGGAACCATATTCCTCATTTAATGGCCTCAGTAAGTTTTCCAGTGGGGATCAATGTGGCCCAAACAATCACTTCAAAGCAAGGCTGTAAAAGACTGAACTGAGTGGCAGCAGTTCTTCACAGAACTGCCTTGTGTAATGTTAGCATGGAAGCTTCTGAGAAAGTTTCTTTTCGCACATAAATAACAAAATTAACAAGGAACTCTCAGGCCCCCTGTAAAAGTTAATCATTCATATGTTTATACCTGAAATAATTTCCAACAATGAAACTATAACTGAACGTCAACCAGGATAACACACTTATCATCTTGTTTTGATGAATAATCTGTCATTCACACCAGAAACCACCTTCTAATTTTTTGCAATCTCAAAGATTTTACGAATTGGAGATTATGAGTAATGAATTAGGATTTTAGAGCCTGTAAAGATTATCAATTGAATGCTTAAACCCTCTTGCAATTCGTACAGCAGATCACGGACATTTAACCAGCTTCACCTGCGGTAGTTCATTTATACTTTGAAAGGAAACCAGAATGTTCACCAAATGTTCCCTGTTCACCGCAGAAATGGTTAAATAATAGGCAGGTCAGAGACAGGCATCCAGAAGTGCCTTTTAAAAAGAAAGTCAAACTAACAAGTGACAAGAAGTTCAATTTCTCTGGGAAACACTATTTGTCACATTATTGATTAGCAAAGAAAGGGTTGGCATTTGCTAGACCCAGGTCTCTGCATTCAATGTCCCTATATATCAAACTGAGCCACAAAGTTCCACAGCATTTTATGTACCAATAATTTACTTGTACTTTGACTGAGGCACTCTCTTCTTTCAGATCTCTCCCATTCTATTCCAGCCATCTTAAGGCAGCACAGAAGGACTAGTATTTGGGAAGACCAAGCCAACTCACACTCATACAGTTGCCATACATATCCAGCCTCTTTACGCTTCCTTGGGCAGTGATCTCTCAAGGAATTCCATCTTAAAGACCATAGAGTAAGTGTGGCACTACATAACTGCTTAACATAAAAGCCCAGCACACCACCTGCGTGTAGCCCACACCAGAGCAATTTATGTCACATCATAAAGATGAACCATGACTGCAAAGAGATGAAAGCAAAGCAGCACAAACAGAATAAATGTTTTCCTGAGAATGGTATCAGGCATAAAATCATGTTTGACATTTGGCACTTGGGAAAAGAAAGCCAATACTATCATGGTGAATCTTCATCACCAGATGCCATGTGCACTGAACATACCATCCCAGCTTAAGCATTTCCCAGGGTACAATGTTGGGATCCTACACCCCAGACTCTGGGGAGGGCATCATTTATAAGGCACAGCAACCTCCTTTTAGATTTCTTGTCCATGGTTTTCTTCCTCAGATATGAGGGTGGTGGTGTGCCAGCAGGTAGGGATTTGCCCAAGAAACCTAAATGGATCTACAAACTTTGAAACCACTTCCAGATTCTTTAAGGCAGACATAGGCTCTGACTATCTAAGAATGTGGAGGGTGGATCTGTTTGCTTGGATATTCATCTTTTACCTTCATAAAAAACAACACAACTTCTTAACACCACTTAAACTAAGTCAACCCCTACTTTAGGGATGAAGAAGAATTTCTTCCATTGGGGCAGTCAAAACAAACAAACAAACATAAAAAACAAACAAACAAAAAACAAACAACGTAATCAGTTATTCACTAGCAGGGAGGTTCACAGATGTAGGGACTTCAAAATATAGTACTTGGTAGTTTAAGAATTACTCATGCCACTAATCTAAATTTATCTATTGTTAATAATCTGAAATTTTCTGTTCTACCATCAGCCATCATCCAGTATGATTAAAAAAAAAAAAAAAAACAAAACAAAACCCATATAATCTTTGAGAAGGAGATAGAGTATTTTCCTGGGAGACTTTGAGTCTACAGAAGGAATAAGAGTTCAGGGTTTGGAAAGCTTGAGTTTCACTCTTTCTTAACCTTTGTCATACAAATGTGGAAGGACCACTAAAGACTGAGCTTGCAGATCTATCTTTCATATTTTAATAAAACCTCCAAATGGTCAGTTCTGATTCTGAAGAGCCAGCATACAGTAATTTTTAAGACTGCACATGAATCTATAGGACTTACAATGCAAGCATTTTATTATCTGCTTCCCTAATGAACAGAAATGAAAACAAATATGGAGTTCAGCAAGTAGCTTTGAGATGGCAAAAATCAGTATTCAGAGAACACCGTCTACAAGAGACCCTGATTTCTGTCCTAGTTAGCCATTTTATATTGTTAATAAAGCACTGGAATCCATGAGTCACATTTTTAATCAACTACTCAGAAATATTTTGCCCAAGTAGCCTGCCACTACTTAAGTGTAACTTAGCTCATTATTCAGTCATATGATCTTCTATTTTTCAGCTGTATCAGATTTTGCTTCAAGCACATCCATATAGAGGTGAAATAAAAATACCATTACCTGAGATTTCCTCATCTATTACTCTGCTTTTCCACTACCCTATACTTTCCACTGTGTCTGCAGTTTAAAGTATAACTTAAGTATAACTTTGGTCGAGCAACAAAATTAGATTTTGTGCTATTTTAGGCCACAGCCTTTACATTCTGGATTTTGCTCAGGTTACAAGCTAAATCCTGTGGGTAAGCCAAAGAAGGGTGATCTTGAGTTGTGAGCTATGTGGTAAGAATCCTGTAATACCATGCTGGACCTATCAGAAATATGCCTGGTCTATTAACCTAAAAAACCTATACTTAAAACCATCCTTTTGTCTGTGTTCAATTACCTGCATGTCCAGATCTGTGCTCTCTTGTCAATGACCTGCTCTTGTATTTCTCGCTCTCTAATACCACGTGGCTTTAGTTTCATCCTATAGTTGTCTCCACATACATTTTTTTTCCTTCTTCTATACAGATCTCTGCTTCTCCGTTACAATCTGCTTTCAGAGGCAAAACCATTTCTCAACAATACTGTGGTGCTGTTGCATGAAGGATAGATGTCCGTGTGATGACATGAATAGTTCTCTGCGTGCCAGAGTTCCTCCAGATAAAACAATGTAAACAGAATAAATACAAAAGTGCATTTTGTACAATAACAAGGAAACTCAGCCAAGATTTGAAGGCAGTAACTAGTGGATACTCGAGTAAGAAAAAGGCTAGGCTGAGTTACTGTAGGATACAGAACCACTGAATATACTAAAACCGAGAACATTAATAGCTTCAACCAAAATGAAATGTCACAGCTAGCAAACTTCTCATCTACATTTACAGCATGAAGAACATCCCTACAGAGAGGAAAAGCTAGATGTAGATAGTTTTAAGAAATAGCAATAGAGAAACACTGATTAAGTAATTGTGTATTCCAGGTTTTAAGTGCTTCCCTGATGGACCCTCACACTCAATGCCAAGGACCAACCTGAAGCATCATGGAAACAATCTGACCAGAGGATGCAGCTACTGCATTCCCCAACTGGCTGGCTCACATAACTGATCCAAAATTAAGAATCTTCCCTCTGTAGGAATGTTTCAAACTTTCCATGAATGGCACATCCCGAATTCTGTTCATCTTTTATGATAGCTTAAAGTTCAATAAAGCTCAACTCAATGTTCTTTAGACACATCTGAGCTTCGACCAGAGAATCATCCTGAGACCACACTGAAAACCACCTTGACTGGTTTTGTGGAAAAGGAAGTTTATAAACTGAGTTTAGGAGCCCTGAGACAATACACATCCCTGGTCTCCTGTGCTTTTGTGCCTTGTAAGCTGCCCTTACCATAAAGGTTGTAGCTGGCTAATTTACACTCTTCCATACACAATCAGGTAATTTGAAAATTAGATTTTGTTATACTGTGCATGTGAAAGGTGCTAGTTGCATCTTTCTGAAGAGAGAATTCTGACTAGCCAGCTTCCCAAAACCGGTATAGTTACCACACCATCAGCACAAAGTGGCATTCAAGCTAGAACTCGAGCTGAGCCCAGTTTTACATTTCTGGAATGCAAATAAAATGCACTTTAGAGTTGTTGGGGGGTTTTGTGGGTTTTTTTGTTTTTCAAAGTATTCTCCTAAGACCCTACTATGCCCTTGAACACTTAAAGAGAATTGTAAAGGAATGATACATCACTTTGTTCCCACATGCATAAAAATAAGGTAACTGTCACAATAAGATATAAACACTCAAAAAATTTTATCTACACAAGCAAGATTTTCTCTATAAACACAGTAATAGACACACAGGTTCTCTCATATACTTAGAAAAAAAATTGCTACTGAATTAATTTCATTACATCTTTGAAACTAGCTATTTCCAAATGCCAATCAGAAGTTTAAAACTGCAGCCAGTGACACATTGGTTGCCTCTTAATGGAACTGACAATGTGTCTGCGGTTTCCGTACAACCGGCAGGGCATCCTGGCATCCTACTGAGATTCCTACGGAAGGAGAGGAGTTGAAGGAACACAGCTGTTGTCACAGGGGGAAATGTCACTGGTTAAGATTTCAGTGCTCTTTTGTTTTGTGCTGCACTTCAGAATGGAAATCACACACATTTAAGGCACATTTAAACCACTATCACTGCCGCTTCCAAAAGCCACATGTCTTGGGAAATTCAGAGAGGTAAAATAATACAGGATTGCACCTTTGTTCTAATCAAAAGCATCAAAGCTTTCAGAGCTGTAGCAGCTTATGAATGAGGCAAATCTGTATTCTATGCCAAGAGCAGTTATTAGAGATGAAAAAAAAACAAAACAAAACAAACCCCAAACTGTTTACTGGAATTTGAAAATATGGTGTGACTAATTTTTACTCTCTGCAAAGTGTGCTAGAGCTGACTATTCCCATCTATTCCCATCTAATCCTCAAGCCTGTTAATGAGTGGAAATAAGTAAACTGAAAAGTAGACCAAAATTCATATTCAAGTAATACTTATATTTGGAATTCTAATGATCTTGATATATCAAGAACAGAGGGGAAAACACACACAAAAAGGTTAAGTCAGGAAAAATAATTATAAATACTGTTCATTTGAAACAGAAAATCCATGTGGATTTCCATGGCTCCGTTTTTCCCGCAAAATGGAAAAATAATTCCATTTTTCATCACAATGAAATCTATTTTTATAGTGTGTTTTTATTTCTGATGGAATAATCAAACTTTCAGGAGGAAAAGCTGCAAGCGATAAGCTGGCAAGGACAGCTCTGTGCGTCACCCTGACAAAAGGTATAGGGAGCATTCATCTTGCTTCCAGAAAAACTTCATACTACACAAAAGAGTCCTTTCAGAGGAGAAGTTCATCTACCTCTTCCTTCCATCAAGCGGGACCTATATATTAGTACTTTAAGCAGAAGTGGCAGCCATTAATCTTGTTAACAATCAAATCTGTCGCTAATGTTCTTTACCCTCAGCTTCTGCCTTGAAGAGCCAAAACTCAACCTCCCAAAAACAACAATATTCATAACCTTTAAGAGTATATGGTGTGAAAGATATCTGGTATAAAACTGTCATAACTTCTAAACAAGAGGCCTTCTGAACCATCAGTTCTTAGCACTCACAAGTTCCATGTAGCCCTTACAGTATTTACTCAAGAATCTGTACATTTCATGCTTGCAGCCAGGTCAGAGAGTTCTTACAGTTATTGCACTGAACAGTGTCAATCTGTTTGAAAAGGCATTGATGATTTATTAAAATTTATTAAAACAGATTATTAAAAAAATATACAAGCAATAGTAAGAAAAATCTGTTTAGAAGGTCATAACTTTAAAGATTGTATCCAGCAGATACAAATACTTTACAGAATCATATTTTCCCTCTTTCACAAGGAGACACAAGAAGAATTTGCTTTCTTTGTATTTACAAGCTTTTATTTGTTACAGCCAGGAAGGATTTGTCACCGTGGAAAGCATAAACTCACTGCCTCCATCTCTGACAGAACTTGGAGATGCCTGAAGCCTTGACTGGATTTCACGTAGAGAAATCGTTACAAACACAAATCACGATAAAGAGTTCAACGGGTCATCTAGAGACAGGTTTTGTGGAAAAAGGAGAAAAAGATCATGCAATGGAAAATGGGACGTGACACAGGCAAGAAATAAAATCCAGCATAGCATGCACTGGCTTCATAAGACAATGAAGGTACTCAAACCACACTTGAGAATATTTTTGTGAGCTTAGTAAGTCTGGAGCCTGAGCCACAATTTTGCAGCCAATTACAAAAACTATTCCACTTTCATGGAATTTAACCACTGAGACCAAGGCAAAGGTAGTTATAACACCTTTCTGGAGTAAAAAGGCTTTCCAAATTATGTACATGAACTTGTCACACAAATGTCAGACTTTTTCATTTTAACACACTTGTTTGGTTTGTTGATTTTGATTTTATTTTTTTTTTGTTTGTTTTGGGTTATCTTTTGTGTGTTTTTTTTTGTTTGGGGTGGGGTTTGGGGGGGGGTAATTTTTTTGTGGTTTTTTTTGTTTTGTTTGGCTTTTTTTGTTTTGGGTTTTTTTTTTTTGTTTGGTTGGTTAGTTTTTAGATCAAAGACCCTAGAACAAAAGGTATAGTAATAATTATAATAATACTGATAATAATAATGCTAATGAAATGATGGTGGTGGTGATGATGATGATGATGATGATGATAAAAAGGAATTGTCAGAACATCACTTCCTAACACAGCAAGAAGAAATGAGAAAGCCAAAACCCAGGCTGGTTTTCCATTACCTTCTCAAATGGAATGGCACCATTTTCTAAAATACAAGTAAAACAATGTATGAGGGATATACATTCCATTGCTTCCCTAACAGCACCTAAAAAGTGGAAAAAGTTAATTTCCATTAAATAAGGCTTTTCTTGCCAAGAACATCTTGACAACTATCCCAGTCTCTACTAATCTCACTGTCACTTTACAAGTAACCTCAGTATGCTTTTGGGACAAAGGCTGTGGCACATATTCTGGACAAAACTCAAAACTGATCCAAGAAGGAGGGATGCTAGAAGCAGAGCTCTGGAGACTCCACTCTCTGGAATACAGCTTTGCAGCCACTGCAATCTATTCAGCATTGCTTTGAGGAAAGATGAACCTAACCTTTAAAAGTTCTAACACAATGTTTTTAATTAAAAAAAAAGAACCAAACCAAATCTTTACTCTTATGAAAATGTATTTCTGCCAGACTTTGACGTCAGTTCTCAAAGTTCAAGGGTTCAAATGAATGATTTTAAAATTCCATGTAAACCTACATTGAACCTAGAGATTTTCCCCTAAGAAGTTCCAATATTTGAAAAGTCATCCAAAATCTGTATGGTTACAATAAAAATTAAAAAAAAAAAATTAAAAAAAAATAAAAAAGAATAGAAATAAAAAAAATAAGAAATGTACTTAACATTAATTTTCTTCCTTTCTCTTAATCACCACCCATTCTCTTTAGCAAAATGACTTTGCAGTGAATTAAAAGAAACCTCACACGTCAAAGGCTGCTTCTCCCAAGAGCAAGAGGAGTAAGAGGAATACGCCCTGCCACAGAACAGGCAGTGAGGCAGCCTGACCACAGCAAGCCTCTGCCCCACTTGGGCTAACCCATGACATGATCAGGTATGCTGAAGTTCCTACACTTCCCTTCCCAAGGCCAAGACACGACTTGTAAACTCTAATTTCACTACAGAGGCAAAAGAATTACATTAGTGTGTGGTAATTTTGCATTTTGTTACTCTGCCAAATAACAACAACAACAACAAAAATACTCATTTTCAAAATGGTAGAAAGCAAGCCAGCTCCCCTCAGCCCGTGCCCCAGCCCATGCCTGGGCAGGGAGTGGAGCCTCCCTCCTTTTTGTCCCCTGGTGTGAGAGGGACCAGCCTGGCTGCTCAGCTACAGGTCCCACATGCTAGTCCCAGCTTCTTTTATCACAAGGGAGTTCTGAAACACAGGCTGTGGCTCTGACCGTGGTTTAAAACTTCCCAGTTGCTCATCAAAAAGGCCACAGCCAGGACAGTTGTAACAGCAGAGAGGCAACTAGGAGTATTCCCAATCTGCCAGACAACAAGATCCTAGTGACCACTGAGGGTGACCACTCTGTCGCTCATGACAAGAGTCTCTCCTTCCAAGTTCATTCAAGAGCGACAAAAGTAAAAGGAAAGCTCAATCACAAAAATAAGATTTTGAAGGACAGTATTAACCAATGTTAATTAAATTTTGTTTTCTGTGTATATCTCATCCTAAGGAAATCTGGTCATAACACAGGACAAGTCAAAAAAAGAAAGAAAAGACAAGCATTCTTGCACTGCACTGCCCACAGTGCTCACACTGAATTGCACACCTGAAATAAAAATCAGGGATGAGACTTCACATTTGAGACCTTGGCTGCTGACATAGGATATTACACCAGGTGCTTGTAACTTTGTGCCAGAATACAAGGCAGGGGAAAATTATTTCTGAAAAGGCTTGTTAATGTAAACAGCAAATGCTTGTTATATGGGCATCACTGCAAAGGCATGACAAGCATTATGTCCAAGGCAGGTCCCTAAAGGAGAGCAGCAAGCTAGCTCCTTTGGGAAAGGTGGGGAAGTCTCTGAGTAGAGTCTCTTCCAGAGCTCCCTTGAAACACCTCTTTCAACCTGAACTGAAGCTGAACTGGGAGTTTTACTGGAATCAAATGAAAACTCAAACTGAAATTTACTTGCAATTAGATTTGAAACAGAAGCCATACTATAGGTTGTTTCTCTTAGGAGTGGATCAATCATAACTGCTCACACCTCCATGCTGGTGTGAAGAGTGAATCTTTTACATTCTTAGAGTACAACTGTGACAAAAACTTGGCCATTAGAGTCTTTGAACCAACAGTATTTCACAAAGATGACAAACATCTATTTATAAAATAAGTGGTTCTGTTTTCCAGAGGGGGGAAAAAAAAGGAGAAAATACTTTATGAGGAACAGAAAGGTTAATTATAACTATCCTAAGGGTAGTTGAAAGTGCCAAAGGCTTTAGTGAAGTCCACAGAGTCCTTAGTGGCTCACGCCTGACTTCCAGATGTATGGCAGCAAGAAAATGGAGGAGATCATAAAAGCTATTCTACCACAACTTCTGAAACTAAAGCACTGAAAGCTATTTTCTTTGTAGGAAATTAGGAGGAAAAATGCAAACTGGCTGCTGCAGAAGCAAGAAAACACAACATAGTACTATCTATACTCATTTTATAGTTCATCCGGTTGTGGCAGCAAATTAATATGGTTTTCCAAGAATCATTCACAGCTATAATATCTCTTGGGAGGAGAAAAGCTTTGTATATGCCTAGCTACTACTTCTGCTGAGAACACACAGATCTGGTTGAAATTAGCATATTTTTCTTTGTGGCCACAGAGGCCTCTAAACATAGAAATATTTGAATATTTCCAACCTCTGTTGCTGTGTGTTGAAAAGTCTGCTTGATTTTTCTCAAAATAATGAACTACATTAGCAGTATTTAAAATACATATTGGAAACAAGGGTTTTAAGATTCAATTATTTTTCAGTTGATGTTAATAATGTGTCTGCAGACACCACAAAGCACACTACAGAGATGTTATTGCTTGATACCACACAGTATTTAATACATGTTTCAGCCCGTCCTGCTTCTCTGCCAAAACACTTTCTGCATCACAAGATACTTCATGGTGTCATCTTTGAGTGCATGGATCCTGCACTGCACAGAATCACTATTGCTGTACCTTGATTGACTCAAGATTCTGCTTTAACTACTAAAAATTACTCTGATAGATTAGGGAAGCATTGAAAAGGGTTAGCTTTAAAAAATATTTTATATTGGTGTACTGGAAAGCAACTGAGTATTCCCTGTATTCCTTGCAGTGCATAAAGAAGTACTTTCAATACAGTCATAAACATTTTTACCTTGTTTCTCATGTCTTCATTGAAGAGGAAGTTACAAAAGAGAATCAACAAAAATGATACCAAATATGACTTACAAACACAATATGACAAAGCAGAAAATAGGCACCTTGTTTTCAGGGTAGGTATTAGTCCTGAACAATCTCAGGAATTTTTTTATCCACACTATACATTAATCTGTCTCATTCAATCTTTTCCACCTGACTAATATTTGACAAAGGACTGCAGAAAAATGTTTCTGTGAGAAGTTTTTGTTTGTTTTATAAATAAAGGTTCAACAACATTTGTTCTTTCATAAAATTCAACATACGAGTTTTGAATTAGAAAATACTATACAGTTCTCTCTTCCAATAAAAATTCTCTCAATATCCCTCTTTTTTTCTTTTTTGTCTTTAGGATCCATCTATCCATTTCTCCAAAACAGAGTTGTGGAAATATTCCTTCTGTGAACATATTCTGCATGGATTATAGTTTCTGATTGAGCTTCAGATTACAGGTTGTCTCACTAGCACATGTACGGGTGTGTTAAACAATGCACTGAAATGCTACAATAGATTAGTAAGTTTTAATTAAGATTAAATTGGTGTTGATAATAGTTTCATTGCATATTTTAAGGGAGTTAAAGTACTCAGTTGTTTCGCAGAACGGTCTTATACCTTCACCCATTTAGCACTGTCATTAGTAAGAGGCATTCCTAGAATGCAAGACATTACTGAGAGAAAGGAATGAAAGGGTTGAGTATTTGCATATTTGCAGTGCTCATGGATATATTCATTGTCTACTTGCAGAGATGCAAAATTACTCAGAAGTGCCCCACAGATCCCAGAAGGCACCACCAAAATGCATATTGTGAGAAGTCCTTGGACAGGGAAAATAAAGATGGACAAGACAAAAGAAGGAACTTCCAGAAGGATGGGAGGTCATCTGGCCCAGTGCCTTTTGTTCTTAATTCCTAGGGACAGAAAGCTGCAGGTGAAGAAGTTAGATAAGAAGTTCAGACACAGCAAACATCCCAAACAGGTAATATTCAATATTCAGTCAAAAGTTTGTTCCACTGCATTTGTCTATTAAATTCCCTGTCAAAATCCCCTATTAAAACTGGAATGTACAGACTTATCCATTCAAAAATATCATTAGTAAAAGAATCCCATGGTTAATCTATACTTGGGAATGAACCTGCCCTGTAAGGTAGATTGCTACAATTACTCAAATAACTGCCTTTTGTAATTGTTATGACTTTGATCTCAAAAAATGTCTGGTTTATGTTCAGCTGGGTGGCCTGTGATAGATTGCATCATGTACACATGAGGGTAAACACTATGTGAAGTGGATGAACTGAACTGGTAAGACCTCAATCACAGTCAGTTTAAGAAGACTGTTTCTCCCTTCTAAGCAGTCTGTTTATTTAGAATTTTTTGTTTTCATCCAAAGACATGACATGTTTTCTAAGGATGTTTACATCTGAAGGCAACTGAGGAAACACAATGGATCTGTTTTGTCCAGTTTTTCTGGACAGTGATTGAAGACAGTTACATTGTCATGGGAAACATATAAAAGTACACAGAAAGTGAACTGTAGCATCACTTGAAAAATCCTTATCAGCACGATCTTCTCCAGTCTGCACACATAGCTGCTACATAAGTCAAAGTTACAGAAACACCCCAAAGTGACAGAACCTACAACAAGGCTCTCCCAAGCTGCGTCTCCAGCTCTCTACAGTGGTAAAACAGCAAAGTCACTGACTATTAGATAATTAGCTACCGCTATAAGAAATTCCAGTGCGGCAGGACTAACCTTACTGCAACATCCACCATTGCTAGAGATTATCTGCTCAACTTTTTCCTGTTCATTCTCAAATCCAAACATTTTGGACTCTACCAGAAGGTGTCCTTCTGATCATCAGCTGCCAAAGAAACACTTGGCCTGTCTGAAGAGAGATCACTTGTCCTTTTACTGGCTTGATATTTTGTCCAGAACACACTCAGCAATACAAATTTGACCACGTGGACAAGTTTTGTGCTGCAGGATACAGGACTCTACATAGCTCATTGGGAGAAGTGAGTCCTACAGAGATACATACACACACAGCTCAGTGAATGACGGCCTCGAAGACTGGATAATTTCTGTTTTCATCCAACACCATCCTGTCCATTTGCCATCCTCACATCCATTACTCCATAGCCTGCAGCATATATATCAGTGTGCTAAAGCCATCCATGCAAGTGACTTTCAATAAAGGCAACAAAAATAACTACTTTTAGCTGGTTGAGTTTGCTCAAACCATTTTCTAGTGATTCATCTGGTTGACTTTTAGACTTCTCCTACATCTATATTTCTAATCTCTCTTTATATCCCACCAGATAAGTAGCAATAGTTGCAAAGTTAGGAATACTACATTGTGTGACAATCAGCTTTTCTGGGGCAGGCATCACATTTGTGGGCATTGTTTGTTAGGGAGTTCCTCGTCTCAAGGAGCACAATGATATTGAAGATCTGTGGCTCCAAATAATTCCTTTGTTGTATCTTCTACTTGTGCAATGTTTAACAGTGACCAGAACTCTATTACAGTGCTCATGGCTAGAAACACAAATGGATGCATTCCAATTCAGATGCTGTTAAGTGTCTTTATGAGGTCAAGACCAGAATCACACCCTGAAAGTACACATCTCAAAAGATATTGAAATGGTATGCATGTATCAGTCAACTCAAAGAAAGACAGGAAAAGTATTGCAGAAGTACTTAGAGAGTAGTCACAGCAAGAAGAACACACTCTAGTGTACAGTTACTGATGATGAAAGCCCTTGATTCCATCAGCGAAACCATTAGAAGCTTCTTATCCTACCCAATATATTCTTCCTCATTATCCCTCTCAAACAGGAATTATTTTGATCTAAATGCAGTTTAAGATTGATTTAATCTAAATTAAAAGATCTAGTAAAGGTTAAGCAGGTTATAATAGGATCATGCATTAATTCTACATTAATTGTTTGTGTCTGAGCCCTCTGCTCATTTTGTTTTAATAAAAGCAAGTAGATTGAGCAGAATCTTCTGAGAAAGGACACCACATCAGCTCTCTCACAAGCCAAAGCAGTACCACAGATAAAGCTGCTCAGACTGAGACCACATATCCTCCAAGGCTGTCTTAGGGTTTAGTGGTGCAGCTACGCTGTATTACATCTGCCAAGACAATAATAATGTGTCTGGGTTAGGCTTTGGGGGTTTGAAATGGTATTTTTGTTGTGGGGGTTTTATTCCTAAATCTTCACAAATCCTCAAAAATCTTTAAATAGGGTTAAGTGGGAAATCAAGCAGTGAGTAGAGATAAATCTTATCTTACTTGCATAATACTGGTTTAAGTTATGGAAAAAAGGCTGCTGGTGAATTTCTTTTCCGTGAGCATCTGTCACAATAGACAAGGGAGCTTGTTAACCAAAGTAATTTCAGGCAGAGTTATATTTATTAAATTTTTGCCTTACTCTTTTCTTTTTCCTTTTTTTTTAAACTATATATTTACATAATAAGTACTAAAAGGAGGAGCATTCACTTGTATTAGGTCATGAGGTCTGAGCAGTAGCATCCAGCCAAAAAAGTAATGTCCCACACAGAGCCCCATGCACAGCAATGCAAACACTCCACACGTACCTTTTGGGCTACATTTCATGACATTCTGGGTAAACACTGCAACATCTTATAAACAATTAAAAACCCTCAATCAGAAATGCAGTTTTACTACAATTCCCTTCTCCTCAGCCTATAACTATATACTTCAGTCATGTGCTGACCAACACCTTCAGATGGTTCTATTTCATGCTATTTTAAGGCCTGACCTTTTATGCAAACTGCTGTTAATTACATGGTAAGCCAATGCAATTAGAACAGTTTAACTGGAATTCCACCAGAATTTCATAGAAGGGAATCAGTCTGTTTGCTGCTAATGAAATACTATATTAAAAACTAACAAAACCTGACAGATAATCTCTTGTATTTTTAAAAAGCTTTTCTAAAACATACCTTCAGTTTATTAATTTATTTATTCCTTATGTAACAGATACTATTATGTGCCTGAACATAATGAATACAGACTTGAATGAGCTGGCTCAAGCCAAGTACTGTGGCTCCTTTTTTCTACTCATTTTCTTAAGCAATTCTGTTGGTCTCAAGTGTTATTGTGAACCAAGCCAACAACAAAAAATATCAACAAAAAAAACTCAACCACCAACACACCCCAAAACATAAACAAAGAAGAAAAAGTCTCTGTGGCCCAGCTCAGAGGTATAACATCTGCACCATCTAGTGCTAGCTCCAACAAGCAGTATTAATAGCATAACAACAATTGTCCTCAATGCAGTAATTCTGTTTAATATATAACATGTGGGCAGCATGGCATATCAAAATGTCTCTGAGCACAGAAGATGTAAACTTACTGTTTTCTAAGGTGATAATGAAGAGTGTTTCCCTCTCCTTTAAAGGTTATCTTCCACAAAAATAAAACTATGACTGTAGTAACTGAATGAAAGGAATAAGGTTCTGTTTGATTAATTTCCTTAGATCTTCTGCTGGAAAGCAAGAAACATTTCTGAAAGCAACTGAAGCAGGAGAAGTTACCTTTGATGGGTTTGTGCTGCAATATCAAATTGCAACAGGAACTCAAAGAATGGATTTTCTAATTTAATTAAATATAGTTTGGTGAATTGTTGATTTCCTCAAAAATGAATGAATGTGCTGCCTCTCTCTGGAAGAAGAGTTATGGACTTGATTCCAGTATAAGAATATTTCTATACTTCCATCTCATATGCCAGAATATTGAGATTAGGTTGGGTTTTTTCTGAAGAAATACATTGAAAATCTAAAAAATATTAAACCCCATAAACTTTAACCATAAGTCTAACCTGTTGGCTTCAGAACTGATTCTTTGTTGTTTTTTTTTCTCCAGGAAAACCACATTTTAAAATACATTTCCAGCTTTGGGTCACTCTATGTCATTCAGTCTTTCTAGCACCTCAGTGGCATTTATAGTACTTTGGGATTTCTAACCATCTATTGTTCAGATTAATATTCATGAAGAACGTGAGAGCAAAAGCAGCAACTCTGATTCCTGTGTGTCCCCACACAACAGGCTCTGGATGATCAACAACTATACTCAGATATGTATGTGGTGCCTGGATTTGGAAGGGTCCCCTTTCATTTCATGGGAACATTCAGTCCTTCAAAGTCTCTGTGCTGAAGCCACAAATACCAACTGGCAAGATTAACACAAAGAAAAGGCAGGCAACAAGTATCTATGAATTACTGGAACAAACTATCAAGGGAAACAACAGATGACTCCATGGATGTGCTTCACATCAAGTCTGGATTCCGTTTAACCAAATACAAGTCCTTAGGCACAAAATATAAATACCAACTGAAGGTTGATTGTCTGTGAAGAACAAGACTCCCAAAACATTAACCTTTGCCTTGAACTTTATTAGTTTGATTTTGTGTATTGCACAATCCAGGTGAAAACAATTCTCTGCTACCATTTTTCTGGGTGGTTTCCAAAGTTAGCATGTGAAGGCTCATATATGAGGGTATTCCAGTATTTCGCAGCTCCTTCAGTCACTAACACAGGGGCCATGAGCCACGTTTATGGAGTTAAGCTAAAGGAGGAGTATGGACACAGTGTTAAAACAGATTTAACGTTTAACTAGAAAAACTGACCTCAAGCTGTAGAAATTTTGCCCAAATGAGAATGTAAACTCCAGGATTTAGAGCTCCTGCTCCATTTCCTGAGCTTGAGATGAGTTCCCTGTCAATTTCTCATGCATTTTTTACCAGAATAAAAAAGGCACAAAGAATCTCAGGGTTTTTTCAACTTTTAAGTCCAGGTTCTGCAAAATATATCCAAAATTTTAGCAGCCATTACACTGCAGGTGTGCATAAAATTGGAAGGAGAGGACAACAATTAGAGCTGTAATGACTACAGTATTAGCCACGTTCTTTTCAACGTGTGAGGAATAACAACCTGCAATGCTGAGTAAATACAGGGTTTGCTTTCCTCACAGTCCAATCTCCTGCCTTCCAAATTGGTTGCTTAAGAAAAAAATATGATCCCTTAGGCTCTGAGAAGATAGTAATGAAATATCAGGCTTAAGGGCCAATAAGGGAACAAAACCTAGTCCATAAAAATCTAGAGAGAATGTTTAATTGATTTAAAACTTACTTACAAAAAAGTACATTACTTAACAGAAAAAAGAAAAACAACCCTCTCAATTTAGTTTGCAAAAGAGAAGCATTCCTGTAGCACATAAGGAAAAAGCATAAGCAATAGGACTTGATATGATTAGAGGACAGGTGTTATTTTAAAGCACCTTTAGCCACAATGTAGAGCAAAGAACTAGGTGTGCTTTTTTTTTTAACTAGTCAGTCTTTAAGAATAAAAAAAAACACTTGAAAAACATCCTCCTTTTAACTTCTTAAGATTTACCTAAATGACTTGTAAACGCAAGCCACAATTTCTGACACCAGTACGTTCTTCACAACATTTTAATTCCTCTTCATCCATTTTTGGATAATTATAATAGCAACAAATAAAATGACCTGGTAGTATTTCCAGATGAAAGTCTGGAAAGATGGAGGAATCTTCTCAAATTGCTTTAGAGAAGGGTCATAGTAAAAACAGACACACGATCCTCATAAAAGCATGCCATGTATTTTTCCACTGTGTTTAAGGAGAGCACCAACCAGCACAGACCCACATAAAACAATTTAAGCTCAGAAAAGTTTTGCACATCTGCAGTGTCAGGAAAAGATCTCTCTTGTCTTAGACGATAGAACTGATACATCAGAGTAAATCTAGCCATGCTTTTCTGATGATGAACCTTGCTAATTAGGATCATATTTAGCCACCAGTTGGCCAACACATCAGTTACAACTCTGCTCAGTTTATTAACACCATGCTTTAATACTAAATCAAGTGAACTTTCAGTGAGAGCCAAACATCTGTGTGTACACATCCCTTCTGAGGAGCACTCTCTCCCTCTGTGCTGGCAGCAGTTCTTCTCTCTAACCTTTTAGACAGACACTTCCTGGAGCATTTTGAGAGCTGTGTGTCTCATCAGCATCAGTCCCAACCCAGCAAAGTACCTGGGGTCACATATGGTATCAACAGCCTCATGTGACAGGACTGCAGACACCCACCTTCCCATTTTAAAGAGGACCAGAGGAGGAGGGGCTGCTGTCCCAGGTGGCTGCAAAACATGTATCATGGTCTGGCTTTCAGAGAGCAGCAATTTCTTGAAATTATTAATTTTTTAATACTCTATAAACAAGATCTAATATGAGACTTTCTAAATACCAAATCCCTGCCTCATCTCTACCCATGTGTTTTTTTAAATCGAAAGCCTGGAAAACATTTCACAGTGGAACAGGGAAAACCAAAACAATGCATGAAACCGGAGTATCCAATTCAATTGTACCACCGACTAAATTCTCCTCTGATACTATTTGCATGGACAAGTACAGTATGAGAAACATGCACAACTAAGAAGTCTTTAATCAAAGCCTGCAAAAGAGAAGGGAACAGAGAAAATGAGTGTTGAACAGGTCTAACCCCTTCCTGCCAGGAGGATCGCTGGACACCAGACATGGAAAAGCCAGACACTTTTTTTCTAGAGGAGAGGCCATTGCTAGTGACAAGTGACACACAGGGCAAAAGAACTTCTTGTAGATTCTACACAAGCGCAAGAAGTAGGATGGTGCGTCTCTCGAGATATCCCACTAAAATTGTAAACTGTGGGATAACATCAAAACTCCTCTAAAATTCCAGAGTTAAATTCAGAAGCTACTAAGGCATTTAAACACAATATTCTGATTGAGTTTGGGGTCAAAGGAGGAATCACCTTGTGTAGCTGGCACCACTGAGAACCTGAATCACAGCTAATACCCAAGCTTGTAAAATGTCTATACAACATGTACACCAGAAGGGAGTACTGTCAGGGTTTGGGTACATTTCATCCTGCGTTTGAGAGAAGGCAGCAGCCTAAGAGTTTTTTCACTGAGGAATACAAGGAAATAGCCATCATTCTGATTCACTGTGGCCCCATGCACTGCACTCAACTGTTGCTTCGTTTTCATATCTGGATAATCTTTACTACTTATTATGATAGGATTGTTTTAATGAAAATGTTTTCATTGTGTGTCAGGTCAGTAACTGGGCTATCTGTGGCATTGTCATAGCCTCACAAAACAGGGCAAATGGAAACAGAACATATCACACCTGAAGGCTTTGCTATCCCATCATGCAAAATCTACAGAAGTGAATTTCAGTTTATTGGATTCAATCCAGAAATTCACAGACTAAATTCCCATTGATTCCACTTATGAAGAGCTGAAGCTTTAGATACGGCTGCTCCTCTTGATTAGTCAGACAGATTTAAAAGAGTTTAATTACCTTAGATTAATCAAGTACTGAAGTCTGGATGAAGGCTAATAAATCCTAATTAACAAGGATTATCTCCAAATATCTATTAAAGACTAACCTCAGTTATCTTTTGGCAACAGAAGCTAATTTGTCAGTAAAAGCAGTTTTAAATAATGAGATCAGAAATCATTTGTAGGCAATGTTTTTTTAAGAAAATCTTAAAAAGTTAACTCTTTCGCCTTCACTCTCAAGATTAATACCATTCACCAGGCACATGGTCTAACACTGCCTAAACAACACCTGAGGATTCCAAACCAATTACTCAATTCAAAATGTTTCCAAACTCTCAAACCTTCCACCAGCTTTAGCTACCTTAACAAATGTCTACATATTTTTTTAAAAGTCTAGTCAAAATATTTAAGAACTCAGAGCAGGTGAAAAACCTCAAAGTATACATTTTAATATATATTTTATATCTGCATATATAAAAATATATATTACTGGAATATGTATTTTATATATATATATATTTATATATATTCCAGTCATAGTATCAGTGTTAGATTTCTAGCTTAGCACAAGAAAACCAATGTGCTTGTTCCCTTGCATTTTCCATGCTACCAATTAAACTACAGAGCTTTCTTCCATCTAGAAAAGGATGAACCTCCTCTCTTAAAAACAGAAACAGCTGTTTTCTCAAGACATCTGCTAAAGAAGCGAGAGCAGAATGTAAACTGCTTAGTCAAATAGTTTAAAGATAATGAAGAAATAATTAATTACAAGAAAAAAACCATCTCCAATTAAGATCTGCTTGTAATTATCTGTACTTAAAATGCCAAAACACTATGATCAGAAAAATATAATTAATGAGTTCTTGAGAGCTCCTGATGATTCTCACTAGCACAGTGATAAAGGGTGCAGCAATCTGCTCCAAATGTTTACTGGGCAGGACCTGTGGAGCTGGGTTCCCTTCTTACAGCCAGGCATGTGCTGGAACAGTGCGTTTTCCTGCTGTGCCCGAGTCCCATTAGACTTGGCAGAGCCATAACCTGTGGATTACGAGGCTTGCACGCAGCCAAAGACAGCTTTACCAGCACTGCTTGACTTGGTCCAAGTGCAACAGCATGAAAATATATTACGTTTTGGGGCAGTTTTGGAGATTTAATTGACGAAGAATACATTGAATCTGATCCTTCACAGGCTAGTAATTTATTATAAGACTGTGTAAGTCAAAGAAACATGCAATTTACATTTATTTAATGAGAAAGGGGACCGATTATGTCCAGTTACTGTTCTTCCAGTGCTGGGTGTTTTTAAACACATATGGACCAAAACTGAAAAATAAAAAGATGAACTCAAAATACAAACATGTTTTTCTGACCAATTTAATGGCAATCAAACTATTTCTGTTTATTTCCCTTTGTATTCCTACCCATGATGGATCCAAAACTTTCTTTTAACCTAATGGTTTTAAAAATTGTCACTTCTTCCCAACTTCGTATCTTCTAATCTTAGAAAACAAAGCTTTTTGCTGTCTTTGCTGTCTTTCAGTAGGAGAGCAAAAGAGAGATACCTGCAGCACTCCTGCTAGGATTGGCACAATACAGTCTTTTTGATGGTGGAGCCAAATGTCAGTTCCATGAGCTGATGGCAGAGAAGAGCAATTTCACAGCCCCATCACCCTGGGATGATCAGCACAAGGCAGGACTGAACCACCAACTTCCACCATCTTTAAACTGTCTGACTGGACTCTGCAGAACACACTTCCACCCTGAGGGCAGAGAACTCCTAAAGGCAAAGGTATTCCCCCTCTCCAGAAGCACTGACTTTTTGTGTACATGCAGGATGGTAAGGGGGAAAAAGAAATTACAACAGGGACTCATTTTCACATGAGAGACTTTGCCAAGACCAACATTGTACACAGCAGTTGGTGATCTGGGTGAGCAAAAGGGAATTCAATCACCTCTTTTGACTCCTCCTCATCATTTTTTTCCTACTGCAATTTATTGTTCTATGCCAAAGGAGGGTTAGGAAGGCACTTCCTCTAGTTATCTACTTTGGCAGATGAAAAGAAATCAGCTGCAGGCAGTGCTGGGCTTACAGCCTGCCAGTAGGACCATTCCAATACAGCCTATTCAAGCACATTTAGAGGGCATTGTCAGGTGAGGTCATGGAATTCCTCAGTTTCTCTTCTATGTTTCTTTTTCCTTAAGATAGAAAATTTAGAAAGAATTTTTTTATTCCAATAGAAAAATGTTGATTTGCAGAAAAAAATTTTTACAGCAACTGATACTGTCAAAAAACTTTCAATGAAAACCAGATACAGAAGACCAGTCAGCCCACCCACAGGCAAGCTCCCAAGGGGGCCGTCCTCTTGGCAGACAACCTGAGCTTTGTTTTGCAGAGAAAAATTAGCTGGAAACATGAAAATTTCCATAGTATGGATGTTCTAGTTCCCACACAGCTTCCATGTTAATTGGCTGGTTAAAAACCAAAACAAAAAACAACAACAAAAAAGTACCTAAAATGTAGGCTCATCCTCTCAGGAAATCAAAACCAACAACTGTCAATAGCAGTCTTCACCATTTATCTGGACACATTGTGCCAGCACTCTGCATCAAATTAAATGCAGAGGAAAGACTACCATCACAAGCCCAAAGAAGGGGGTAGGAGAGAAATGCTGATTCTCCAAGAGAAAGAAGGGAAAAGATTTGTATCTGACCTTAACAGGGAGTGGAGAAGCTGCACTTACTTTACGTGTCTCTCTCTCCTTTGAGCTCAAGCCTTAAGAGGAAAAAAGTTAACACAACATCTTACCCACCTCAACACACAAAATGAAAATTGTTGGAATTGTCATTTAATATTGGCATAAACCCTCTAGGCATTAATTATTCTCCCTACAATTTTTATACAGGCACTCTGAACACAATTGCTAAAATAATCTCCCTTCATCTATGAGTGAAAACGAATATAGCCCTGATGAAAAGGTCAAAGATTATTACTATATACAAAAAAACACCAGCACGTCATCACAACTTCATGAGAGAATTCAGAATTTTTTTCACACAGAATAACACAGGATAGGGATGCTTCCAAACTCACAATAATTAAGCAAATCCACTCATGCTAACTCATCAAACTGGGTTAGAAAATGGAGCTGTTTTACACATTTGCCCCCAAAAATCTGTTTCATGAAAGACCTAAACTGAGAACACTGCTCTCTGTGTTTCACTTTCTGCACTGGCAGCTAACATACACATCACATCCATATGTACACACACATGTTCTGACATACTCGTGTGCTTATCTTCCCAGTGAGCTACAGAACTGTTCATCTTGGCTAGGCAAGCCCCTTCCAGAGATCTGAGCAGTGCTCTCCTGCCTAAATAGACGAGATCCAAAACTAAGGCCATGCTGGTTTCAGGCAGAAAGTCATTAGGTACTCTGACTAGCCATGTTGAGTATATTAATTTCAAGCACCCCAGGATTTCCAGCTGAAAGACTTCAACAGGGATTCAGCCAAGAGGAAGGAGAGAAGGTTGTTCCTCCATAGGAAGCTGGCTAGATTAAAAAGCAAAGCAGGGCAGGATACCTCAGGAACACGATTCCTTGAGAGGTAACACAATAATGGGACCTGCTTATTTTTGAGTCAAAGGGAAGTGACATTTTTTGTTTTAACTGGACTGTTTTGTTTTCCTTCTGTATATTCAAACTACCCCTATATGATGATAAATCTTTGTTTGCCCCCTCTAGAAAGTCAAGACCTGGATGCAGGAGGATTTTAGAATTTCCATCCCTCCTGCAGTTTGGCCACAGACATTACAAACCATGCCTTATGAAAAATACTACTACCTTCAAGACCTAGGGGGAACCACAGACCTACTTAGACAGACATTGAATA
The DNA here is from genome assembly GCA_035222235.1 of Margarornis squamiger. Classification (NCBI taxonomy): domain Eukaryota; kingdom Metazoa; phylum Chordata; class Aves; order Passeriformes; family Furnariidae; genus Margarornis; species Margarornis squamiger. The sequence continues at coordinate 6,318,644 of JAWWTY010000123.1, forward strand.
AGAAAATTAATAGTTCTCTTAAATAGCTACACCAGCAGGAAAATTAGTCCCTTTCATTTCTATGCACTTTCACATGACCAGAACAAATTTTTCTCATAGTACAGATGTCACTGTATTCTGTTACTTGAAAGTAACTTTGGACTTGCCAGGTTCTATTTAGAAGTCACCAAGTTAAGAAACTCCAGCACTGAGAAAAACAACAAACAAAAACATCAGAAGTTTTATTCTGAGATATTTAACTATTGTAACAGTTTGGTTGCTCTGTACTAATCTGATAATCTAGAAAAAGATGCTTTTCACAATAGGTTAGAAGAGTCAGGACTGCCTTACATATCTCCAATGTCTCTACATTTTCAAGCAGAAAACATGAATGGGAGACAAAGTGATTATCAATCTTTTGTACTGCACATTGATCAAACGCCAAAAGTGTTTTTTTCATCACAATAACAGCTCAAGTGATTTTTGTTGTTGTTTTTGGTTGAGTGGGATTTTTTTAGTAAAAATATATAACTCTTTCCTCTTCTTTGACAGTCAGCTCTTGAAAGTCAAGCCTGGTATGTTTAGATCCTTCCACACTTCCACACCCCTTAGTCAATATTTTTAAATTGAGCAACTTCTGTTATGTGCTGACAAGTATAAGGCTCCAGAACAGGAACTTAATGAACTCATTACAAAGCTGGAATAAAATTTTCTGATTATATGTGAATACAAGGACAGAGAGAAAGAGTGAAGATTGCCAAGAAAAATGCTTGACTATCATCTGATGGAAGTGTCTTGGCTATAGCCAGTGTAATAAACAGCCATACTGCAAGCTACACATTACAGAACTTCTTGTTCCCCTATGCCTCCATTCACCCCTGCCAGAATCATTTTACTCCCCTAGCCTCCAAAACCACTGCAATCCAATGTACTCTGCATATTTGTAGCACCTCTGCCTAATACTCCTAATTGCTGCCTCTGATTTGGCATCCAAAGAACTGAATTTGTCTATATATACAAACCCAGAACTATTTGTTTTAAATGCTGATCATGCTACAGAGAGTAAGCTACACAAAGAAAAACCCATTATGTCAGAACTGTCACTTTTCAAAGCCATATGACAGTATGTTGCCATCTTCTTCAAAGTAGGGAAATAATTTTTCCGCCATCAAGTGAGTGTTATTTGATGAAAGAAAAGCTTTACTAGCTCACAGATAATGAAGCGCTTTTAGCAATGCTTCTCATCTACAGCCAATTGGAGGACAAGCAAAAGCAAATTGCTTCTTCAAGTTTAAAAAAAAAAAAAACTACACATTTATTTTTATATGTTCCATTTCTATTACCATTCATTGTATTTTTCATTCTCATGATTAGGGGAGCAGATAATATATTGTAAATTTCTAGCTTTACCTGTTATTCAAAAATCATTCCACCAAAAAATGATCACTTTCATTTAAAATTAATTCAAGAACCACCTTCATTTTTGGGCTCCCCAACAAAAAAATACATCAGTCCCTGTGTACCATAACACTTCTGAAGTTCTAACATCAGTGGTTTTGGTGAAATAAGTTGACTCTGTTAATACTGCTGCTTTTGATGAAAGTCAACATGAAGTTTGGTACTAAACCCAATACAGCAAGGTTGAGAAAACAAGAACCTTTGAAACCATACCCAATTTTCCACTACTTCAAAGCTGAATTATATCGACAAGGTGGAGTGAGAGTTTCCTTTTCCAAGGCTTGTACCACACAAGCTCAGTCAAGAATTCAAGGACATTGATCTTCAGCAACAGATCAGAGGAACATTATGACTTTCAGTCTAGTAAGTCTGACTTCCATACTATATTTATGAAAACTATAATAAAGAATAATGAACAAATATGATATATTGTGGAATATTCAAAATAAAATCTAGTGTTTTTTCAAGGACATATGAACATGTGTGCAAGGGTTACACAGTAGATAGAATTTTTAGTATCCAGAAAGGTGTGTGTTTGTTTGTTTTTACAAACCTTACACCAAAGGCCATAGAATAAGAGAGAATGTACTCTCCCAGAGAGATTCCTCATAAAACAGTAAAGATAAATAACAGGTATAAATGCTCAGATTTTGTAACAGGTATAGAGGTAAATTGGAGAATTTCCTTGTGGAAGCAAGTGGGATTTTAATTGCTCAATATGGTAACAATGAGGGGGAAAAAAATGAGGTTTGCACACTACAGACATGCACATTAACAAAATAAATAAAATCAATGTTTTCTTGAACTAAAGCTAACTGAGAAGAATGCCAGGAAAAAGCTCACAATCCTGGGTTGCATGCTAGAGAAGTGCAAATTAATGCATGTGTCCTTTAATAAGCCATTCGTAACCACAAGTCAAACCTGGAGTCACCTTGGTTACTTCATCTACTTCAAACAGCATAGAAAAGTGTGGCCTTAGGAACCAGAGATACAAAACGGTTTCACCCATCACAGGAGAAGCTATAAAATATAAGGACTCATTACTATGGAATAGAGACAGCTCTTTGCTTGATCATGTCACAAGTCTGCAAAAATGGTGTAAAGAAAGTTGTAGGGTGCAATTACTCACTTTATTCTCAAAATGAGAATTAAAGGGTATTTAATGTAATTACCACATACCTGGTTTAAGACAAAAAGAAAAAAACACTTTTCAGACCACACAAGCTGTGGAACTCACTGCCACAGGATGGTGGAAAAGCCAAATATATAAACAGACCCAAAGGGGAGACAAGAAATTCAGAGAATTGGTCTGTTGGTAGTTATGAAATATAAAGAACCCAAACCAGTTCCTTGAGTAAGTTGTTAAACAGTCACTAAACAGTACTTGGATGAAGCTGGGTTGGTGGGGACAGAACTTCTTTTATCTTTCCTTAAGTGCACAGAAAAGCCAGTCAGGAACAGCAGCTGGAGGAATTCTTGGTCTGACCCAGCATGGTCCCTCCCATGCTTAGAACCACCTCACTGAAATAGCCCAGAGAGAACTGTGGTTTGTATCCATCACTGTCCCAGATAACAGGGACCATCTCACTTTGTGACACCATGGATACGTCACATGAAGTTCTCTACAAGTTTCAACTTGCTTTAAAGTTTGCTGATGAAAAGGACTGTAGGGACAAAATAGAAAGGGTAGAAACACGCTTGCACACTATTCCCCTTTAGAGCTGATAGCTTGAGTCAATCTGAGATTTCCAGAACCCAGATTTTGACCCTAAGCTATTAATGGTTACATATGGGGGCCTTATACAAATGGGAATAGATGGAGCATGCAGGGAAGCAGATGAACAATTGTTAGGCGTATCAAAGTAAGGCTGGCTCTCAGGACTCTCTTTTAAACAGATTTAGTTCAGGATAACACTACCTGATCAGCATTAAAGCTACTAGACACAGGAGACAAATCAATTTACAATGGACTGCAGGCATCCAAGAAGGGGCAACAGTCACAGCACTTTGACTAGAAATGTTCAAAACATGCTGTGTCTTTAACTATGGTACACTTGGAACTCTTTCAAATGATTGGACTTGGCTAATTATCTTCTCTTAGTATTGGTGAAATAACATGTAAGAAAAATGAAAGAACTTATATCATTGGTCAATCTCATTCAAGAATTTGATTCCCTGTATTTTTCCTAATACTCAACCATGACTAAAATAAAAGTCTGAGGGTTATTCTCACCCAACTTTTATTTCTGTCTAGTGTTCCAAAAAAACCCCAAAACCAACCAACCAAACAAACAAAAAAAAATGTCAGCCAACAGTATAAAGTTCATTCTGAAAGGTTTTTTGCCAAAATATGCTTGGTCACTTGGTGCTATAAATGCAATTGTATAGAAACCAGTGTCACAGCATACTATTCTGTTACTACTATTCTGACATAATCAAAACATCTACCATGTTCCATATCAGCTGTTTTCCAACCAAATACAGCGATATGGCCAAGGCTCACAACTCAAAAGCGTGAGCCCTACAGAAGCAGGACAACATGTAAGGAAGCAAGGACACCAGCCCTGTCTCAGCTAACACAGGGTAGGTGACTGCTTCTGCTTCCAGACAGACAGATTCTCTCAGACAGGACAGCACTTGCCATCTGCCACTAAGTGGAATTTCATCCTAGTTTCACCTGTATTACCATTTAAAATGACACTTGGAAAACAATCTACAATATTGGAATTAATATATAGCCTTTAATCAGTTTCTGCTAAAACAACTGTTTGGTCTTGTACAGAATTTCACGACATTCTTTTCCATTGCTGTTTACAATTTTTTTAATACTGGTGCCCTACCCCATTGCTAATTGTTTACTTTCCCCCTCCTCCACCATGGAATTTTGTTTGGCCAAGAGCATCTTATTTTTCATGGAAGTCCTAGTGGGAGGTAGGATCGCAGAGCCACAGCAATTAATGATAAACAGATGCTATTTAGAGATTAGTCTGAGTATTTCACTGACAGAAAAAAAACAGAGCTCTTTTTAAACTTCTGCAAAAACTGGAAATATCATTCCACCTTCTTCATGATTCCTCTGCTAGCATCTGGGTGGGAGGGTGTTTTGTGTTGTTTGGTTTGGGGTTGGGCTTTTTTTACGCTTCTTTTTGTACATAAGAAATTTGAAATGCTGTGCCTTGTTATTGTACTCCCTCATGCTCTTTTTGCTTCAAATTTCTGGGAAATGTAAGGCCATCTGTGTTTCTTGTAGCACAGAAGAACTGATGCCTCTTTAACTCTAGAAGCACAGTGGAGATGAGAAAACTTCCTGTATTCTCAGGTTAACTTGTGCATAGGAAGACAAAAGACTTCTTTTTTTTTTAATCTACCAAGGCTGTACCAACAGCAACAAGAAATGATCCCCGCAAGATATAAATGAAAGAAAGCAAATAGAATCTGACTCTTCTCTATACCCATGCAACACAGAACAGATAGAAAAGGTATTAAATCAGAACAGCAGCATTTTCCACAATTTTGAATGACACTCAGTGAAAGGCAGGGAGGAGCGAGGCCCACAGAGGAAATGTGGTTTGCCCAAGGTCACACGTCAAGTCAATGGCAGAAGTGAGACGAGTTCCCTGCTCCTGACCCTTCACAAACTGACAGACCATGCTCCCTTGTGGCCTCTCCCTTCCAGGACCTTCATGAAGCTCTTCTAATGCACAAATGAAAAGGTTATTAAAAAAAAAAAAAAAAAAAAAAAAGAAAAAAAAATCTGCTTTAAGAAACAGAACTAATTTTGCAATCATTAGCCCAGTACCTGGAGCCTTGTTTACACTGTAACTTTTCACTCTTCAATCAAAGGAAATAAATCAAGGATTTGTGTCTTTAGCAAATACCAACTAACTTCCCGGGATGTGTGTTATATGGCACATGAACTGAGAAAAGCTTTTGATCGTAACCTTGGGAGCTACAAAGCAGAAAGTAGCGCAAAGTTTATGCTCCTGAGACTTGTTTCCTGACACAACAGCTACAAGAATTCACTGGGAAAATCATGAAAGCTGGAAAGTGCATAAGCATATGATTCCTGTAACTTTTATTACATGCATATACAGGGTCTAGTTTTCACTTAGCTGATGCTACAATGCAAAGAGAAAACTCATTTTCTAAATATCCCACCGTGAAAAGGTATTATGCTTACAATTCAAAGACTTCAGTTAATCTGGGATAAAAGATCAAGTTAACAAGCATAACAGCCACTCTACAGGCTAGATACAAACCTCCCTAATTTGGGTATTTGTATTCTTAAACTGCTTAAAGATACAGGCAGAAACTTGGGAGAAGTGGCTGCTCTCGGTTCATTCGCACCTCTCCTGTGCCATCTACTGCTTGCAAGTTGTTACTGACAGTGTAATTCTTTGTGCAAGATTCTGCTTTCTGCAAGACCATTGCTTTCCTGCTCATGGAAAGATGGACAAAAGAAGATAAACTTTCAAATTCGAACTTCATTGAGGTAAGGACTAAAACCAAACAAGAATTTTACACAAAAATACATTAAAAATAAAAGAAAATCTTTAAAAAAATGTACACCACAGTGTGGGAATTGAGCACATAGTTCTGGAAACACCACATTAAAAAGAAAAAACCAAAACACCACCACTGCCTCCTAGTAGTCACATGCAATTGTAACACAAGCAGCACACAAATTCCTGTCAAAGCACATGGGTAGGGAAAAAGACACAGAGGAAGTCAAACCAAATAATCTTTTCATACGTAGTTCTTATCTACCTACTCTGTGGACTGGCCCCTCTCTTGTATCTCCTCAGAAGAGCACTATTAGTACAGGTCGCAAAAAGCTACTTAATACTTTTCTCTCCAACTTAAACCTTTGTCCTGGGGCGGACTCTACTTCTTTCCTGAGCTGAAAGCATTCACCACAGAGCCGGATAGCACTGCCCTCCCTCAGGGGAAAAGTTGCTTAAGGCTTCATGCTGTAGAAACCCACTACCGATTTTGTGGTTAAAAGTGCTGAACCCAAAAAATGGACCTACAGCTGTGTCCTACATGCTAGACTTCCTGGCAAATAGAGCTCCTCTTTCTGGAAGGTCCAGTATTGTTCAAGTGGGCCACAAAACCGTTTGTCTTCAGGGTGATGAAAGAGGCATAGAAGGTCTTTCAAAAGCTATAAAAGCTGGGAGGAAATACTTGGGAAGTTAACTGCCTCCTGACTAAAATCCAGAAACCTTTCATTGTTCACAAGCTATCAGTGAATTCTGGAAGACAATAAGAAAAACTCAGCAGTTGGAAACAGAAACACAGATAACGTGCTGTCAAATCCTCAATGTCCCCCTGAAAGGGGCACAGGTTGAGTTCTCACTTGAGGGGAACTCTGTTTTGCCCTGGACAGGCAAATTACGGTTGAAGGACCTCATTCCTGTATTCTTCTCTGTGCTCCATAAACTCTGAAGAGAAAGATGGTGGAGGCAGATTCCAAACTACAATCTCTCAGGGCACCAAATTTATGTATCAAATCAGGCAAACCAACACATTTTTATTGGTTCAAACTCAACATTTCCTTCTAATTCAAGTCCTATTCCAAAAAAAAATATTTGTTTTCCAGATGAAAGTTCAGGACAAAAACATCCCTGAACTTTTTAATGGAAATTTTAACTTTCAAAAATCTTATTTTTTTAAAAAAAAGTAAACTTATTTAATTCCTGTCATTTGAATTATGCACAGAAGTGTGCAACTTGAAAGTTTTGAGGATAAATATGAAAGATAAATCAGGAAAATAATATGGCTTACAGAATCAGATAAAAATTTCCAGTATATAGAACCACACAAAAGAAAAGAGTATTTGTAGGACAAGTAACAGAGGAGGCATGATCTTGACACAACCACCTGTGCCTGGTGGTGAGGGTGCCAGTAACTACCCATCATTATCGCTTCCAATTGCCCAACTCCTTCAGGCTGGGCTCAAAACCACACAGGAAATCAAGACAATGGGAAGTAACAGGACAACTACTCTAAAAAAATTCACTAGGTGATCCATTTTAGCCTGTATGTTCCAGTACAAGACTGGAACAAAGACACTATAACAGATATTTATGTTACATGACTATATGTCTTCTTTCCAGAGAGAACAAGTGTGATCTGGGGAGGGGGGAGAAGGTATTTCTTTCAAATAAATGTCCTGCTGTAGCTATAAGGGACTTCACACCATGATTATACAGTCAACCCAACCTTACTCTTCTTAGCTGTGAAGGCCCTAAATGCACCATCATCTCAATAATACAAGAAATTATATAAACCAGTCCTGATGATAGCAGCACATTTTCCAAAGGTCTGGTATCTCTGAGATGAGTTCATGCTGAGATACAAGCAAATTATAAAATGATCCGAGGGTGGAATTGTTCCAAGAAAGCAAAGTTCCTGAAGTTCAATTCAAGCTATGGTTGTGTCATCTTCACTACAGAAAACATCTTTTCACAATGGAAATGTTTTGCTTCCAGTGGCAGAAGTAATATTGCTAACAAAATCTGGGGAGACAGTATTTCTCCAGTCTCCCAAAACGAAGAGGGTTGTGGTGGGGATTTTGTTTTGGCATACCCACACCCAGCTCAAGACCCTTTCCCTCTGCCAACACCTTAGAGAAACACAACAATCTTCCCAAGAGAAAATGATCTGTCTCACTTGGGTCAGTACCCACTAAAATTCCCAGTGATAAAACTGAGAGAACTGTATTCTGAGGAGTGGTATCATGTTCCCCACACACTTTCCCTCAGCATCTTCTAATGTGTCAGAGAGGTCTGAAAGAACATAGGTGACCAAAATCAAGGAAGAGACACAAGAAACACGGCAAGATGAGCAGGACAGAAGCTACAAAACTGTTCTCAAGCCATGACTCTATAGGAATCCTCTCTTGAGTAGATGCGTCACTACTCCCTTCCTGCCCATGATAATAAGAGATAATAGAAATGAAAACAGGTAAGGATGAGCTCCAGCCTGGCATTGGAAAGGTACGGGTACAAAGACTCAGATATATTCACCTGCAGCATGGATATGAATGGGGACAAGCTACCAGGGGAGCAATGCATAAGCCTTCCATGAAGAGTCTTGATTGCAATCTTGTTTTTCATGAGGAACTGCTTAAAAAACCTCGCAGTACAAACAAGGAAACCACAATTAAAAACTCACCAGCCTAGAATAACGTGAGTAAAAAAACCCAACAAATACACAAAAAATAAATAAATAAATAAATAAATAAATAAATAAGAACCCAGCAACCAAGGACATACATACAGGATACAGGAAGAAC
>JAWWTY010000123.1:6327477-6340435 GCA_035222235.1 Margarornis squamiger
AAATAAATAAATAAATAAATAAATAAATAAATAAGAACCCAGCAACCAAGGACATACATACAGGATACAGGAAGAACTCCTTTCTCAAAAAAGAAAAGAAAAGAAAAGAAAAAGCAAGAAAATAGAGTTTAGTCTTAGAAAGAAATAGAATGGGGTGATAAGAAATCAGCAACACCAATGAACTCACCACCTTATTTTTTAAGTGAAGGCTGGCAAATCAAGAAAAGCTGCAGTTCAAATGTTTTAACAACTCTCTATAATTATACCAAGAGGGTTCAAATGTGCATTCTGGAAAGCTTTAAAAAAATTTACAAAGCAAACAAATATAAAACTGCAAGTCCTCCTTGGCAAGAATCATGAAGCTTGGCTTTATCACAAGTAAAATACAACATGAGCACCTCGGATGCACCTCACTGTAAACACCCAAAACATGCAAGTAGCTCATCTAGCCTGAGTGTTCTCTGTTTACTACAACTTGTGAGATTTTTTACATTAAACTCAAAAGGGAATGAAGTGTAAAGAGATCATCTCGAGGGAGATATGTGCAAAGCAAGGGTTTCTCAAATTATATGAATTCAATTAAATAAAAATGTCACTTGCTGAGATTTGTCAGTTATCTAGGCAAAGTCCAAGACTGACTCTCCTTTGTTTTCCTTAAATTACAACTTTCAAGCAAAAAACAACTAGTAATATGAACTTGGTTTAAGTTTACATTGATTCCACTTCTGAGATCTTTTCTGTTTTCCCCAAGTGAATAGTATTTCTCCCACAGCCTACCTAGGATAAGATTAACCAAGTTATTTTGGAAAAACTATATAATTTATTAACAATACAGCCTCTGAAGCACAAAATTCCCACACAAGGACTTTTCCTTGATGAAAATGCTTCATGAAAGCAAGCATTAACCTGATTGCTATCCACACAAGTACATCAGCAGGATTGGACCACTTAAATTGCAATTAGGCCTTAAAATAGGGTTTGGCTATGCAGCTATAAACAAATCTTGGAATTTGTAATGGAAGTTAACTTCCATCTGAAATCATTAACTTGTACCTCCAGTGCTGCACAAAAGGCTCAATTCTTTTTAATTTACTGATCATGTAAGACGATGTTAAGAGGTTTGGGCAGAAACAGAAAAAGGCTCCAATGCCTCAGGTTCTGTGTGAGAAGTTAAAAACAAAAGACTAATCATTGCTCTGAAGATCTTCAGAAAAGGTTTAAGACAAATTACAATATACTGGAACATGCATGAAGTAGCGCAAGACAACAAGACTGGCACAGCCAACGTTATCTGACACAAATAAGGCAATGAAGCACGAAGTATCTGACATATAGCAGAGCAATCATGGTTCTGTGACAGCAAAGAGCTGCCAGGGTTCCAGAGAAAGCGGGGATTTGAACCTCTTCACCAATTCACTTTCTATGTTCTCCTTTTGCCTCCTCTTCAGTTAGGCTTTTCTTTCTAGCATTCTGTTGGGATCAGCTCCACAGAGGTAAAAAAAACACAATTACCAGTGATTTCAAGACAAGTATTACATCTAAATATTGTCATAGATCTAGCTCTTCAGATCAAAACTTGAGCCTTTCATTTGGGTGGTGCCATAGCAATGACACTCCACTGCCATTCATAATGATTATACCAAGTTCCCCTCAAAAAATCCACAATACAACAAACTACCACCTTTCAAAAATGTAATTCCAAATGAAGGCTTTCTAAGTAAATGAAGATTAGCCAAATAAACAGCACCACTTTTCTATGCAAGTACTCAGTTCTCAAGAGAAGAAAAGTCAGTCGGGTAAAAGCAGTCCCCACACCATAGGTGTAGCAACAATGGTAAAAAGCAGAGTGGAATCTCTTTTGCAAGAATGAATTGTCAAATAATTCTCTGAGTATATATTTTATGTGCCAGTATAACAATATATACAGCTGTAAATGGTGTATGTTACATTTAGGAGATTACAGCAAATTTTCTTCAGAATTAAATATTGGTGCATCTTACCCATTTTACAAACTTTCAAATTATCAGATTTATATAAATCTGAAATTGCAATGATAATGGCAGTTTTGTGAGTAGGGGAAAATTGTTTGCATACCCAACATCAGTAATCCCCTGGAGCTATGTGTGTATATGGATGTATATAGACACACAGAGCAGTAACTTTTGAATAGGCATGCTTACATCCTTCCATTTCTCATAAAAAGGATTTCCTTCCTTATTCTGGTTTCTTTGAATTCCACCTTGCTTATTCAAGCCAAGAGAACACTGTAACCTATGCTTCCTCATGAAATCCTTGTTTTCACTTTATTTTAAAAAGAATATATATATATATTTAATAACTCTAATATCTAAGCAGACACACGTATTTAAAATAAGTTTGCTGAGGATATGGAGGTTGACATCTAGTTATTTGTAAAACATCAGCATCATACCACACATTAGTACTGTTGTTAAAAAACATTTCACTGACAGAAGTGTGTGACATATTATGACATCTGGTATTTTCCTAAAAATAATGGAGTTCATTTTCTTATTCCCTAAGCAGACTTGATGAAATGTAGCAGTTCCTAGATTATCAGTAACACATACATTCATAACCATAGTATTTCCAGTTTCTTCAGTATTGAGTATTTTCAAATCTATTACACTGGAAGCATCCTAACTGAAAAAAATCAATGGGAATCAATGGGATTCTACTGGGTGCAAGGCAAGGCAGAATTCAGCCCAAAGGTTCTGACAGGAAAAAATTATATCAGGCTTCCAAGCCTCACAGAAGCTTATTTTTCATGGCTTGCTCCCCTGCCCCTGTGGATGTCTAACGTATCTTTGGCTGAAAGAAATCTGAAATCTCGGGTCCTTTTTTATTCCACCAAAACCACACAAGTTTGGAGAATCTCACATAAACAGACACATGAGAGCCTTTGGTAAAACTGCAGACAATAGCTCTAATTTTTTGTTACATTGGAAAAATAAGCTTAGTTTGTTTTCCTAACTGTTCCCTCTTCTCCTATAAACTCAGCCACCCAAGGTCTTTACAAAGAGGGGAGAGGTTAATAGTTTAAAGCATGGGAATATATTTTTCCTATAGGGATGCTGAAGGGGAGGACACATACATGTGTGCAATCAAATTGTCGCCCCTGGAAAAAAATCTCTGAAGTCACTAACTCCCAATATTTCTTTTCCACTCAGATTTCTTTTCCACAGAATTTTGTCAGGTTAACCTTGATGGCTGGTTAAGCTAATTACAACTTGCCCTGATGACTTAGGAAAGTGCTCTTCTGCATTGCAATTATAAAAGCCTGCATCTTTCTTCTACAGGGACATTTGTTATCAGAAGCAGCACTGTCATTTGAATTACCATTATAGCATTGTTAATATGATGATGTATCCATGCACTAAGCATGGAAAACCACGACAAGGATTACTAAATTTATAAGCAATGAGAACTGCATGCATTTTAGCATAATAAGGTTAAAGGATTTAGGCTTTAAGCTCAGCAAGTGTTAATCCATTTACTTTCACTCTGGTACATAGCAGCGGTCTCTGATCCTCAGATTGCAATAAGTGATGAATGATGCTTTTGCAAACAGAGTGCTTCATCTTCACATGCTACTCAGAAAGACCTCTTATTAACTCCAGTGGAAATAGAATTTGGCTTAGAGGAAAGCAAGATCAAGCCATTCATTTCACTTCAGTGATCAGAAAACTTCAGATTCTACTTCATCTCTTTGAAGGGAAAAGTGCTTGAGCAAAATAACTACAATAGAAAGTCTGAAACTACTAGTGACTGTAACCTCAACCCAGGCTTACATTTTGAGATGTATAAAATCCAACCTGCAAAAGAGTGATTGCAGAGAGCTCCATCCAAAGAGGTGCAGACTACACCTGGTAGGATCCCAGCAGTTCACAGTACAACCCATGATCTAAACTTCAGACACTGTGGCAATGGGGTTAGAACCCATGAGGTCAAACAATCAGTAATCTCAATCTCCTGAAAGGCAAAAAAGTCCCAAATCCTCCTGCTCTATCAGAATCCAGTAACAGGAAGACCACAGGCAAGACAGGTAAACCCGTTCCTATTCTGCTCAGTTTCCCAGTGTTCGTATTTATTTCATTTTTCCTGCATATTTATTATCTTTTAGTTTCATTCAGTGAGATCAAAAAACAAAACAAGCTGTGAGAAGAGAGGCAACCCATATGCAACACAACAAGCCAGGTTATTATGTTTAAAGCTCTTGTCATGTTTATCGTAAACTCTGCACATTTCTGCTGTTTTGAATCAAAGCATTAACAGAACCAGAACCAACCAGCATTAGGATTTTATCCTGCATTGAACAGTGAAAGTATAGTTGGAGGAGAGGCACAGGCAGATCTTAAATCCTCTCCATCCACATTTGCAGTCCTCTTCCCACACCTTCAGTCAGCTCCAAGTCAGAATCTCTCCAGGGTGGAGAACAACAACAAGCCTACCCAGTTCAGTGTACACACAAAACTTTCTGGACTAAAACCTTTCAAAGAAGATACCATTTCCTTGTGCCTCAATAGGGATCCCAGTCCCTCGGAATGAGCCGCCCTCTCACTTCCTGCTGGAGGTGTGATGAGTCACCACACTGAGCTCTTACAGCTGTGCCTATAATTGCTGCCATAGTCGAAGCAATGCCTTCTACAGCATGAGGAGGGGGACCAACATGTTACTAGTCAGAGCTGCACCTGAAAGTGCAGCTCATGATGGGACAAGACCCAAACCTATCGCAGCACCCACAGGGATGATGTTCTGCTGTGTGCTACTACCTAGGATCCATGAGTGTGTCTCTTACAAAACCTTCCTGTGCTAAGAGACATTCACTCACCCAGTGACCAACTGCCTAATATGTTCCACTATCCCCTGTGATTTTCTGCTACTAGCCCGTAACAAGAGCTCATGTTGGACTTGTGAGACCTCCAAGCAGCCACTAAGCCATAGAGCCTCTTCTTCTTTCCACAGCCTCTCTTGCTCTGTAATCCACTTTAGCCCAATATTCACATTCCATGCAGATCAGTGCAATAAAATCTCCGGTCCCATAAAACAGCACAGTCCCGCAGGCCAGGCACCTGCAGAAGAGAATAACATAAGCTGTTCCCAGCTCTATCTCAGAAATCCAAGACAAGTTTCAGTACCCCATTTCCCCTTCTGTTTCTCTCCCATTCTTCATTTTAGCTGCAGAGCCCTGTGGGCAGGAACCTTCTTAATAGCTGTTTGTTGCAGAGTTCACAGCTCTGTTGGGTCCTGTCCAGTGCTAGCAATGGCAGCTGAATTTTCCATCTGTGAGAGAGGGCAGGGGAGAAGATGGCATTCCCACGGAGTCATTAGCAGGGACCACATCCTTCTTTCAGTAGGATGCTCACCAAGAAGGCACAAAAATGCCAAGTCCATGGGCCCAGGTACAGATAACTCTTGCCTCTTCTGTTAGCAAGAGTCCAAGGCTAAGCAGTTTGCAATTCCTTCCTCTTCCCACTTTATATTCCTCAAACGCTGTGATCCTCAACTCCTCCTAACAGTCTCCTAAAACTTCTAAGGACTCTCATACCTTGTTGACATTTCTCTATTCTCTTAGCCCTACTTTAACACACTTCTTCACTATTCCCTGCTGATCTCCTTTTGAATTCAGTTAGCCAAACAGCACCATGCACAAGGGGAAGTACAGACATGTGCAGCAGAGGGGAGATCTCACTTGTAAGACTACTCAGTTATATAGGTGGGAGATTCCTGACCTCTGCTATGTACTATGCATTTGCATTGAAATGAAGTTATTTAAGGTATAAATCTCAACAGACAAAGTCTGGTTTCTAAAACTTACACTTGAAAGTTAAATACATCAAAGGGGAAAAAAAAGAAGTGAGTGGTTCAGAGCATTTGACTGTGACTTCTATCAACACATATCTCAGTTTTTTCTGCCAACATGCTGACTATTCATTTTTCTCCTCCATCCCACAAAATACTTCTTTATTTATCAAGATTTTTATATTTAAGAAAACACTGTTCACAAACTGACCTAGAACAGCCTTTAAATCACCTACCTGTTCTTTATCTGCAATCCTTTCCTTTCATCCTTGAAGTATCTGAACATCTTCCAACAATTCTCTACACAACATGGCAAGCACTTGTTATGTCAAATTCCCTCCCTTTTATCAAAACAATCCTTTTTGTTCCTAAAAAGTTGCCTTGTCTGTCTTAGGGGAAGGACCTAGTCCAAGAGATGGATCAGCTGGGGAACTTCACAGGTTTTGGCCTTGCCCCTGGGAAATGGTTCTCCTTATGTTAAGAGCATCTACCCTTGTACAGTATAATTCCATTAAACTAGAGAAGTGGAGATGAGACTCAGTTGTCAGCACAGGAGTACAGATCTTCAAAGTAAGGGCAGGACTGCCCCCTTTCTCACCCTCTTCTTAAGACCATCCCCCCCCTCCCTCCCCTCTTCTACACCAATAGCATGTGAAACAAAATACTCGTGGTATTGGTCATCATTAATTAATTGTGGATTAAGTCACAGACTAGCTATATCACCATAACAATGCATCCTCCTGTCCCAGTTACAGTGGCCAGGACCAGTTTATGACTATGTGAATATAGGCAAAGCTGTGTATTCCACACCCTCTATGTCATTTCTGATGAACGGTTAATAATGGATCATTTGCAGTGGCTCCGCAGGGCACACCTGACACCTCAGGCTCCAAGCTGGGTGTTAAAGAACTCTGTGAGACAGGGGAGTGTTCCTGTCTTCATACCAATGACTCACCTGTGATAACTCCCCTCTGGGGAGGCAACAGCATCTTCACACCCAGCCTGAGGGGTCATGTCTGCTAATGGACCATCAAAGATTCCAAAAATATCCCGTGACTCAAAGAGTTAAATCACCCATTGTGAAACTCCCTGCCCTGGGGAAGGAACTGGGCATTTCCACCTGAACATGGGCATAGATAATCTTTGGGTTTGGGGACCTCTGACGCCACTCATGGCATCCAAATAAGGACCAGAACCTCAACAGGACTGCAACTGCCCCTCTCAACTAGACTGTGACCATCATCCTCACCAACAGGTTTCCTTTTCCTTTCACTCTGTACTCAGGGGGACCACATGGCATGCAGCACAGGGGCTAGCAAGCACCATTCTGTTTGTGCCCCAGGGTGCTGGGTTATACATCTGGTTTTTGTGGGTTAAAACCAGTTTTCTCTGTATCATTGTATTTATTGTAATCTTTTTAGTAAATTGTAACTCTGACTTGTAATCTCTCTTGAGTTGGGTTCGTGTCTCCCACCAGTTTACTTTTAAACTAGCACACCTTCTACTAAGCAAAAAAATATTGCAAACTTACACTCACTGGCCATAATTTTTAATAACTAATTTCATTATAGCCTTATGCTCAGTAAATGTGACCAATACAGTGTGATGAAAACAAAACCATAACATTAGGATTTCATTTTTCAAGTGACGAGAGGAAGACAGAGACACAAATAGATGGCATTTGCCTCTGGAATTTCACAACATATTTTAAGATATACACTCTAGGTAAGTGATAAAGATTAAATAGTTGAAAGTTCTTTCAGAAATTCTGAAATCTCAAAACAAACCAAATTTTGCTCAACTCCTACAAACATTCTTCTTTGTCACAGTAGGTTTCAGAGACTACATGTTGGCAGGAAGGGAGTTTACACAGAACAGAGCAATCAAAGATGACAGGACACAGCAGTGGAAGCAACACTCTGCTCCCTGGGAGGTGCTGCTGTGGTCCCCATGCTTGACACTAAACAGTCTGGGCTTCCCAAATCAAAAAGTCCACAAGGCAGGGAAGCACTTTGGCTCCAAGGAGTCTCCTACAGAAGAGTACCACCAGAGAGAACCTGGAACTCTTGATGGACAACTTGCTCAAGAGATAAAACATCTATCCTACATTTTATTTAATAAAGAAGATGTACCAAAATCGAGTCTGGCACCAGCTTACATCCTTGAAATTTTAGCCTGAAATAACAGCAAAGCATCTTACCATATGCTTCCCTTTTAAGGCAAGGGCAGTTGAAGTATAGCCACTCACCCCACAAGACAAGCCAACCAAACTAGATTTGTTTCAGTGGAGCTTTGAGTATAATAATTACTACATGATGCACTCTGCATTGCCAATTTCAAGCTGGCTTCAGTGCATATCTTTCTTTTCCGTTGAAGTAAAGTAACATCTCAGTTTACACAGTTCTTAATTTACCAATCTTGTTAGTGGTATGTGTGTGTAATGGGGACTTTGACAGTAAAACAGTCTTGTTAATAGCTCATGATTTATTACATTATTCACCACTTCCTTAAGTCTCTTTTTTTCAGAAAAAAAAATAGACATTTTAGAGTCAAGTTGTATTTTCTTAGGCTCTCCACCAGAATTACTAGACTATACCTAACCATCTTCAGTGACAACTGTAAATGATATAAGCAGAGGAAAAATCTGATGAGGCACCTATAAGGCAAAGTAACATTTGAATGATGTTAGACAAAATTTAAATGATAGGAAGAGCAAGATAGACAAGAAAAATCCATATTTCTCAGTGAGGATGAAAGCATTTACACAGGATGATTCTTAGTACAGCCAGTTCCACTTCCAGCATCCCAGTTCCATAGCCCACACTATAAATTATCATCACTGTTTCTATGCAGTTAGAATCTCAATTTTGTTACTTGTTCCAGAAAAGCTTATGAATTTCTCAGTGGTTTTTTTTTTCTTTTGCCTTGGGTTTTTTTCTCATTTTTCCTTTCTTCACAGTCCGTTTTTCCCTTTCCTTACATCCTCTTCATCTCCAAGGTCTGTTTCTTCCATTGCTCCAATATATCTGCCAAATCTCACCTTTAGTTTCCTTTTCATGTTTTCCTTCTTTATTCCTTTATAGATTTTTACTACTTACCCCTACTTACACACACCTTGAATCCTCAGTTAAGACCTTCCCACCTAAAGTCTTCCCATCTTCTTCAATTTAAAGCAATGGAGTCATTGGATCATCTTTTAAAAGCACACTTTTCTATTGTAGTCCAGCTCAGCTTTTATTTACAATTTTTTACTATTTTTTGGGTTTTTTTGTGCGTGAAGAAAATATTTTGAGACAAAAGAGAACTGTAGAAGTTCTGTAGCAAACACACCACTGTGGGCCTAATCCCTCATAGCCTCAAGTGTGGGCAGCTTGTCTGCCTGCAGAGAGCACATTCCAATTCCCTATGACTGCTGGGAATTTATAATAGCAAAAGCAGGGCTGGTCTCATATATCACTGTGTCATCTATCCACAAGATACAATGGAGGGCTGAGATTCTGCCTCCTCCTTTTTTTCCCTATTCCAGAGGAAGTAACTGATTTGTAGAAAATACTTTGGAGCTTTTAATTCCCCAGGACTTCCCATGGGTGAGGGAGGCTGCCTGTTTGGCTACGTGTTACACCATTAGGATCTATGAGCTACTACGTTTCAGTTTTGAGCCTACCTGTTCCTATCAAGGCTAGTAAGAGACCTAGAATTAAAAGCCCAGAAACTCACACCTTCCCTTTACCCACTCACAACAAATTGCTGTTTCAGCTCCCCGCTAGTGCAGAAAGTTTGAGCATTTTTCTTCCTTCAAAAAGCACTGGATGGGCCAGTGCTGCAGGACCTGGTGCTACTTGACAACACCAGAAGTAATTTAACAATATTTAAAATAAACATGTGATGTAAGAACAAGATTTCAATTTCCTGTTTGCCGGTCTTAATAGCAGAAAGACCTGTGATGACAGGTAACTGGTTGCTTCAAATGTAATGACCTTGAAGATATTCAATCACCATCTTGAATCTCCTCCCTCTGAACTGGGTGCACTAGTAAAATCCTGCCTTTTTTTTTTTTCCTCCAAAAGATTGCAAAAGGGATGTATTATAGCAAATTTCAAGAGTTCCAAAAAGTCCAATGGTCTGTACATCCTTTCCTCCTCAGTTCCTATAAAATACTTAGGTACAGCTGAATTGTAATTGCTCTGTTCAGTACTATTTCATCTACTCTGAAAGGATACCTTCAAGTCCCACAAGAAAGGGACTAAAAGGCTAAGCTTCACTTTGGTGTCATTTGCTTATGTATTCCTAATGTATTTCTTTCTTCCCTTTTTTTTTTTTTTCTGTTTTCTTTTAAATAATTTCCTACAGTAGTCAAAACAACTGTAACCAGTAACACATCCCTATCAGGTTAAAAACACGTTGAGCATTTGATTAATTAACAGTGTATTTGTTTTTTGCAAATCATGGGTAAAATTCAGAAATTTCTTGTTTATGCCTCTATACTGCTGTCATTGCCTCCTATATGCAGGGGGGAGATATCCAAGATCAGAACTCTTCTACACAGACTTCCTTTTACACTTGCTGTTTTTCCAGGTCATTCAGTGCAAGACTATCATTATGCAGGAGGAAGAGAGAAAAAAGGAAAACATGCAGTGTAACAAGACCTGCAGTGTTAAAGAGAAGAGGTTGATTATTTGATACCAGAAACCTCTACAGTTGATCATTATGTGTTTTCCTGAGTCAGACAAAACAAGTAACTAAAGCTAACCCCTTAGAAATAAGTAGAAATTAGAAAAAAATATTCTATAATTACTTTTATAGGTAACTAGAAAAATATTTTTATATAAGCTTAACACATATTCCATTATTTCTGGTTTTAAAATGTAGCAATTTAAACCCATAAAACTTTCAGTGTACTTTCTCAACTGTCCTCATATTTTACAACCTGATCATCTGATTCAGACCGAATTGTCAAAAACACATGCAAGAATCACCCCTCCACAGATATAAATAGAAAAGACTGAATATCACAAGATTAAGTTTCTTATGCAAGCATGAACTCAAAACAGCAACTTTGCTTGGCATAAAAGTTTAGTTCCTGTACAGTAAAAACAATGCCAAA
This sequence comes from Margarornis squamiger, assembly GCA_035222235.1. Lineage (NCBI taxonomy): Eukaryota > Metazoa > Chordata > Aves > Passeriformes > Furnariidae > Margarornis > Margarornis squamiger. The sequence continues at coordinate 6,338,402 of JAWWTY010000123.1, forward strand.
GAATTTTTTGATGATAATTTGAAGAAAAACCACTGCAAACAAGACAGGCATGTCGTTTTTGCCACTCTTAAACAACCCATTTAAAAACATGGAATAAGAAAAAGACCACAGTTTCAGGTCAGGATTAGACCAAGACTTCAATAAGAAAGGAAATAACTCTCCTTTGGACTTGTTTTGAAATCTTTTCCCAGAGCTGCACTGGCAGTAAAACAGTTGGCTGTATCAGTTTCTGCTATGGGGAACTGTTCTGGACCACAGGCAGATGGACTCGTGTCTGGTCATTCCTGCTTGGTTGTCATGCAAAGTATTTTGTGTAGTGAAGAACCACCCTTTGCAGCAGACCTGCCCAAAATACAGTCAGCATTTCCTCTATTAAAGCAACAAAACCACATCTAGGAAAAACAAAGTAAATCAACTTTCACTTCTTGATTTTTTTTCAATTGATACAAGGTTTGTAGGTGCAAGAGTAAATCAGAACCAACCTAACTCATGACCAGAGAATCCTCATGGGGAGATACAGTACCACTGAACAAGATCTTCGGAATAAAACATGCCCCCATCACTTAAGTAACCAACTGCTAGACCTTTCCTAAGGAGGTTCTTGTGCTCAAAAGCAATTTCACTATCTCCTACTCTGCATGGATGTCAGTATCTGCTGATTGTCAGGCTGCCACAGATGGAGTTGAAGAAGTACAGTTCAAAATATAGAAGAGAAGCCATCTCAGCTGTGAGTCAGCATCTTAAGCAACTGAAGCTTGCATCCCTACATTGTGTTTCCTTTGGGGGGGGAGGGGGGGAAGTAATTTCTCCAGTGTCCTTCCAACCTAAAAGTTAAGCAGCTTAGTATCATAAAAAGCCTGGGGAAGAAAAATGTGAGACAGGCAGCTGTCCCTATAATGACAATCAGCTCCAGAGCACAGCAACCCTTAGGGCAAAAATTCTCCCTTCCTCACAGAACCAAATCCCTATTTGCTTTTATCACCAGCTGATTAGTCCTTCTGCTCCACCAACAAGGATTGATGGATCCCAACCGTGTTGTCCATCTTCCCTTCAGAAGCCCGCTCCCGGGTGGCTGCAGCTGAGCCCTCCCTCCTTCTTATCACCCAGCCCCTCCTGCTCAATGTGGTTTGCAGGTTCCACAGAACAATCTGATCAGTAAAACTTGAAACCAAACTTGACTGAAAGTTTGAGCACCCCAATAATATCACATTCCTTGGTATCTTGCCAGGCACAGCAACAGCACAAGTACCTTGACTGGCTGTGAAACAGTTAACAGTGAACTAGCCTTGACAAGCTTCAGAAGGGTCTGATCTGAACTGCATTTTCCTGGATATAATTACTTCTAAACAGAGGTAATATTAAACAACTGCTCTTCTTACTTGGCAAAATCTCAGGATGCTTCCCAGGGCTGTAATACTATAATCTTCTCTTATTCATGTTGCACACAAAGTTATATGGGAACATGGTGAACGAGACAGGCAAAGCTGCTCTGCTAATGTGAAGACATTTAACTCCATATTTGTATTCATATCTACATATATACACACACATATTAGCCCCAGAAAAACACTCAGGAACTCTGGCCTCACTGATGACCTGTATAGGAACACAGCCCAGGAAGCAGAACTATGAGATTCCCTCTGAGCCCCTGCATTCGTAGTGTTAAGAAGGGACACTTATGCTCCTTTACTTCATTGCTTGTGACCTCTCCAGATGTGACAGTCCCCTATTAACTGTGTAATGCAGGTTAATACACTTGGGTGAGGGTTGAGAGAAGCACGACGGGTTGCTGCTCCTGGCTGTACCACATCACGTGGTGTTTTATCAGGTCCACCCAAGGCCCTCAAGTAACGCAGCTCTGAAGGGTGAAGGAGACACAGCACACGCTGAGAACGGGCAGGGCAGAAGGGCAGTTCCTTGAAGGGGGTCGAGCGCTTATATAGTGTCCTGGGTTAGAAGGTTCTGGAACGGGGGCTGAACCAAGGTGGAGCATGCAAATCCACTACCAAATATAGGAAATAGGGGTGTAACATA
>JAWWTY010000123.1:6340535-6366951 GCA_035222235.1 Margarornis squamiger
AGGTTCTGGAACGGGGGCTGAACCAAGGTGGAGCATGCAAATCCACTACCAAATATAGGAAATAGGGGTGTAACATACCTATATATGGGACGAAAGGGCGGCAGACAACCATATAAGGCATATCTGCATTGCAGCAGAAACCAACCAATCAGGATACAGAACTGTCATGAGGGGAAAAGTCCTTAACCACCAAACATTTTTATTATTTAACAATAAATATATTCTTTAACATAAACTGGGAGTGCATGTAATCCGAAGTCCAAAATCTATGTTGTGCTCCTTGGTCCGTGTCTCCTGTAGAAGCTGCGTTGTTAGTGTTGAGATCTTTCATTCCACTGGTGATATGTCTGTGCCCCAACACTCAGGTATTCTTTTCCCTCATGCTTCAGAGTTTATCTAAAACCTCCATCTGAAGAAGGCTGAAATGCCAGTTGTTTGGATCTAGATGAGCTCCAGCTGGAGCACAAGCTATTCCTAGGACAAAGGGCAAACATACCCAGGTCTCTGGGGTGACTTGCCTTGGCAGCTTTTTTCAGTGGAGGAGCTGATTAACAAGGGTAGGAACTGAGTAATACCATTCTTGCCCCAGTCAAAAACAAAACTACATCAGCAATCATGTCCTGTTGTAAATGCTATTTGTTCATTTAAACAACATGGAACAGAGTATAGTAAGCTGGGGGAAACAATAAAACACTGGGAGTTATGACACAAAGCTTACTCTTTCAAGAGGAATTACCCAAACAGCAAATATTTACATGGTGAAGCTACAGCTACTTCTTTTGAAGTCAACCTCATTAAGTGTACTAGGAAATTCTTCCACATAAGGAAAAGCCACCCTGAAGATTTATTTGAGCCTTAGCATCAGGAAAGCTTAATACTTGTGAGTGATACTGGCAGCTTGTCTCAACGGAGGTCAGAACTCCTGTTGTGCATTTCCCCCTCACTGGATCTTTCCTGTGTACCAAAACTTTCTACAAATCATCAAAACCTGCATTTACATAATATCTCAAATGTCTGAATATCATGGATAGCCAGTAAGGGTTTTTCCTCTACTTTTTTGCAGGCCTTTCTTTGGGTTTGTTTTTTTGTTTGCATTTTTTGGGGTTTTGTTGGTTTGGTTTTTTTTAGTTTTACTACTAATTTTTTTTTTTAAATGCTTTCTTCCTTAGTTTAACTTGCAAACATCATTCATACTCTTCTCTTCAGTTTCCCTATAGGCAGAGAAGTTAGCAACACTTTCTGGTCCTGGTATACATGCTTGGAAAATCACATTAAAGTCTTTCCTAAGAAGTGTTTTTCTGTTAGGAGTCCAACAGAACCATTCAGATAACATCCTTTTTCTCAGGTTGAGACACAGGAATTAAATAAAGAGGGATCTGAGTAAAGAGATTAGGTTGGAGGTAACCTGTCCTTTGGCATAACAACATTTTCTTCACAGTTATACTGTACTGGCTCAGCTCTTTTCCCATTAACTGAAAGAAGAGCTAACAAGGCAACAAGCTTCCCCCTCACCCCGCTCTCTCTAGATGCTCTCATACAGCTTCCAAGTGTGTGGATGATAAATTTTCTTCCCTTTATTTCTTAATGCATCGAAACCACTCAACACAAAGAAAGAGGCTTTGGAAGCATGGATAACAGGCAAGATTCTTTGTTTGGTAAAGTTACTGATAAGCTTTATATTGTACCAAGCTCTTTAGAATTACTTATTCCAAGATACAAGTTGGTGTTTAGCAGACCGTTTTAATAAACTGCAAGAGTCCAAATTAGTTTGTGTTAGCATAAAGAGAGTCCAGATGAATGGAACAGGATAAAACGTAAGTGCAGCACAGACACACTTCAATACTTGGATGATCCAACCACCAATTTGACAAGTCAGTTATTTGACTCTAACATAAGCAAGCAAAATAAAGTGTTCCAAACTTGGCATGTTATTTGAAAAACCAAAATAAAATTACAAACTGTATCAGCAATAAAGTAATTTTAGTAACTTACAGTTACTAAAGGAGCTAAAAGATGTGAACAATATCATCACTGACAACATTCAGTCTAGAGAGACAAGTAAATGTATATTGAAATGAACGAAACTAAATGAAGACTCACATGACTGTGTATTAAAGAGTTTAAGCATTACTGATGTCTTCAGTGAAAACATCTGCTCACAGCAAAGTAGTGACAGAGAAACTAAAATTGACAATTAATACCTAAGTTAGTATGAAGCCATGTATTGTTGCTTTTAGTTTTGATCTACTTAAAAGTTGGGAGGTGGCTGAGAGGGGTGCACGTAAATAAGTTTGGGAAGATGTAAAAGTCTGGAGAAAGACTTCTGAATTTATAGAAAGGGTACCCTACAAAGAGTACTTTGTAAGTGAATTAACTGAAGAAGCAATTGATAATAAAAATAATATTCTGTCATATAATTAAAAATGGTAACAAAACATAGAAGAGGGCCAGGTTTGCCATTCCAAGTTCTCAGTTAATTTTACATTGCAATCAAGACTTAAAGCTGTTTCCGTGAGTTTGGGGGAATATTTTTATAATGAATAATAAGAATTCATCTATATTACAAGAAATCCTATAGAAGAATAACTCTAAAGAAATATCTTCAGCTAAACTGAGGTTATTGCTTATGGTCTCCACAAATATTTCTTCTTCAAAAATGTTTTGCTCTCTGCCTCCATACATAGCTTGCACTTGAATTTCAGTTGTATGTCTTAAATTATACTTCATCACTTCACTAAAACTAGGAATTCATAACTCTTCTACATTGAAAATAAACTCCAAGAAGAATTTGAGTGAAAGGGCTCCTATAGCTAATGGAGACTTCCATCCCTAAGACAGTCAAAGGCTTAGAAAGCTTTGCTTCCAAAGAACATTGCAAGATCACTTACCATTTATTGAGTTTTCAGTTACTCTCCCCCTCCCACGCATTAAGAATTGTGCTTTCCAAGTATTCAGAGTTCTTTCCCTTAATGAAACCACTCTGCCATCTGAAAACTTCTTTGACATTCAGAATTAGGAGCATACAACAGCATTTTCCCAGATACCATACATTTAAAAAAATTGTTCCTACACAACAACTGTGTACACCAAGTATCAGTGTGGAACATGCATAGGAGTTACACAAAAGTCCTTAATAGTGGAGAAGATGAAAAGTGAAGTTTTAATTTGAATTTTTTACACTCCCTGGAGAAATAGGCTGATTTTTATTAACATGCAAACAGCTTATGTGTCTGCTTTCCAAAATCAAGGACTTGAGAAGGGGAAAAGAAGGGGAAAATATTAGGAAATTGCATAAGGTCCTGCCCATCTTAGGTCACAGTGATTAATATAGTGGAAATGTTAATGCAGCTCAGAAGTGGTCATATCACATGGAAGTTTAGAAAGTAAATATCAAGTTATTTCCAAGAAAGTGTACCCATTAATAATCCTAAACCTCAGCTGAAACACAAGAGGCATAAGGAAAAATTGTTGACCCTGATGGTATTGATTAGACTATGCTATTGAAAGTTTCACACATCAACCACAATCCATCTAGGAAAATCACCAACAACTGAATTCCAGTAAGGATGAAATAATTTTTAAATGGACTTGTAATTTTTGCAAAGGTTCTTGCCAACACTGGTGTAGATCAAATGAAATCACAAGTTTCTCAGCCCCTCATGCCGTATAAGATTTCTTCAACATCTGTACAACCTTTTTTGTTTGACATTCTTTGTATCTCAAGATTCCTCTAATCTTAATAGTACTAATTCTTATTGCTAGTAATAGTTTGGGTTCTGCCCTACAGTACAATTCAATTTATTATAAAATGGTGGATCAAAAGTAGATAAAAATATTAAATTGATAAAATATGTAATAATCCAAACACATTTAATATATTTTCTGAAGGATAGTAGGTTAAATTAAGATTGCAACAGTAGTTATTTAAATGTCTTTTAGGGGAGTGTAATACAAAATCTGCTGCTAAAGTCAAAATTGTCTCACAAACAAAAACAATCTGGGACATGATAATCAGAACTCAATTCCCCACTGGCCAGTCCTGGAGATAAAACATTATTTGCGTTTGGCATACCTTTGTGGAAAGAAAGATAAATGGATACGTGAAAGTCAGAAGAAAGATGAAATGGGAATGAAGAATAAAAGCAAGAGCAACTGCTGAATGTTAGAGAAACTGAATAGAAGTCAGGTTGGCAAATGTGCGGCAGCGCGTACTGTTGTAAGCCTTGCAGCAAAATGCTTCCAAAGCTTCAGGGAAAAGGGAAACTCAGGGGAATGAGTCTTGAGGCCATGCACAGGACCTTCTCCCCTGCCTGGAGGTCAGTTTCCTAAAACCTAGTCAAGCACTACAATTAAAAACTATGACCCATCATCTTTTTTTCCCCCCATCTCTTTAGTCTTAGTTACAAGCATGAACAGGCTAAAACACAGATTTGATGGATTACTTCCCCAGTCTTTCCCATGCAGCCATATCATTACTGTGTCTTAAGCTTGTCAAGGGAAAACCTAATACATTGCAAGTGGCACATTCTTTGTTGTCAGTGAGGAAAAGATTAGCTCCAGGGGTCTTGCACTTTGTAATTTGGCATTGTTGTTGTTAAACACAGGTACAAGGGACAGACAAAATTACCTGTCAGCAAAAAACTTGGCACGGCCCTATTGGTTTTTAGGCCTCATGGTGTAAGACATACAGCTCCAGGCTTCACCAAACAAAACATTATATGGTTATTTTAGTTGGTAATTGTATTTTATTTTTCAAACTTATTTGCAAAGCACTGAGCAGCTCTTTGGGTATGTGTGTCAGGGCTGGAGGGAGGACAGGGGAAGAGGCTACAAGATAGGCAAAGTCAGATCAGGTCAGGATGCTTACGGGGGGGCTCAGCCTTCGTGTGTGTTTCACCAGGCACAACTGCTTTATTCTGAAGTACCTTTTGTAAATTAGCCTAAGATTGCCTGCAAGACAGCATGTCAGGGAAATCATGTTTGCAGTTCTTGTTTTCATTGGCAATTGTAGAACGTTATAGTGCTTTATGACTTCATTTGCTCTCGTAATATCCTTTTGTATGGCCACCTTGGAGGCGAAACTTAGAGGAAGGAATTTTCCTCGCAGTTTATAGAGATTTCATAAAACAACAAAACTTGCTATCTACCTAAAGAGATGCATATAAGAGCTTGCATTAAGTAGTCTTCATATGCTTGTTGTGGCCTGCTTTCTTAATCCAACAGACAGCATACAAACTATCCAGCTACAGGCCACTGCAAGTAAGTAAAACGAAACAGAGAGCCTATTTGGGAAGGACACCTATCCTATTTTCTCCTAAGTAACACAGAAAGATGCTTCATGGAAAAACATATTCAGACAACATCATTAGTAACAGAGCACCCAAAGGTTCGTAGATTGTAAGATACAGGACTTACATGTAGAATGATAATAATGTCTTTGCTTAGGGTTGTGATGTCCTTCTCATTTCTTGGTAATCTTACATCTGCCACAATTGTAAATGAGAGTCAGAGATTTTACATTCAAAATGCAACCCCCACTCTACACAGCTGGAAGCAGCGGTGAGACACTACCAGTGATGTCTACTTCAATAAACTCTGTCCTTTGAATATCAGGAAAAACGTTTTTTAAAATGAAAGCTGAACTTGATGGACACTCTTAGTTTCTCCTCTTTCTAGCATGCCTGAAACGCACTGGATTAACTTAAATCACAATTCTACATATGTACAACTCGAATCTAAAGAAATTAAAAATGAAACCTTACACTTGCATGAAGCTGACTTTTTAAATATTTGTTCAACAGCAGGTCCAAATTAAGGGAAGATGCTCCACATTGAAATATACAGAAGTATCTAAAAGGTGTGTGGGTGATGAGAACTTCAGAGTCTCAGAGTCAAAACTCATCACTTGGGATGCAAAAGCAGCAGCTCTGTCAAATGACAGGTACTTGTATTTAGGTACATTTTCTTATATTTAGATAAGCATAATTTAGGCCATTAGCCTAAATTATCACAGTAGAAGTAGAAAACACAGTCCATGGTTGTTCAGGCAAAAGAAATAAGACCTAAACTAAACTACAAGCACTATAATTGCACAGTAAAATCTCTCACCCAATAGGCTGTACTTTTTTTGTTGGTTAGGGTTTCTTTAACACATTCAAGTCAGCAATGTCAAAAGAAAAAAATAAAAAAGAGCAGCCCATTAGTCTTTTCCCTGCACAAGACAAGTACATTAATATGGCTCATTCATGTTCTGATCTCAGCTGAGTTCCTGATTAACTCATTTTTACTATCAGATCTCAATCACATGGGGTGCTTGTATAAGAAATGGATGAGAACACTAGAAATAACTTCACAAGTAATGAATCAAACTTAGTTTATCAATTTGTCATTGCACTGCGTAGCCACAGTAGCCACAAAACTCTGAGTCAAAACATAAAGCAAGATTTGAGTGAAGTGATAAAGTCTTTGATTAGACCAAACTACAGCACTGCAAAAGTAACAAGGAAGGCTGAACAAGCTTTCTTGTTCTGAGATTTTCTGCAATTATATCAGTTGATTTAACATGAGATACTACCCTTCTCTTCATGGACCTTGTGGCACTTCATGCACTGCACTATCACCTCCTCGTATTCCAGTCAGAAACAGATCATCTCTGGGGACAGTATTACCACATTAGCCAAGGAAAGAAACAGTAGGAATATGTGAAATTTTGTTTCCCCTGTTTCTGGACCAGCACATTCATTAAAACTTTATTTTTCTTTATCTTTTAAAGTGTATTCAAAAGAGAGAGAAGTTGAAAGAGCTGGCATCTGTTGAACAAATCACATATAAAGTACAGCAGATGTTAAATAAAGCAAGCAAGTTATTGTTTTGGCTGTATAATAGTTTGTAGCCTTACTGGAGCATTATATGAACAAGGCAGGTCCCTTTGGAGTTGTTCTCTGATCATGCAACACATCAAAAGACACAAGATGAGTGTAATAATTCTAATAATTAAAATTCATGGAAAATACAGCCAATTACTGATTGATTGGAGATGCAGCAGACTCCAGACACACGCAAAATTCTTCACTACAATGGGTAGGTATTTATTCTGTAAGAATTAAAAAAGACATTTGTTCACAGCTTTATTAATAGGGTCTGCTCAAGAAGCAAGTAGGTGCCCAGAACACAGACACAAAAACACAGCAATGACAAAGTTTTGCACACTTGGTAGAGCTTTTAGACTTCATCTGTGATCAGTCTGGACAGGCTGGATCAATGGGCTGAGGCCAGTGATAAGGGGTTCAACAAGGTCAAGCGCTGGGTCCTGCACTGGGGTCACAACAAGCCCCTGTGGCACTACAAGCCAGGGGAACAGTGGCTGGAAAGTGGCCCACTAGAAAAGGACCTGAGGGCGCTGGTCAGCAGCAGCTGAACATGAGCCAGAGTGTACCCAGGTGGTCAAGAAGGCAAATGGCATCCTGGCCATCCATATAAGAAATAGTGTGGCCAGCAGGACTAAGGAAGTGACTGCCTCCCCCATACTCGGCACTGACGAGGGTGCACCTCGAGTGCTGTGTCCAGTTCTGGATCTCTCACTGAAAGAAAGACACTGAAGTGCTGGAGTGTGTCCAGAGAAGGGCAAAAGAGCTGGTGAAGGGCCTGGAGAGTCATATGAGGAGCAGCTGAGGGAGCTGGATGAAAGTAGGCTCAGGGGTGACCTTATCGTTCTCTGCATCTACCTGAAAGGAGGCTGTAGCCACAGGGAGTTGGTCTCCTCTCCCAAGTCACAAGCAAGAGGACAGGAGGAAATGGCCTCAAGTTGCACCAGGGGACTTTTAAATTGGATATTGGGAAGGAAGTCTTCACTTAAAGGGTAGTCAAACATTGGAACTCCTACTGCCCAGGGAGTCACCAGCCCTGAAGGTATTAAAAAAACATGTAGATGAGGCACTTTTAAGGACATGGTTTAGTGACAGACTTGGCAATGCTGGGTTAATGGTTGGACTCAATGATCTATAAGGGCCTTTTCCAACGTGAAAGATTCAATGAGTTCAGAGAGGACACCAGACAGAGAGATCATTCTGAAATATCTGGTAATAAGAACTCATAATTTCTTCTAGTCTACATCTAAAACAGTAAGTGAATGAACTATGAAGAATTAGATCAAGTTACTCTCAGCTAACAAAGATCATTTTCATAAGGCAGTAAAATTCTTTTCAAGGTTTTGTCTTCAGGAATACTAAAGTTATAGATGACTAATTTAAGAGTTTTTCTAATTTCAAAACAAAAATGGGTCATTTCATGTTCTTTTGAAGATTAGTGAGGCACCAAATAATCTCCAGAGCAAGCCAGAAAGATCACTGAACCTTTTAAGCCTTTGTATTATACGGTTGGTTTTCACATACTGAAATTATGTTGCACATTATTTGGTTACTCCCTTTTCATTTGTCAAATTAAAATGTGTGTTTCTCTAACAAAATATGACCTAGGCATATGACAGCACATGGCTTTAACCTGTTTTGCACAGATTTTGTAATTTCTCCAGACCTCTGAAAGCGAGCAATACACCAAATCACACATTACACTGTATGATACTGGTACCCTAGTACTGAGGAACTCTGCTATTTTATCTCCTTCTTCCATCCAGAAACTTTAGTATGTCACCAAGAAAGGGCATGCTACCCAAAAATAAAACAGAAATACACACTTAAGCTAGTCAGTAAAACAGAATATTCTAAGTCAGCATTAGAAGTGAAACACAGTGACACAGTATTCCCATTACCCTATATTCTCCCTCTGAATACGAGAATCACGGCTGTCAAATTAAACCTCCTCAGAGATAACTCAAAGAAATTCCCAGCAACTCCTTCAATGACAGGCAAGAGCAGAAGTCTTCAGTTCAGAGGAGTCACATCTTCAGTAGTGCTACACTGTCCTGAAAATCCAACACAAAGACCCCTTAACATTTTTCTCAGGGGAATGGAATTAAAAAAAAAAAAAAAAAGTCTTCTGTGCAATGGTTTCTCATTTTTCAACCAATAGGTTTCATGGGAATGCTGATGTTCCATTGGGAAGAAAAAATTATTTTCCTAAATAAAAGCATTGGGAGGCAGCATCCTAATGTCACACTGAGTTGGTCAAGGTCAGGATAGCTGGTTTCCTGAAAATCAGCTCAGCACATACTCTTTTTCTTAAATATGGTGGCTGTCAAATCACCTAATTTGAGTCTCTGCTTTCTTGTCCTGCTTTGCTTTTCAATGCCATACACCCGCATGGTGGATTCCCACTGGTTTCCAGCTAATGCAGACCCTTGTCCTTGACAGGTCTCCAAAAACCCTGTGTCGTCTGTGAATGAGCAGCACGAGTTTCAGACTAAGGCACGGAAAGGACAATTTTCTCAGAACATTATCCTGTAGGGGGCCTCTAAAGAACCTTTCCCTCAGGGTTTCAAGAACTTCAACTAAACCAACATTTCTACAGTTCAGCTTGGGACAGGAGAAACATCAGTATTTTGGACAAGCCTTTTAGACAAAACAGGCAAGTGAACTTCACAGGACTCTAGACAAGGACTTTCCACTGACCAGGAGCTCTGTTCCATGACATCCAGCTTCCACAATCCTACCTAGAAAGATTTAGAGGGCATCCATGGCTTGACTGGGACTTAACTCTCAAATCTGACTCAGAAACCAAGAATTTCTGTTCTCTATTTTCTGCCTGATTTTGGCAGGCCAGTGTGGAGTCCTTACATAACAAGGCTTACCTATACCATGTGCTTCCATCCGGACCATGTAAAACTTTCCTTTTCCTTCAGGGGTTCTACTGCCCTCTCTTCAGAGTAAAAATCTGTTAAATAACTCTATGGTTCAGGTAGGGAGGGTTGTCTGCTTTCTAAAAAATTGAAAAGCAATTCTAGACCAACAGTAAATTTATTCAGCTATGTTTAGAGTCAGGTAGGAAGGGCTACAGAAAATTCTGATGTTCACAAGCAGCGTGGGCTGGTTCTTAGTGGCTTAATCACTCAGCAATACACTGCTTACAGAAAAAAAAAATCATAGTTACTGAATCATCTCTTAAGAACGTCTTTCTGAATTTTATTCCTTTGCTAATCTTCCCAAAAAGAAAAAAAAAAAGTCACTAGTATAAGGACAGGATAAGGAAAACAAGCCCTTAAAGAAGAGTTGCAACACTGTCAATTACTAGCTATTACTTAAGTGCCATCCTTTTATCCACAACCATGCCCACAGAACAGGCATAAGAGCCTGGGACACGACTTTTCCTTTATCCCATTTTTTTGTATAAACAAACAGGCATGTTCCCAGCTGATGTCAAATTGTGGTATCTCAAATGTTTGGGATGCTTTCCTACTAGCCAGTTCCTACCCCTGTGCAGAGTTCATTAAGGCTCTCAGTTCAAGGCCAGAAGTACAAATAGCTCTGTTTCTAATAAAACTTATTTTTGTAAGAGAATTTGAATACTGGGGACTCAAAAGACTTTGATAACTGCTAAATATTGGGTGGTTTTGATATTGGTTCCTGCAGGACTTACTGAGAACAGACAAATAATGGGGACTATGAGGAGTCTGGGAACCACATCTTCTACAAGCATCTTCTAATTCAAGAAGATACCGTGAACAAGCAAAAATTACTATTTTATTGTTTTGCCACTACTTCATTTGACTTTTCCATTCTTACAGCAAAGCCTGCTGATGGGCTCTTGTTTCAAACAGCAGTGGATGAGGCCACAAGCATAATAAATGGCTCAAATCACTGGAAAACATTTCAAGCTTCTCATGTCCACTGTGCATGTCATCAGTAAAAAGGGCACAGCTAGACACATATACAGAAAGAGCTACAAATAGTATTATAAAATCACCAGCAACCTATAAAGAACACCTGTTCTATCCCTCACTCACCTCAAGAGACAAAGCCTCCTTTCTGTGAGCTCACCTTTGACTGTGATCACACAGCTAGGAAGTACTTACAAGTCAGAGTCAACATGTGCAGGTCCTTATCTTCCACTTGGAAAGATGACAAGCACATTCTTTATTCAAAGCCTGTCCCTTTAAAGCTTCCCACTTGTAAAGCCAGGGATGCAGCAAGTGTTGTGTGGTTCTGACAAACACCACTTTAAGGTCTGGGGCTTTACCACATCTTTCCTTCTCACCAAATATTGCAAGTGTTACTCCCAAATTACATTCAGCAGAAGACTCAAGATGGTTTTCATGGCTTTCAAAAGAACTTCAGACTGATGCTATGACTTGAGTTTATGGATTACTTTTAAAGGATATTTTCCTGTTTTGAGTTAAATTCTTTTTACCTTCCCCATTTCAAATATCATTTTGAACAACATTTTAAGCATCAGTGCAAGACACAATGTATTCATCTGACTGCCTTACACAGAGTTGGATAGAAAAGGCACCAAAGTTCTCACAGAATACCTTGCTTTGGTCATATCCAAGGATTTCCAGCAGAGGACAGAAAATACTCAGTCCATTTAACACTGGAACAAATTCAGAGAAAGGTTTGCAACCTCATTTCATAGATTGTTGTAAACCAAATGGGCACACCATAGTGCATTGAATAAGTGTCCCCATGACTGGGTTATTACTCAAATCCCAGACACTGCATGAGATCATAACTGGTCATTTTAACACATTTCCCCTAAGGGCCACATTTTCACTCGACCTTATAGAGGACAAACTTATTTTTCAATTATCTACATCTTTATCTTACTTATTTTTCTGCCCTTCCAGTTACTAAATCTACCTGGGCCATCACATAACTCCAAATCTGGACATTCCTAGTCTATCTTGTAACATTCCCATTCTATCTTGTAACATTCCCAAACATGGCATCTTCTGCAGGCTCCTTTTCTGAGTATGAGGACTAGAGGACATGATTTTCTCTGTGTTACGGAGGTAAATATTTCTCTGTATTATGGAGGTAAATATGATCACAGAGGCAATTAAGTTGCTCGGGTTTTTTGATGCAGATCCACAGCAATCCTTGGGAATAAAACATCTGATCTGCTGATTTCCCATCCATTGAACTACAAGAAAAATAATCATGAATTAATAGCAAGCTGAAGACTTCAGCACTATTTATTCCATCTGCTGACTTTGGGCATGATCATTCACCAGCAGAAATTAATGGTAAACTCCCACTGAGTTCAGCAAGAGCAAGACTAAATCCCTGGTTTCTTTCCTCCCACCATGTTCCCTAGAGAAACTCACAAATCACAGAAGTGAAATGACTATTTTTCACTTAGGAATAACAGTGAAACAAAATGCACACTACAACCATTGCATATTTCTTTTCTCATTCCTTGACCAGGCTTCTGATTTTCACTTGGAAAGCTTAACAGGATAGACACACACAAAAAAAACCCTCAAGATACAATAAAAGCCTGACCAACACATAAAGACTGTCTTTACAAAGCAGACAGTTATGCATTTAGGATGCTTTTAAAATCATACCCTGAGAAGTGCTCCTTCCCCTCCCCACCCCCCATGCTCCCTTTTTCAGGCTAATCCATGCACATGCTGTGGGGATTGCCAATATGGAACATCCCACTGACCTTGGCAATTGGCAGCTGTGATCAATCACTTCATAAAATCCTCCGTGTCAGCTAGAAACTGGTTATGTTTCTTAAGCAAGTCAATCTGCTAAACAGCTTATGTCATGAATCTGTTCAAAACACTAAAAAAACAAACTCATTTGGATGAAATGTGACTTGATGCCTGATTTTCTTTTTTCTTTTTCTTAAAGGCTAATAACAGAGAGGAAATTCTTCTCTGTCATTATGAGAAGGTACTTGCAGACTCCAGTGTTTGTATACTGGTTTACAGGGGGGATCTCTTCACTTACTGGTGGAGCTTACCATAGGTATCCCCAGACATGACACCCATGTTAGTAACATGCACACAGCACATAATTTCCAGCTTTTGTCAGACAATTAATCTGACCTAAATATGAAGTTAGTTATCAAACAAAACAAAAGCAAACATCTCTCCATAGAAACTGAGTATCAGACAAAACTGCTACTACTAAACACACAGCTAAACAAATGAGACACTTTTTAACCCAAGGCTGAACTTTGGCAGAATGAGATCAGCACAGAAAGTCATTCTTTCCATAATTATTTCCTCTTTAAACACAACATGTCAATGGATTTCTTTGGCCAATTTGCTCATTATTGAGACTGTGTATTCTACTCTCTGCCCATAGGTAGTCCTGTGAGCATAATTTAAGTGATTTGTTAACCGTTTGATACTTAATTTTTCCCACAAAAATAAGAGTTTCTCCATTCAACCTTTTGGATAAATCAAAATGAAATAATCTTAAAATATGGAGATCAAACACAAAACTTAGAGGGAGAAAAATAAAGAGAAGGAGTAAGAAATTAAGAAGGTACACTGAAGAGACAAAGAAAGAAATCAAAGAAAGAAAGAAGCCAACTGAGAACAAGTGAGGATAACAAAGACATGATTCACTGGAGTCATGAGTCTTGAATGAGTAGAGACCTGTGCAGGTAATCTACAGTAAAGTCTGATCACAAAAGGACTTTTACTACCTTAAATACATTGCAATACCTTTTAGAAGTAGAATAATAAAGCAGAAGCTTGCCTCTTAAAACACCATTCGTTCCTACAGCCATCTATCAGAACTAACTTATTCTCCAAGAACACAATCATTACAAAGTACAATAATAAAATATATTTCCTTTCACAGCCTGAGGGAAAAGGATATGGTATTTTGCACATTTTTGCTGTAAAATGAGAATACTGTGAAAGGTACCTTCTTAGGGTACAATGACACATTTCCTTTCTCACCTAGACCAATAAAAGTATGTAATGCAGGCAAGGTATCACACCATTACATCCGTGTAAAAGTTACACTGAGACAGCATCAAAGACTGGGTTAATTTGCTATTACTAGATTGTACATTCTGTTAGACTTCTAAATTTTTCATCTGATTAGTGTCTGCTGAGAATTTTTTTTTTTTTTTGATTGGACTTCAGCAGGGAAAGGATTTAAATGTCAGATTTATTTTCAACTTCTGATGGAGAAATTTTGCCTTCTCCTGGCATGAAAAGGAGGAGAAGGAATTGACAGTTAACCACTAGTTTCGACAGCAGGGATAGGCATGTACCTGTTTTCTCAGGGTGTTCCTGATGAAGAAGGTAATAGGTCCAGAATTGTTGTGGTTTGATGGCACTTCACCACTGTGATACTCTGAGTAAAAGCTTTAAACAAAAACTTGAAATCTATCACCACTTAAACAAGACAGTTCATCTTCCCCCTCATCACAATTTTAATCATGCTTATTACTTTCAGTTGGCTTCTTATTACCAATATGTGAAGACTGCTTCTGTAAAGTGAAAATAATATGTTTAAATGCAACTGGGTTGTAGATTTTCCTGATAGTTCTCCTAACTTTGAGTTAGGATATAGGAGTTTATTTCTGGCTTGAACAAGAAAGCTGTGAAAAAACAAAATATCACTCCATCAGAACTTAAGCTTTCTCACCTGTAGAGGGGAACTTACAGCCAAAAGAGCCTTCTCATAACCAGATGCTGGAACCAGTTTCAAGCATCACACTTAAAAGCTAGGGGTTGGGGGCAACTGCCTTGCAAATAACTGCAGCTATTTCCTCCTCTAATGCTGTCATACCAGCTCAGGGTTGAAGCTCAAAGATGAGCTCAACTCCAGAGTGCACATACTGACTCACAATCTCATTCTAGTCTCCCATGCCTAACATTCTGAAGTCTGCTTTGCACTTCTAATTGGAACTTACAATCAATTATGTGGCAAACAATATGTTCAGGCACTTGACTGGGGGCAGGGAGGGAGGGGGGGGTGGGAAAGAGGAAAAAAAACCCCATCCATAAGCCCAGACCTCAAATTCAGCAGCTTGACAGACACTGGCTGGAGTTCTAGCAGATAAGAGAAGAGCGAGCTACCGGGTCTAACAGGAGAGTTCCTCGGAGATTAGGTCATTTACTACAATGAAAAGTTAATTCCTACATGGGTAAAAAAGCCTGCCTTTAGGCACCTAGAATTAAGAGCTTTTGTCTGTGTGGCAGAAATGCAAGACTCCTTAAATACACTTAAAGGAGACCACTTCCAGATGGCAGGGCAGACACCTTCTGTGACAGAGTGTATGGGTCTGCCCACTGCAGTAAAACCCTCTTCAGGCATAGCTAACAATTTCATTACCATGCAAACCAAGACAAAAGGAAAACTTCTTTTTTTACCTTTTTCAAATAATAAAAGCTATGTATAATCTGAAATAAGAAGTACCTTTATCCAATTTGCCTATTTATCTCTATTTTTGAATTTATAGTAGTTTTCATGAAAAATGTTAGTCTAAAAAAAACCATATCATATTAGAAATTATTTTTCCCATTTAGATTTCAGTGTAATATTTTTTCATCTTATTCTGCTTCATTTACCTGTATTTCTAGCACTCTCACAATATCACATCTATTGGAAGTGTCCTAAAATTAGCAAATGCACCATCCTCACACAAAACACACCACTACAGCTGGTCTCAAAGACTTCTGGAGATGGGATTTTGCATGAATTACTAGAAATGACCAACTGAACAGCTGATTGAGTACTCTGGGCATACAACATATCCATTGACTTTTGCAAAAAAATCTGGGGAACCATAAATTCCAGCTCAACCTAAGGAATAGCAATGTCTGTGTATGAGTATCACCTGCACCGTTTATCAAGTTGTATAACCTCTTTTTCTGCCTCTAAATCATACCTGATTTCTATTCAATTAGAGTTACAGGTTACATCTCTCAACTAGAATGCAAATACATGAACCACTTAATTGTATGCAAAGGGCACTGCAGCTGCACCCCAAGGTACCTGCACTAAATGAATTCCTCAACCCTATGTGCTGTTCTACATCCCCCAGCAACAGCCACAGAAGCCAAGTAAAAAATGCTTCTTCCACACCCTCTTCAAAGCTGAAAAGTTACTCATGATCATCACCCTGGACATGATGTCCCTTCTCTTACTATCACAGATCTTTCTCTGTTGTCTTAGAACTCTGGTTGCAGAGAACATATTTCTTCAGGTTGAAGCTAAAGGCCACATGTAAAAATTACCCTTCCATCACTCCACAAGCCTCAACACAGTGCTGTCTACATCATAAATTGGAAGGCTGCTTTCAGTAATCTCTTCTCAGTGGTGTCAAGTAATAGGACAAGAGCCCACAGACAGAAACTGATGCACAGGAACTTCCACCTGAACATGAGGAAGAACTTCTTTACAGTGCAGTGACCGAGCACTGGAGCAGATTGCCCAGAGAGGGTGTGGAGTCTCCCTCACTGGAGATATTCAAGAACTGTCTGGATGCAATCCTGTGCCATATGCTCTGGGATGACCCTGCTTGAGCAGGCAGGTTGGACCAGATGACCCACAGTGGTCCCTTCTAACCCAACCCACTTCAGTGATTCTGTTACATCCAAACAATATTTAGTTGATCCATTGCCACACAAGAGCATTGCAGTTGCAGTCTCTGGTTTATTACACAGCAACACAACCTGATCATCATCTTAACATAAGCAGATTTCAAACAAGACACTAAAATTTCCCCACCTGCACTTTGATCTCATTCTAGAACCACACACCTCTGCCACTATAGCCAGTTTAATCATATGTTTACAGTTAAGGTCTTAAAAGTAGTAAGAGGATACGTGACCTCTTCTCTCCATACCTTGCGAGCATGGAAATTGCACAAATAGAGAAGCACAGCTCGAGTCCAAGAAGCTATGATGGTCTACACAAATGAACAATGTATTTTTTTGTTCCAAAATACCCCTCAATTAATTTCAATAGAAAGAAAGGAAAATGATACCAAGAAATCCAACATACCTGGCACCATTGTCCACGTTGTGCCATTGTTCATTTGAGAAACAACACAACACAGAGGATTTTTCCAAACCATAACTTTGAGATGACTAGAAAGAGACAAAAGACTTTTGCTTGGAATTCCAAAAATCCATGCCTTTCTGAGAAGGAGATATACCAACATGAAGAGACTGTGAAAAAGTCAAAGCAAATTAACATTACCTGACTCGACTTCAGGAAAACTCCAAAGCAGAAAGAGATGTCCAATGGAAAAGGAAAATACACAAAAACTTCAAAAATTTCCCATAATTGGGAAAAGTATTAAAGAAGGGTATAAAGATAATTTTGAGAAAATCAACATGAGCAGTGTTTTTCAGGATTATGCTGCTGCTCTCTGCACAACTCAGATGTGTTGCCAGACTGCAGCAAAAAGAGGCAGCAGCTCCTCTATTCACAGGAGTTTTAGTACTACAGTAACATTTTGCAGCCACTTAACGCTGTATGCAACATAATTGTCTTTGTACACAATCTTTTTCAAGATTGATGGGTTTATCTGGGCTGAGAGATATACAGAACCATGCTTATTCTCCCGTGTTACAGCAACATAACAGAAAAATAAAAACACTTAGAAATATCAACGTCCTACTTTTGATTCATCTACCGAAACAAGAAGAAAAAAAAGAAAAAAAAGCAGCAACGTGCCTGAAAATACAACCTGCAAATGCCTCACTGCAGCTATTTGCTCTCTTTTGTGCACTGAACTGCTCTCAAGAGGTCAGCCTCCAAAGTGAAATTCCATCCTGAGATCTGGATGAAAAAAAAATCATTTTCTATTTGGTATCTCAGCATCCCAATCATGCTCCAGATTACTCAATACTTTAAGCAGACACATAGAAATCAGGGAAAAGTCAAAATACTTCCTGCATTCGTAGATGCCTTGTAGTTCTGTTTAGTCAACATGGTCAGAATTTTGGAAGAATTAATGTGCTTACCTAGCTTAGTCTACTTTAGTTGTGTAGTAAAAGCCTAAGGCACTGTATTTTCCACAAGCCAAAAGAGCATTCACATTTCCAATCACACTTGAAGTCATTTGAACATTATCACTCTTCAAAGTTCTACAACATCATCAGCTTCAGAATTAAAGAAATAAAACTATACATTTGCATAATCCACCACTAATCACTTGCATTTCTTACTGTGACATCACTCAATACTGTATATGTAGCACATGTACATACGTATATATTGTACACAAGTACAGATAGTAATACTGGTTGCAAGTGTCCTACTCACTAAAAGCAATTAATTGCCTTGTCTATAAACTGTCAGGCAGTTTACTCTCCCATAAAAATTATGGTTGTAATTCTATGACATTTTACTGCCCATTCCATTTCTGCATCTAATCGTGACTGTAAAGACCACTTCAAAAATTCATGCAGTTGGATGCAACTGAACAAGGGTGAGACTCGCAGACTTGGGATGCACACACACACACACAGGGCACCATGTAACCTGCTCAGTGGAAACTCATTGTGAGCATATTTCTAGCCCATGGAAAATGAAGAGTCATTTAAAGGAGCAAACCTTTAAAACTTACATAGTTCACAGTCTAGAACAGCTCATGTTGCAGCTAACCAGGCACTAACTTGCTCACGGTGCTAATCCCTGTATTTGAACAGGCCTCCAGCAGCTAAATGCCAAGTAATGCAACCAGAAGCACAGGCAGTATTTCTCAACACAAAGATGCTGAACCGCCACAAGAAAATCCTGCAATCCACTCACAAAGAATGTAAGATCAAGCACAAGCGAAATACATGCTTTGGAACGCATTCCAGGGTGTCTATCTGACCTTCTCCTGTGCTGTAATTAACTGCTCACTGAAGTCTGCAGTCTATTGCATGAGGCCTTCTGGAAGTGATGAGAGTTGAACAATGCACTTAGATCACACACCATCAATATCACGTTCTGTTAAATAAATCTGAGAGAAGAGAACTGCCCTAGTGCAAAGCCAAGCATATTCAGTTACTGGTTACATTCGTTACAAAGCTGGCAGAGCCCCACAAAGAGAACCCATGAATCCACATCTAGGAAACACCCATGGGAAGTTTCACGGAATCTCAAAAGGTAAAGAAAACAAGAGTGAAACAAAGTTATTTTTGGAAGTATACATCACCAACACAGGTTAGCAAAAGGAAGCAATTACCCCAGCACAGTCCAGTAAACACAGGAAATAAACCGTTCAAGAGCCAAATGAGAGAGTCCAAATGTACGTGAAGGAGACAATCATAGAAGTATATTGCAGATGTGTTAAAACCATAAATGCATTTTGTAGGAAAAGCAGTAAGAGCCCATGAAGCATGCTGTATGCAGGACAGCAGTGATACCCTGTAGCAGGTTTGCCTAAAGCACACTGAAGTGGCCCCTGGTGAAAATACTAAGCAATCCATTTGGCAACCACTGCAGCATCCTCTCCTCGCACATGTCAAAGTCTGGAATTCTACTGAACATTTCAGGGTTTTTATAGTGCCTCTACTCACTTGCATGACATTTCATAACCAACTTTGGGCATTCCTTCTATAATTCTAAAAGGCAGATTATAATGTGTTCAGCTGGGATCTAGTTGGATCTAGTTGCTTTACTTGAGCCTGAAAACTGTAAAAGCATCAAGAAAAATATCATCATGCAAAACACACTTCATCCTTCCTAATGCATTTCCTTCTTGCTATGACATTTCTCCACTTTCAGCATAGGTTACTTAGACCATAATCAAGGTCCATCGCTAGCAGTTCTAATAAGCCACTTAGCACATCAGCATACTGTCCTATTTATATTAATCCAGAAATCCCTTCACATTATTAAGGTCATTGTTTATGCTATTTGTGGGTAGGGAAATATACTTGATCCAGCAAAAGTTCTTTCAAGATAGAAGTTAGCCCTTCAAGGTAGTTAAAAAAGCTAGAATCTTATTAGACTGATGTACTCTATGCTGGAACTGTGGCTTTTAAAAACCAAACCAACCAAACAAGAAAACCTACACAAAGAGGGCTGCCCTGGAAAGAGAACCACCATCTCATGGAAGTACAGCCTTCCAAACAGACAAATGCAGGATTTCCAACTCAATTTCACTGAATCCAGTGACAAACTCAGACAAGGCTAATTTCAGAGAAATCAAAACAGGCAGATTTGACTGACAATGTCTGGTAAGTACAGTTGTGAAGTTAATTTTTTTTAAAAGTCTTTGTATGTCCACACGAGTTTTGCATCTAAATCCAAGCTAAGCTTCACCATGTAAATTAAATTAGAAATGCTATGGAAAACACACACCTCTGTGTTCATGTGAGATGTTTGTATATCTTACCAAAATACAGGTTACTAATACTGTATAAAAACAAGAACACTATAGGTAAAGTCCAAGATGGACTGAAAAGCTGAAAGAAAGTATATTATTCATGTCATCTTGTGAGGAGTGCTTTATAAATACCATGGACTGGCAAGAAGGATGACAAAACATGCGCTTTTGGCTGTGTAGACTGAGTTTGAGACTAACCAGCCTCATATGCTATAAGAATGAAATTTCCCAAAAGAATTGGGAAAAATACAGTTAAATTAAACAAACTGATAATAAAAACAAGTAAGCTCATTCCAAACAGATGTAAGTGATTTCCAGATTTTGTCTTACTGGAGTGTACAAAAACAGAACAATACTCCAAATCCCCTTTATCTCTGGATGTGAAAAAATGATGGGAGCTGAGGGCCCTCTTCATACCCACCTTCCAGTGTCTTCAAGGCTTCTAGATTAAGATACCCACAAGCATGAGTACCTCAGAATCACCCTGAAGTCCAACTCATAATCTGGGAAATAAAGTGAACTTGCCATTACAACAGCTCAAGAGAGCTTGAACCATGAGCATTTTATTTGCAAAAGACCAGAATATCTTCTGCCTCAGAAGCCCTTCTGTTATTAAATTTAGAGCCCTGGCCTCTACAACTTAGATTTCATGATAAAAAAAGAAAAAAATATCACAGTTTGGTTGGTTCTTTTCATGGGCATCAGCAACAAAATTCTAAAGAACAAAATAAAGTATGAGAAACCATCTAATACTCTCATATTTTTACATTTTCTTTTCTGTAAACTAGGCAGTTCACCATTGTAATTGCTCACTGTAACCTGATAGCCAGAAAACACCCAACTCCATCTTTAATAAATTTAAAATCTTGCTGAGAATATGCTTCCCTCAAGCACTGCTGATGGGTGGAACTAATGTTCTACTGCAATGAATGCAAGGGAGAAGAACGCCTGCCAGGCCCTGTGTAACACTCCTCCACACCATCAGGCAGAGGCAGAAACCCAGCACTGCAGAGAACATATGAGGATTTCCCCTGTTTCAGGAGCAAGCACCAGAATTTAGGCCTGGCCTCACCAAAGACTGCATCACCGAGCAGCTCCAGTTAAAAATCTCAATACAGGCTACAAAGGGTCAGTGCAAGTCATATACAAGTTCTGTATGTTATTAATCCTTCTCATCACCATGTGATAACAAGGGCATCACTGTTCAAAAGGGTTTTTTTAAAAAAGGTAAAAAACTCACACTAAGTCAAAGGCAAAGTATCCAACTTTTCCTCACAATGATCTGAAGACTGCACAGCAGTCAAGGCTGCTCTGTCAGAAGCTGACGGCTAACTGAGGTGTTTGTAGGGCCACAGAAACCTTCTCCTTAAAGAAACCAATCAACAAGACAAAAACACCTCTCAGCCATCAACACTTACCATTTCTGTCAGCATCAGACAGCACACAGTTGTTTTGTATTTTAGGGGATCAACAAGTACCTTCATAAATGAGTCTAGGAAATAAGTTCTAATGCTAGAACTGTGTATGGACTGTGTTCAGTGAAGATCAGATCTATTTAATACAGGAGAAAAAGAAATATCAAATTTACAGATTTGGGGTGAAGGGGCATTTTAGGGAAAATCAAATCTCTTTTTTTTTTTCCTCCTTTTAAACTGTATTTGAATGGATGCCTTCTTTTTTCAGAAAAGATCCCTCTTACTCCCAGAAGAAAATTTCCCTGATGTCTCAGCAACACAAAGAAAATATATGAGTATTTTAAAGGTGTGTTGAAGTGATTGCCTTCAGATTCTTTAGTTACTGAACAATACATTAAAAATCAATGGAGTTGTTAATTCTGAGCCCCAAAGCAACTTCACAGGCTCATTTGCATCAACCCACAACCCTGTGGAGAAGAAACCTACCATGAATGCGGCTCCACGAATGCTCACATGCCATAATCACCAATAAAACCCAGTCTGTGAACACATACCTCTACCTAACTTTTCACACGTTTTTCCTCATTGGAGAACATTATATGATAGTTCTGGGGTCTTTGCTGGCAAGTATAGGTATTCATGAGCAATAGCAGAAATGCTATAGGGAATTACCTTTGATGGCTAAATCAGCACTCTGGATCATTGAAATACACTGGCACAATTCTGAAAATCTCCTCTGCAGCTAGAGCTTTATTTTCTGCCATATAAAGCAATTCACTGCATTACCATCACACTTGGCCTTCTATCCTGCTGCCACCAAGCCCATTGTAGAGCTTTATTCACAAAGCCAAAAGAACTTCATCAAGAGTTATAAGTTTGAAGTGTGTGTGTACAAAATGGCAGTCATCTAGCTTATTTTGTTGCTGATTAATTTGCCTAACTCTATATAAAATAAATATTACATAAGTGATTCTTTTTTTAAATTTCTTCTGTATACACATCTACCTCAAATGGCCATTTATAGTTCTTTCATGCTTTGCACTAAAGTCCTTCTTCCCTGATTTTCTTCCATGTATGAATGAATGAGGTGATCTTTACCTCCATTTTCCTTCTGAAGCAGCTCAGAAGGAACTCGCCCCTTCTCCTCTCCCACTTCCAACAGTTACCAGCAAGAGATTTCTCCAGCACTCACAAGTATTACCATCACTTACGTGGTACATCATGACCAATCTTAAAGTGCAAAGAGTTAAAAGCCAAGAGTGTTAGTTATCTATAATTGCCTGTAGAATACATGTGGTACAGGGAAACAATTAGATTAACAACTCTTAGTAGAGGGGGAAAAAGTAAATGTTAAATTGCAATTCCAAAGGTAGATCCTTATATCCTATCAAAAAGGTAGCCCAAATGTATTCAGGAACAAACTTCACTTCAAGGGAATTGTTCCCACACCCACAAAATCATAATTTGGCTCAAGCAGCGTTTTCACCATGACAGAAGTCATCATCACCATAAAAGAAGTCCAGTGTAAATTTAGCGTGGTTATTGTAAAGTTGAAATGAGTTCTCATTAGAAAAGCAGGAATCATGTTCTGTAGAAGACCATGTGCTGTAGAGAGAGATGAGTGTTGTACAAGGCCAGTCAACAAACTGTGAATCTGGACCACTTTCAGTGCAGATGGAAAGTCTCTGACCCCTCACACTTGGCTGCTTTTCCTAGTGCTATCACCCAAACTATTACCTCCTTCTGCACACCTGGCTTCCTGACCTACACATCTAGGTAAATTTTACACTCACTTAGATCTTTGTAAATTGATAAATAATCAGGATTATATCAAGTTTTTCATGCAGCAACCTACACAGCATATAAAATCATCAGAGCCACACTAACAAGGTTTTGTTTACAGTGTGAGGCACAAATGACCTTGGGCAGTGCCTAAAACCAGAATAACCTGCAGTTTAGGTGTGTAGAATACCTTATGCTTCTGTCCCTTTAATAAAACTCAAACTTGAGCCTTACAGTAAATACTTACTAACGTGCTTCAGGTAACATATATTTTGTAGAAATCATCACAGGCAGAAAGCTAAGTATGCTGAAGAATGAGGCCTAAAAGAGTCAGATGAATACACCTAAACCCAACAGCTTAAAATGGAACATCCAAAACAACACATCTTAAAAATTTGGATCCCATAACATTTAGTGAAAGAAGACATCCCACACTGCTAGCTCATGTAGAGCTCACATCACAGGGGAAACTGGGACAAAATTTATTATCATTTATTTTACAGAACTATTTATATATGCATTGTACCAACAACTTACTTGAATAGTTTTAACCATGCTTTTGTTTCAAGTTTCAGCTGTTGCAGTTCAGATTCTCATCCTTGTTTCTCCCTTAAACCATCGCATGTTCTTTATCAGAGATAATGTTGTTAGCCAAGAAATAGAATTGTAATTTGAAGGCTTCATAGCAAAAGTATCATTTCCTGTATTTAAAGACATGGTTTAACCTTTAAAACACAAGAAAAAGTAACTAAATCATGTGGACTTTGTGTCATGAAAAGAATAGATTTGCTCTTGGCTCCTCAACAGAGTCCTAAGAACTTTTTTGGCAAATAAGCAGTGATCAATTTGTCAAAATTAGTTCTTCACAAAATGCAGTGACACTACATATTTTACCTCACTGCCTGTGGGCAGCAACACTTAAATCTCAAATCAAACACTAGAGCAGGCCTAAGAAGCTTATCTTCCCTACAAAAGTACACTCCAAACACCAGCCATTATATTACATCCACCAGCTAACAGCCAAGGCCTGCATGCAGTCCTACCTCACGTTGTTTTCTTCTAGTGCTTATAGCTCATGTTTCCCAGAAACAGTCATTAGAGTAAACATACACCAACTTCCCTTCCAGAGGAGCACTACGACTCCTTGCAGCATTTGTGCTACCTGGAGTCCTGTGCTAAGCAAACTGTGCTGAATGACTGTCAAGCAGCACGAGCAGTGCCACCCTTGACTAGCTATGGGGGCTGTTCCAAAGGGAATTTTAGGAACAGTTGCAGACAAAGTTGGTAACTCACTGTAAATATTACTGCATTATACCACATTATATGAGCTAATAGCCTATAAATCCCTTCTCAGTGACACATCCCTATGGGAAAAGGCATGCAAGCTTCCATGTGGTGGTGATATATCATGTGATTTTTTTAAAGGCATACTGTAACTTGGACTTATTTACTGTTCTCTCCTTCCATATCTGTAAACAAAGAAAAGCTTAAAAGGTTACATTCCTTCCTACTCCTTGTTATGTTATTTAAACTAAACTGAGAGTTTAGCCACATAAACATTTGTCATCTGAACTTAATGCTTGTTACTTTCCCTTTTTTCTTCTTCAGAAAATAAAGCACCCAGATGTGTCTGATTACACAAAAGGGGAGCTAAACCATCTCATTTTTTTCTGACAAAATATCAGAAATAATGATAGCTAAGAGTAAGGGCAAAATTTTAAAAACCAAAACAATTAAAAAAAATTAAGTGTTGAACATCCACTATACCCTAAACAGTCTTCCTCTATTTGCCTCCACACATAAGAAAGCACAAAATAAACTAAGATACTATTTACTTTTGGTTTAATTCATAAAGGAATTTGTACAAATCATACCTAGGAAAAGACACACATAAAATGCTGTTTGAACACGTGCTAAGAAACAAAATTAAAATATTCAGATTTTCTTTTTACTTTCCCCCCACCACCACCTCTCTATTACACCCACAAAGATTTAAAGGAAAAATGGCAGATTCCATGAATAAGAAAATCAAATAACAGACATATTCAATTCTCCCTTCTTTCCACTTCCTTTCTTCAAAGCAAACAATTTGAATTTTAATTTGTTAGTCTTTCTTAATTTGATATGGTGATGTAATAGTAGTAGTCTATTAGAAGAGGAGACACAAGAGTCCTAGGAAAATTCAGATCGGAAGGTACCTCAGAAGTGCTCTGATCCAACCTCCTGTTCAAAGCAGGCTCAGCTCAAAGGTTAGACCAGTCCTGAGCACCCCCAAGGACTCTCTGAGCAGCGTGTCCTGCTTCCTAACTCCCCCAGGATTAACAAGTTGTTCCTTACACCCACTTCAAACTCTTAATTTATGCCACTCTAAAAAGTCTGCCTCCATCAATAATCTTGTCCTTGCTAGAGGGCCTCGGCCCCCATGTCTGCTACCAGGGCATCATAACCATCCTGCAGTTAGATCCACAGGTGGAGGAATGTAACAATAGCCCTTAATTACGTGCGGATCAAGAATTTGCTTGAGTTTTGTTCCAGAGAGGAACAGGGGGTCAGACAGGTTGTTGAAATTGAAACTAGGACTCTGTTGAAAGCTTAACCAAACAGTAGCTTTATTATCAAAAGAGTGGCCAAGTGAACAGGAAATCAAGCCACTACCCTCTCCCCTGAGAGAGAGAGGGAGAGAGAGAGAAGGGGAAAAAGCCCCCAGGTCTGACACACCCCAGTCCCCCAAGGTGTCTTCCCACAGGGTTGTCTCACCGACCCCAGAGTGTCCCCCCACCCCAGGGCAGTGGCTGCACCCTCAAGGGTAGGCTGGCTTCTTGGGAAGGCAAGCATCCCTGCCAAAAGGCAACATTGTCCTTGTGATGTGAAGTGAGCAAAAAGCCCCTGAGGCACAAGCCATCTGCCTTTTATTGAATTGGCCAAATGACGTTTACCTGAGCGACGTGGCCAGCGCCGCCCAAGCAAAGGCATTTGGCACTGCCCCTCCTGTTACAGAACTGACACTGCTCTGCACT